>CM053783.1:714706764-715306764 GCA_028749045.1 Cupressus sempervirens
TTTATAGGTGTCTATACCTCACTCTTGATGTGTTTGGTTCCTGTGTTGTAGGAGATTTTTGGTCCATCTTTTCAGTTGCTTGTCACCTCACCTCGTCTACATTAAGGGGGGGGGGGGTTATATTCTTGGTTCTAATGCTTCCTTGGTTCGATGGTTCATTAGTGTGAGCTATGTATTTAGTACCTGATCCTACATACTAGGCGCTTGCAGTGGCTGGCTACCTATGCATTTCAGTGAGATGGATCATCTACCATATAGACACACTCGGTTCGTGCCTTCTATTTTCATGGAGGTTCTTTAGATCAACACCTTTTGACAGAGTTTTGTGGCTTTTCATGCTTTAGTGGTTCTCTTCATGATCTCTCTTTGTTCCTATCTTCTAGAACATTCTTTGCTATCTCTTTTTGGAGTAGGGTTTTTCCCATGTGGTTTTCTCTATTTCTCCAGTTTATAGAGATTTCCTTGTATTGGGTATCTGATCAGGCTTTGTCGTAGGGACCCATTTTTTTGCTTTCATAGCTGCGCTAGGTTAGCTTACCTCCTAGGCTTTGCTTAAGGGGGGGTATTAGAGTAATTATTTGTTCGCACTTATTAATTAAATCACTTTGATTTAATTAATTAAGTTACATGCTACTCTAGTTTGCTTAAGCTATCTCGTAGGTGCATATAATTAATATTTTATTAATTATAATGTGCAACCCTAGCTTTTTTAGGCTTTAGGTTACCCTTTTTGAGTTTCGATCTCCTTTATAAGGATTGATCTCTTTGTAAATTTATTGAATCCGTTGAATAATATTTATTTTCTTCGTCTGAGTTTTTCAGATCAAACCCTTGCCTCTTCTTGTATTTTTCTTCTCCGTGACAGGTTTTCTGCATGCAATTTTTCTTGGGTTTCGTGAAATTTTTATGCACTTTTGTTCAAATACTACACATGCAAACAATAAGAAAATATGAAGGATTAAGCAGCAAAATGGATGAATCTTAGTTGTAGATTCATACCTAACCCTAAGCCACCAAATTCTTCTTAAGGAGAATGAAACCCTAAACTTTCTATGAGCATGTGAGAGTGTTGAAGGAATGGAGAGGATAGTTTGTATGCAAAAATAGAGCATTCATGGTGACTTAGAAGTTATAAAGTGAAACTACATTGCAAAATCAGTTGGAGCAGAATATAGGATAGAGAAAAGGATACAAAAAAGAGACATCTAATCAAGAAGAATCAAGAAAGCATTTTTTAGAGGTGATCTATTATTAGGAAACCAACTGACAACCCAAGGATCTATGTTGAGACATTCTAATAGGTGATTTTAGTTAAATCTCGTAACAGAGTAGTCCTAACTGGCTGTATGAAATCCAATAATAGGGTACTTCCTTAGTTGTAAGTTAAAGTCTTTTAACTAGGCACAATTCTAATAGGGTGTTGAAATCCTCTAACAAGATGAGACCTAACAGTCTTTGTAAGCCTTTAATAGGGTAGACCTTTCACAAGGTAGATCATGTTTCATGGTGAAAACATTGTAACTTTTATTGGATATACTTGATTGTTGCAGTAGTGAAAATTTGTGGGTGTCATCCCCACCCTAGTTTTACCTTCTCACTTGGAGGGTTTTTAGGTAATCATATCTGGTGTCATGTGTGTGTGATTACTTATTTGTGTTTACATGATTTAGATGTACATGCTTTATATTTTATTCATTCAATGTATGAGATGGATGCATGGTGAAAATTTTATGGGTTCAAGATTAAACTACTGATTCACTTCCCTAGAAGTTTACCTTTCCTATTGTAATTCCAACAGTTTGCTTGCTAAATTTTAACCTAGAAATGTTAAAGATGCTTTGGATAATGGAAGTTAGGTTGAAGCTATGAATGAAGAAATAGAACAAGTAGAAAAGAATAAGACTTGGAATATTGTTCCTAGAGCCATGAATAAAAATGTAATTGGCACAAAGTGGGTATTGAGAAATAAGCTAAATGAAGATGGAGAAGTTTCAAGAAACAAAGCAAGGTTAGTTTCTAAAGGTTATTATCAAGAAGAAGGTATTGATTATGGTGAAATTTTTTCTCTTGTTGCAAGATTAGAAGGTGTCAGAACTTTACTAGCATGTGCAACATATAGAAGATTTAAAGTTTATCAAATAGATGTAAAATCTACATTCTTGAATGAAATTCTTGATGAGGAAGTCTACATAGAACAACCTGAAGGTTTTGTAGATCCTAGCAAAAGAGATATGGTCTGCAAATTACATAAAGCCTTATATGGTCTCAAGCAAGCTCCTAGAGCTTGGTATGAAAGACTTCATAACTACTTGATAAATATTGGTTTTCAAAGAACAAATGATAACAACAGCTTGTACATCAAAGAATGACCAGACAAGGAGATTATGTTGGCAAAAAGATTTGTAGATGACACTTTGTTTATAGGAAATGGTGACTTGTGCAAAGCATTTTTAGAAGAAATGAGTAAAGAATTTGAGTTTTCTATGTTTGGAGAGATAAATTTCTTTGTTGGATTGCAGATCTAGTAGAAGAAAGATGGTATCTATATTACTCAATCTAAATATATCAAGGAGATGCTAAAGAAGTTTATCATGGAAGATTTAAGACTAGTTGGAAATCCTGTGTCTACTAGACATAATCTTTCCAAAAATGATGATTCCAAGGAGATAGATCAAACCACATATAGATCAATTATTGGAAACTTATAGTATGTAGTGTACACAAGGCCTATTATTGAATTATCAATTGGTATGGTTCAAGCTATTATTGGTAGGTATGAAGATAGAAATTAAGGATCTAGTGGTTATCTTCAGTGATAACACCAATGTAATTAATATATCAAATAATCTTGTGACGCATACCAAAACAAAAAAAATTGCTATAAAATATCATTTTTTGAGAGAATCAGTACAAGATAAAGAGGTAAGATTGAAATATGTGAATACTAAAGAAAAAATTGTAGATATGTTCACTAAACCATTACCTAAGGATGCATTTATGTATCTAAGAGGTAAGTTAGTGGTCATTCCCTTATCTAAAGCTCATTAAATGAAGTTTGGTGATGCATCAACCAAAGCATGTTGAAGATCAATTGGTTGATGCAGTATTGACAAGGGCACATTGCAAATGAATTAGTACATATGAGCTACATTGATATTTATTGAACATTGTCTTTAGCATGAGATGCCAAAGAGGGAGAAGTTTATTGTCATATCTCATAGAATTTTTTATAAAGATAAAAAGAAAGAGATGTCAAAGAGGAAGAATGTACTTGGTTTGAAATCAAAGATAGAGTTTTCTATTAGAAGAAGATGTTGAAGATAGAGTTTTGTTGACAGGGGGGGAAATTGAAGGCAAATGGAGTTCGCATTGATGAAGGGAGTTCTCATGGATGAGAATTAGAATGAAATTAGGGATATGCTCCTTATTTATTCTTTCTCTAAAAATTTCATTGCATTATGACATGTTGTGTTGCCATCAATGCCAAAGAGGGATATTGTTGGAAACAATCGATTAATTTTGTGTTGTTTTTGATGTTACACAAAATATTGCCTCATTGCCTATCAGTGTATACCTAGCTCACTCAAGCATTGAAGACAGTTTCATGTGTTTGCCGAGCATTTTGAAATTTAAGACAATGTCTACCAAGTTCACTTGAGCTACAAAGGAAAGTTTGCAGAAGTTGAGTGTTAACCGAGCTCACTTGGTTAATGAAGGAAATGTTGGATGGAACTAGTGTTAACTAAACTCACTCAGTTACCAAACTTTGTGAATATGCAATGTTGATCAAATTCACTTGGTTAACACAAGAAAATTGCTTTGAGTTAGTATCTACCAAGCAAGGTCAGCTAATGAAGGATTTTCTTGTTTTGACATATTGAGTTTAATTGAACTGTTTGTTGGTTCTAGCTGACTGAGAAGATGAATATTATATATTCTAAGTTTTATTCAAGCTGAATTGAAAATGTATAAGGTATAATTATAAGGTTGAGCTGAGGATTGAATGTGTTGGAATGTGTGGAATAGAATTGAAGATTTGATGATTCTTAGAGGAAGAAAATTAGAAGGATAGCCAAAATGTCCTTGATGAGCTGCAAAGATACATTCAATCAGGAAAGATCAAGTATACAAGCCAGAATTGAGATCTATAATCAGCAATTCAGTTGCATTAGAAATCAAGTCATCTCATTGTTACTTTCTAACCATTATAGTGGTAATCTAAATCTCTTAACAGAGTTAGCTTAACAACTATTAGTAAATCTTCTAACAAGGTGGAATTTCTATTGAAGTGTCTAAATACCTCTAAAAAGGTCACTCCTAACAGGGTGATTAAATCCTCTAACAAGGTCACACCTAATAGTGTGTTTTGTAACCTTTAATAGGGTTGGCTCCTAACAAGGCTCACTTTAGAAGAGTGAAAATTAGTAACTAGTTGCAACTGGTGGTTTTTCCCAAATTGGGTTTCCACATTAAATCTTGTTGTCAATTGTGTTCATGCTATTTCTTTGATGTGTATGCAACTAAGTTAAAGTAAGATTAATCAAAGATAATATATTAAGATTTTTATTATAAGCATTTGCCAAGTTATTTCAATGTTTACTGAGTTACAACATTTGTTAATGTAAACTGAGTGCCTGTGTGTTTGTCAAGTTACAACAGAGTTCAGTTTAATCAGAGTTTTGATTTGTATTAACATCTAAGGGATTTGGGATTTATTTTTGTGGTAACTGATTCACCCCTCCCCTCTTAATTACTCCTCTTATATTTTCATCAATAACTTATTATATATTTATTAATGCAAGTGGAGTTACAAATTAATAAATATATAATTGTCATTTAGTTATATTTTAAAGAGAAGTTTTTTATTAAGTAAAACATGTCTTTTACAAGGGGTTCCTAAAACCCACCAGTCTACAACATACAATAAACTAGCAAAGCATTTCTAGCAACTATAAACATAAAAAACAACAGGCCAGGCTTGGCCAACAATTGAAAGAAAAAGGCAAAAAGGCCAAAAGCCAAGAAAGCAACAAAAACCAAAAAGAATGATCAAGGAAAGAGCTCTTTAGCCAACTTCTTATTCTTTAACTCCATCTCTTCCTTGGCCTTTGCCTTGTTAGTCTTAGAGTGACTATCATTCTGAGAAGCTAGGTCAACCCTCTTTCTCTTTTTTGCTTTGCTCTTTCTTCTTGGGCTCTCCTTCTGCAAGGATTCCTCCTCCTCAGTCACCCTAGTCCTGTTAGTGTCCTTTTCCTCCTTACCCTTTTTGTTTTCCTCCATCATCACATGAAGCTAAATGATGTTGTCATTTAGGCCTTTTATAGTGGAGTTAACTATATAATCATCTACTTATGGAAATTTAATATTATGAGAGAAATTATAGATAGCTTAATTAAAGTTTGCACCCTTATGGGGTTCTTGACACATTTCCTACCATTCTGCATCATTCTTTTGAGTTTCACACACCCACAACTAAAAATTACCCTATTTAGCCTTTAGCCCTAGGAGCCCCTATTAGTCCTCCTGAAAATAAGGAACAAGATATAACTCCCAAAAAATATTAACGAGGCCACTTGGTTTCTTCATAACCTTGATTCCATATGACCTAAAATTGAATATTTTTTAGGTCTTAGGCCCTTGGAATGACCGTACAGTATGACTTTAGAAAATCCTCATTTTAAGGGTTTCAAAGGCAATGTTAATGAATCTTTCATAAATTTTTCCAAACTCAACTTCCAAACTTCTCCTCTAAGTTATGGACTCTTAGTATTTTCCTCCATTTCCTAAGCAAGATTAGTACGTGTCAATCCACTGTTCTCACCAAAACTTCCATTCAAGCTTTCATTGCACCATGCCAAGCCTTCATTGCTTGCCTAGGGCTCACTTGAAAAATTAACTACTTGACTTGCACAGACCCAAAAACACTATATACATGAGATATTACTTTATTTACAAGAGCCATAGTGTTTTGACCAAGGAAGTTCAAGCCATAACCATTTTCGTGCTGATAACACAAAACTAGATAATAGGATTACAAGACTTCAATAATTTTCTGAACCTTGTAAAATAAATGATTTGAATAAAAAAAAATATGAAAAGATTGAACATATGATCCAAAGACACTAATTCATCAAAAATAGTAACCCAATCAATCCAAAATCTTATTCAATCCTTCTAATCATGTTTTTTGTCAATAAGAATTGTCCTTCTTGTATATGTTGTCTATACAATGGTACCTCCAACCTCTGACAATGAGTTGTAAGGTCTTCTTATAGACTCCCCTAACCACATTCCCTTTTGGTTCAACCCATAACTATCCATGTTTCCTTTTTTCTAAAACTATGCAAAAAGTTGCTATGTAATTTTGCAAAAAATTCAAAGTTTCTAATGAGCAACTTTTTGGCAACTTTTGCAACTTTGCAAGTGGAGCCTTCAAACTTGACCAGTTTGTTTCCAAACCTTAGGAAATTAACCTAAAATACCTAAGGATCACTTTTAACCATATCTATCTCATTTATAAGCATTTTTGCATACTTTTCCTTATTGAGCAATTTCTAAGCAATTTTTTTCCTATTAGGACTTAATTAACAAAACTTGACTCACATTCCAAATCCTACCTATCCAAACCTCCTAAAATTACCTTGGGAATTTATTCCCACTCCTTATTTCCTTAATGGTTGGTTATACCATTTACAAACCAAAAATGTATTAGGGTTTCACCTTTACCCCTAGGTGCTCCTGCACCATTCTCCCCCTACAAGAAGTCGTCTAAGGTACTACTAGAGCAAGGAACTCCTTTCCGATTCCATGCTTCTTTAAATAAATCTCAAATATCCAAGTTGCCTTAGCTTCAGGTGTATCCAAACATTTTATGAGATGTTCTTTATAAACCTTGTACATTGTACTCTTCTTCACCCTAGAACCTAACATCCTCTCCACTTGTGGTTGCTTCCTTTCAGGTACTTGTAGGTTTGAGATATCCTTTCTTAGCTCTTCCTGATACTCTAATTCATCCATCTTGGGACCCTTATATGGTATGAGGTCTTTGACATTAAAGATGGGAGAGATAGCCATGTCCTTGGTTAAGTCTATTTTATAAGCATTGGGTCAATAATTTTCAAGTACTTTGCATGGCCCACAATCCTCCTCATCTGAAACTTACTAGGGACACCCTTTTGCATTCTAGCCTTATTCAAATAAACCATCAGCAAGTCTCCCACTTGAAACTGCAACTCTCTTATTCATCAAGGTTTGCTTGACCCAATCATGCACATCTTTCATGGATTGAATAAAGTCATCAACAAGCCCACTAATGTTGTCATGTGCTGGTAATTCTCTTAGCTCCATGATGCCCCTTGGATGAGTCCCATCCACTATTTGGAAATTCTTAACCATGTTGTTCTGTTCTTACTGTCATTGTAGGAAAATTCAGCTTGAGGGATGACTTGTTCCCAACTTTGCCCATACTTGGTTAGAAACCTTAATAGGTTGCTTAGGACCCTATTAATGACCTCTATCTTCCCATCTATTTGGGGATGGTAGGTAGAGCTATGTGCTAGGTTTATTCCAAGCCTCTTCCATAAGGTCTTCCAAAAGTGCTCCATAAATTTTGTTAAAAATTGATTGATACAAGTATGATAAATGTGTTTCAATCATTGTTTTGTCACTGACGTCAAACCTGCTTGTTGCTGGTAAGATAATTTTTTATATGATTTAAGTACTATCATTTATTTGATTGATGAAGAGGATTTGATCAAATGAGGTAACAATAAAAACTAGAGGAAAGGTTGAGTTATGATATGAAACAGAGTACAAGAATCAGTTAAGATAGTAATATTATAGTGCATTGATAATCTACTTATGGTTGCAAAAGTTGGTTACACTAATTAAGTTTAGAAAAACAAGTTAAATGAAGTTCGTCTGCCAAGCTTAACATTCTACATAGTAGGTGCTGAGTAAAGTTAGTATAAGCTGAGAAAAAAATTAATTAGAGCCAAGCAATGTCAATTTCAGTGTAAGCCAAGTGAAATAGTGTAAGCCGAATAAAGTTTAGTAGATGCCAAGCACTAGCAAACTTTAGTTCATGTCGAGTGATTTAATAGAGGATGCCAAATAATGTAGTATGTGCCAAGCATCAAAAACCAGTTAATGCGATTGTTAGCATTGTGAGAAAGATAAAGAATTCAATGAATTTGAGTTGACAAGTTTGTTTTCTTGGATTGTGTGAACCATGCGAAAGATAAGGTTGATGAGCTGGTGACACAGAATCCATGGTGAATCATTTTGAGGAAAATTCAAAGAGGATTGAAGGAGAAGTTTTTAGAAGGGAATGAAATGAAATGAGAGGTAGATTCATTAAATATTACCTAATCCAACCTAACCCTAAAATGGATGATGGAGGATGAATGACAAAATATCTTAATTTTCTATTTATAGAGATGGCTAGTTAGAAGCAAGGTTTGTGATGAGTGAGAAACTAAGGAAGACAAGGAGTCTAGGGTATTACTTCATTTAGTGACCTAAGTAAAGAGATTGCATTGGCAAGTAAAGAAAGAAGGCTTAAGGTTATGGATGCTTGAAGGGTGAACAAGCTATCCGAGCTAAAGAGTGTGAAAGCCAAGCAAAATGGAGGACTAAAACAAAGATCTATAATTTCTAAATGGAGTTGTAAATTGTTATCAGATCAAGCCTTACTATTACTCTCTAATCATTCTATGAGTCTAGGGTAAATCCTTTGGATTAAGGTTGACCTAATAGTCATTCGTAAATCCTTACCAGGTGACATTCCAAGTGAATAATCTAAAGTCCTCTAACAAGGCTCAGTCCTAATAGGGTTATTGAAATCCTTTAACTGGGTCACATTTACCAATGTGCATTGTAACCTTTAACATGGTTGGCCTTTCATAGGGCATCACTTCAAAAGAGTTAGAATGAGCAGTATGTTACTGGTGTTTTTTCCCAAATTGGGTTTCCATGTTAAATCATTGTGTCAATTGTGTTATTGAATCTATTATGTTTCATGTTTACATTTCTGCAAATTAATTTTACTATAACCTACAAGTTTAAGTGATTGCATATTTTGATGGATGCATGCATGAAGAAAATTTTATATGGATATGGTTTCACTAAGCTATGAAAAGTTTTATTTGTACGTTTGGACCTTGGATAACTGTTCACCCCCCCTCTCAGTTATTCTAAAGAATTCCAATAAAATTTGACATCTCTGTCAACAACCATGCTCCTTGATAGGCTATGTATCCTAACCACCTCATTGAAGAATAGATTGACAATATTTCTTGCATCATGTGTTGTCTTGCATGGGATGAAATGGTTTATCTTGATGAACCTATCCACCATCACAAACACACTATCTAACCTTGTCCTAGTCCTTGGTAATCCCACTATGAAGTCCATACTGATGTACTCCCAAGGCCTATTAGGAATGGGTAGAGGTTGGTAGAGTCCTTCATTTGATGAAGTGTCCTCTACCTTCTGACATATTTCACATTGCTCCTCATACCCCCTTACATCCCTTTGCATCTTGGGCCAATAATAAAACCTCTCCACAAGGTATAAAGTCTCAAGTTAAGACCAAAGTGCCCACTCATGTTCCCATTGTGCTTCTTTTGTATGAGATTTTCCCTCATAGATCCCCTTGGGATGCATAACTATTGACCTTTGAACCATAATCGATTATGCAAGGTATATTTAGCAAAGTCACTATGAAAATGATTTTCAAAGTAAGTACATACCTTGTAGGTCTATTAAAAGTCACTGTACACCTCATGTAGGTCCTTGAATCCATCTAGTCCTATGCTCTGCAACTTCACCTCTTGTACTGTTAGCAACCTCTAGCTCAGAGCATCTACCACCTTGTTGTTTGTCCCCTTTTTGTGCTTGATTGTGAAAGTGTAGGACTACAAGAACTCCATCCATTTGATGTGCCTCAAAATTAGATTCTTCTATGAGATGATAAAGCTTAGTGTTTGGTTATTTGTGAAGACCACAAACTCCTTAGGCAATAGGTAATACCTCCAGTTCTTGAGGGCTTGGAAAAGTGCATAGAGCTCTAGATCATATGCTAAATACCTTGTCTTAGTTTCATTAAGATTCTCACTGAAAAATGCTACAGGTCTTCCCTCTTGGATTCAAACTACCCCAATTGCTATGTTGCTAGCATCACACTCTACCACAAATGACTTCTTAAAACTGGGAAAAACCAATATCGGTTGCATTCCCACTACTTTCTTCAACCTCTCAAAACTTGCATTTGCTGCCTTGGTCCATGTGAACTTGGTCTTCATGCCTCCTTTAATGGTGTTATTCATGGGTGCACAAATTTCACTAAATCTCCTCATAAAATTCCTATTGAAATATGTTATGCCATGAAAGCTTCTGACCTTCGTAGCAGATCTAGGAGTAGGCCAACTCAAGATTGCCTCTGCCTTGTCCTTGTCCATCTTCAGATTCCCTTGGGATACTACAAAACCCACATATACTAGCTCCTCCTTCATGAACTCACTCTTCTCTAGGTTAACTATCAACTTCTCCCCTTGAAGCTTCCTCAACACCATTTCTAGGTATTTTATATGATCCTCCTTTGTCTTTCTAAAGATGAGGATTTCATCTAGGTACACAACAACATATACTCCTATTTAATCTTTGAAAACCTCATTCATGACTCTCATGAAGGTACTTGGTGCATTGGTTAGACCAAATGGAATTACCAATCACTCATAGAGACCCTCAATAGGCTTAAATGTAGACTTCCACTCATCAATCTCTTTCATCCTTATCTAAAAATATCTACTTTTGAGATCAATTTTGGAAAAGTACCTAGCCCCACCTAGATAGTCTATTAGATCCTCTATCCTAGGAATAGGAAATCTATACCTAATTGTGATTTTATTAATTTCTCTAGAATCAGTGCAAATTCTCCACTTACCTCCCTTTTTGGGTGCTAGGACAATTGGTATGACACATGGACTGATGCTCTTCCTAATCAGCCCCTGATCAAGCAACTCTTGGACTTGCCCTGCAATCTCCTTGTTATACTCTAGAGTCATTTTGTATGAAACTTTGTCTAGTAGTGATGCTCCTAGTACAAAGTTTAGTTTATGACTTATGGCTCTCTTGGGAGGTAATGTTGGTGGTGCTCCATCACAAATTATATCTTTGAACTGATTCAGTAGGCTTTGTACCTCTATAGGTAGGTGTTTGTGAAGATGGCTTATCCTCCTTGGGCTTCACCATGATGGCATGCCCTACTCCTTCACCTTCCTTCAAGTCCTTAAGCAACTCTTTCGCACTCATCAACAATGTCTTGGCAGTGGCCTTCTCTACCTTTTATTCCTTCACTAAGGACTGTATCCTATAGGTGATCCCATTCTTCTTGAAAGAATACTTGTTTTCCTTACCATGATGCACTGCCTTCCCATCATACTACCAATGCCTTCCTAGTAGTAGGTGGTAAGAATCCATGGGGATCATATCACATATGATATTGTCTTGATATTTCCCAATAGTGATGTCTACCCATACTTGTCATTCACTAGGATATTCTGCCCCTTTTTCAACAAAGTCACTCTATAAGGACATGTGGTATCTTTGTTAGTCCAAGCTTTTTTATGCTTCCATGAAATTAAATTATTAGTAGACCTTGAGTCTATGATTACTTTGCACACCTTACCTAGTATCTTGCAAGTAGTCCTTAATAATTCCCTTCTTTTCTTGGGTTCCACTTTTACTGGTTCCTTAACCAAGACTCTCCTCAACATGAGGTTTTCATCCTTCTCTATGTCAAGGTCCACTTCACCTACCTTCTAATTGTCTTTCTCTTAGATGTATGTGATTTTCTTCTCTCCATAGCACGATGATGCCTTTTTTGGATATCTATAGGCAGGATGCCCCAACTTTCCATAGTTATGACACTTCATATTGTTGAAGTGTGAGCCTCTATTGTTGTTCCTATATCTGCCTCTACCCCCATTCTTAGTTCCTCCACCTCTACTAGAGCCTCCCCTTTGACTGGTCTCACTTGCTTGCTCATTCCATTTGGAATCTGCATAGCTCCTTTTTCATTAGTCCTTCCACTAGAGCCTCCTCTTGAGCTACCTTTGGAGTCTTTGCCTCTGCCTCTGTTTTTGGAACTTGAGTCCCCTTTCTTCCTTAATTTATCTTCCACTTTCTTAGCCATTTGAAACTAAACAAACTCAACTCTTCCTAGGTAGACCACTGAAGGCCATTTAGATACCTAGCCACCTTGATGTTTTCTGCCTCCTACACCCTTGACCTTAGAGCAAACTTTTGAAACTCCTCAATATAGGTAGCCACATCAAGATCCTTCTACTAGAGATTATGCCTCTACTTGTGAATCTAAATTTCATAGTTTTCTAGTAAATAGGTTCCTTTTATATTTACCACCATAGCCTTCCAATTAGCTATAGGTTTCTTCCCTTCACTCTCTTTTTCCTCTTGCACAAACTTCCACCATGTCAAGGCTTGACCTTTCAATCTAGATTTTTCAAATCTCACCTCTTAGGTCTCTGTTGTGCCCTCACACTCAAAGTAGTTTTCAATATTTTCAATCCATTCTAGAACCACTTCTTCATCCATCTTTCCATGGAATAGTGACACATTTTCAAGATTCTTTCCTCCAAAATCTTTGAGAGCTTTGAGGAATGGTTCTTGCTCACCAAGTGGAGGATCTGGTTCAGGTCTTTCATCCTCCACACTCACCTTCTCTTTACCCTTTTTGAAGTCTTCATCTTTCTTAGCTTGGGCTGCATCTTCCATCTCTTTTATCTTATCTTTCACCTCCTCCAAGGACACATCAAGAAGCTTGGTCTTATCTTCTATGAGATTCTTTTTCTCATCTACCTCTTTTGCTAACTCTACATTGGTAACCATCCTTGAAGATCTACTTGACTTAGTGGAATATGACATACTGCCACAATCTTATGGCTCTGATACCACTTTGGTGGGGAGCTTCTTCACTTCACAACTTCCTTGTTCTTCCAAGGTTAATCCTATCCTACTTAGGGTTACTATACCAAACCCCAACCTAGAGGACTCCTTCTCGATCCCCTTTCTTAAGAAACTCACCCCACAATTCAAGTTTCCATCCTTTACCTTGAGTTCACCAACTATGCACTATTTGACCTAGAGTTCCAAAACTTCACCAAATACACTTAAAGGGAAAAATAAAGTTTGAACCAACCTTATGGGGTTCTTGACACATTTCCTACCATTCTACATCATTCTTTTGAGTTTCACACAACCACAACTACAAATTAACCTATTTAGCCTTATACCCTTAGGAGCCCCCATTAACCCTCCTATAAACAAGGAACAAGCTATAACTCCCAAAAATTCTTAACAAGGCCACTTGGTGTCTTCAAAACATTGATTCCCTATGACCTAAACCTAAGGGATTTTTAGGTCTTAAGCCCTTAGGATGAATGTAATTCACGACTTCAGAAAATCCTCATTTTAAGGGTTTCAAAGGCAATGTTAATGAATCTTTCATAAATTGTTCCAAAATCCACTTCCAACCTCCTCCTCTAAGTTATGGAATCTTAGTATCTTCCTCCTTCATTTCCTAAGAAAGATTGGCACATGCCAATCCATTATTCTCACCAAAACTTCCATTTAAGCTTTCATTGCACCTTGCAAGGCCTTCATTGCTTGCCTAGGGCTCGCTTGAAAAATTAACAACTTGACTTGCATAGATCCCAAAAAAATTGTATACATTATTTACATGGGATATTTCTTGATTTCCAAGATCCATGGTATTTTCACCAAGGAAGTTCAAGCCATAGCCATTTTAGTGTTGGTAATACAAAATCGGACAACAAGAACACAAAACTTAAATATTTTTTTAAACCTTGTAAAATGAATGCTCTAAAAGAAAAAAAACTATGCACAGATCCAAAACATGATCAAAATACACTACTCCATCGAAAACAATAAGTCAACCAATCCAAAATCTTATTCAATCTTCAAATCTTGTTTTCTGTGAATCAAATGTGTCCTTCTTGTATATACTGTCTATATAATGGTACCTCCAACCTCTAACAATGAGTTGGAAGGTATTATTATAGACTACCCTAACCACCTTACCCTTTGGTTTGAACCATAACTACCCATGTTTCCTTTTTGACAAAATTGTGCAAAAAGTTGCTATGCAATTTTGCAAAAAATGTAAAGTTGTCAATGAGCAACTTTATGACAACTTTTGCAATTTTGCAAGTGGAGCCTTCAAAATCGACCAATTTGTTTCCAAACCTTAGGAAATGAACTTAAAACACCATAGGACCACTTTTAAACACATCTAACCCATTTCTAAGCCTTTTTCCATACTTTTCCTTATTGAGCAATTTCTAAGCAATTTTTGCCTATCATGACCTAATTGACAAAACTTGACTCACATTCCAAATCCTACCTATCCAAACCTCCTAAACTTACCTTGGAACTTTATTCCCAGTTCTTATTTCCTCAATGGTTGGTTAGACCATTTACAAACCAAAAATGCATTAGGGTTTCACCTTTACTCCTAGGTGCTCCTGTACGACCTGACTAGGTGACCACACGGTCAAGAGGTAGTTTCTTCTTACCATTTGGCCCCCCCTCAGTTTGAAAGATGTTGGATGTTTGTAGATGCAATTCTACCGTTACCATTCTTATTCTTATCTCAGATATTTCTATTCTATTGATGTATATATGTTATCATGTATCTTGTATTTGGATGCACTTGTATCTACTCTCGCATGCCCTATGACATATGCAGTGGAAGTTATTCATTAGATGTATTGTGTCAGATGCATTTATGATTTTGTTTTTGAGATGATGTATCTGTTATTTCCTTGTGATCATGACATTGTATTTGAGACTTAAACTAATTAATATAAACTTTTTAACACAACTTAACACGAAGGAACTCTCAGGGAATGAAAATGTATTTGTAATTACTTATGTGTACTTGATGTTTATGTGTATATTATTTTTGCATTGTTACTTTGGTATTGTTTAATCTTTAAAAAAATAGTATAATAAATATTGAATTATTTTAGGTTATCTCTCTTGGGTTTTTGAGTGGGGCATTACATATGTCACAGGGCCAGAGTATTTTTTTGCTAGATAAATGAGGGGGAAGTCATGGATAAACTAGAGGGGTTAGCTTAAAAATCAAAAGAACTTCCAGAAAAGATGGTCATAAGAAGCTTCTAGAAAAGAAGCTTAGAAATTTACATTTTTTTTGGGTCCATTTTTCACAATTAAAATAGAAAATTCCCCCAGCAAAAATACTTTCGATGAATAGAAAATTAGATTTTAGAACATTAAAATATTTTTTAAATATTTCATGTTTAAGCCTTAGAAAAAAAGTACTTATTTTAATTTAAACTAATTCGATACCACCATCGAAAACATTAGTTCCCTACCTTATGCAAAGACTAATAATTTAAGAATAATTTTATCCTAGTTTTTGGTGTGCAATTATTATTAAAATAGACCATACAAGTTATAAAATCAACCTTCCATGATAATTTTATTATTAGTATTATCTAACATATGAAGTAACATATATTGTAATCTAATATGGACTTGTGATTTTAATATACTATTAGGTATATTATATTTTTATTTTTATTGATCATGTATATACCAATAATTGCAATTCAACCCTAACACTAATCCTAATGAACCTTAATCCCATGATGGATCCTAGAATATTGATACTAATTGAACTATAATTAAACTGTAATACTAACTGTGAATTGAATCCTAACTCTAATACTTATTCTAGTTAAACACTAACCATAATCCCAAACATTAAATTTGAATACTAATCTTTATTATAACATAACCTTAACACCAATTCAACTATACATGATAATAAAATTACTTTATTGATAATAGATTTTTGAAGTGTACTATGTTTGCTTGATGAGATACTTATAACAAAAGACAGAGTGTTCACTTCGAAGGTATCTTGAAATGACACATGTCTTTATATTTAATATTATAATTTAATCATAAGTGTCCTTGTGACAATAATGATAATTTTTATTTCATATGGTTAGAAATAATTTTCAAAAGTATCAGTAATAATGGAGTTATCCAGTCACTAATTGTGACAATTTTTTTGTACCTTTAACCCTAACAGTTAATGGAAAAAAAGAAGTAGAGAAGATACTGCTACCACCAAGTTTCAATGCTAACGAAAAAAAGAGGTGAACAAGATTTTTCCACCATCAACGCAAATAGGTTAAAATAAAAATGAGGAAGACAAGATTCTGACACTATTACACTAAGAGAGTTAAGAGGGTAAAAATGCAAATAGTAATTCAATCATGAACGAAAATTCCACATAGATCCATAAGAAAGAAAAATAAAAAGTTTCATAAATTCTAAATATACATCTCAAACAAAGCTAGAGAAAAATGCTACAATGTTGTAGGGAAAGGATTTAAAAAGAAGAAGAAACAAGGCACCTACTTCACTATTTGGTTTGTTCTTTAAACTCTTTTCTTTTGTCAAATATGCTAAGAGTGTTTCCTAAGACTTATATGCCTGACAAATGGACATAGCATAAATACAAAGATTTTTTGGTAAGAGAATGTTCCAGATAACAAGAGCATTAATGAGCATTTAACTACTGAACATTTAATTCACACAAACATACATTTACTTTTGTCAGAATTTAATTCTATTTTTAAATCTGAAAAAAGCCTGAAAACCTCACTCAATTTCAGAATATCCATCTAATAATTAGTTTTTTAAATATTACCTTCCGAAACTTTAGAATACTATTGTGCAAGAAAAAATTAAAATTAAAAGGGAGGGACTAATAATAACAAGAGTTCTTTGAAAGGTGGAGTCCCTCCCTTTAGAGATCATAGACTTAAGAAATTATCTTGAAATGTTTAACAAAACATAATTTATATGTAGTTCGAAAATATTTTAAGTTAAATAGTTTGTTTGTGCAGTTTGAAAATTCATTTATTTGTAAAATTTATAATAATTTGTTTATGAAACATAAAAATAGAATAAAAAGATTCTATTTATAAGTTAAAAAATAAAGATTACATAATATCTAATTTTATTTTTAATATTTAAAATTAAAAAAAATAAAAATTCTAAAATAAAGTCTGAAAAAGCCAAGACTGTCAACTCATAAAAATAATTTTTGTTTAAAATTTCTTGATAAGAACGAATGTCAATTTGTGGGCCATGGTTTTGGACTGTGATCCCTTTGCGGCGGAAGCGGTTTTGGTTGTCCATGTGAGTTTCAAATGAGCTTATCAAAATCATGATAAGATATGGTTGTTCATGCGAGTTTCAATTAGCTTATCAAAATCATGATAAGATACGACATGAAAGAGGAAGAAGGGCATGAGCACCCTTCACTGTTAAGCCCACTTAATGGAGTAAGATGCTTGGAAAACTGACTAATTGCTTAGCAATGGAAAGCAAGCAATCCAGCTTTTGATGAAACAAATTCAGAGAAATGGCGTTGGGGTGTTGCCTCTTTTAATATAATCCACCACAGGAAGTCGAATGAATGAATTTTGTATCAACGCAGGGCCTACAAGGAGAGTTGTAATCAAATTCAACAATACCCGACTTCAGATCAGTGAAGAAAAGCACCCATGTTTAACCTAGGTCAACTGTTCTGTCATTTTCAGATTTGAAAACACCTATGTGTTTGTTTTAATGTCGGTTGCGGGTTATTCATAGCTCTAAGGTCGATCGCGGGTTCGAATCTCCGCAGGTGGAAGCTAAGGAAGGTTGTGGGTCTGAATAGACGGGGTTTAAAGGAAGTGGGGATTTCGAGTTGCTCAGCGTGTATTCCTACAATGGATCGGTAGGGTGCATTTGTTTGTTTGCTTGCTTGCAGTTCTGTGTTGGTTTTTGTTTTGGGCTTTGCCAGTTTGAATTGAGATGAATTTGAGCAATGACCGAGCAAGGGCAACAGCGACCCGATTGGTGTAAATTTGTTTGTGGTGAGGAGAAATTCGGGGGTTTGAAGATGGTTTTGGAGTCATGGTTTAACCGTTTGGGAAGCCATGTACTTGCAATTTTCCACGGGGAATTCAATGAGAAGACGTACCGTGATAAAATTAACGGAAGACAGTTGCTTATTTATTAGTCCCTGCCTATGTATAGGGAGGGAACTTATGTTTTTGTTTACCCCCAATTTATTTTTGTGACTAAGGTTTGAAATTTTTTTTTTAATAAATTAAATATGATAGGTTATTTCCTAATTTTTGATTGGTCGAACCAAATTTCTTGGGTTTTATGTTCATTTTCGTAAATAATAAAATTGACAAAAATATTAAATGCATGTATGTGGTCTCTGATTGGAAAGTAAATGAGACAGGCAAATGACAGTCGTCGGACAATGACAGTGCTGCAAGCATAACTGTGGGGTATAGAGGGATTGAATGTGGGAAGCCCTTTGGTTTTGCCCTTGAAAATTCATGATTCATCCAAACCCATATAAACAAATCTACAAGTGACAAGGCTGCAAGTTTCATTAAACAGATCAATTTCTTATGGGTTTGAATTGGAGGTAGCATTTGCTACTAGGGAGCTAAGACATGGCTGATTTCAATAGCGACACAACTAGCTTTAACAAATTTGATAGCTTGGCTTTATTATTTCAGCCGCTCATGGCTCCTATGATGGCCATTTCCCAGAACTACGAGGCTGATAAGAATCCATAGGAATTGATCCAGACAGTAGTTGGAATTGAAGGGAGTGAAGAGATCTTGTTTCTCACGATTTTCTATTAATCATTTTAGAAAATTTGTTAAAATATTAACAGATGTAATAGAATAGTCTCTCTATATAATTTTTTACAGTACTTAAGCTTTTATATTTATCTTTTTAAAGGATTGTGCAAATTAGGTATAGATCTAATGAAATAATTTCTCTAGATTTAATATTTTAGGAATTTGTGAAGTAGTTACAGATATGATAGAATTGTGTCTCTGTAATATTTGTATTACCTGAATATTTTACATTCAAACTTTGAAGGAATTTGTGAAGTAGTTACAAGTATGATAGAATTACCTTTATCTTTTCTCTATTTTTGCAACTATTTTGTGTAATAAAGGGTTCTATATGCGGTAAACATAATAAATTTAGGTTAACTTGAATTTTTTGGGCGTGTTCATGCTCTTTGGGAATATGAACAATATGTGCAACTTTTCCACTAATTTTATGTGTTCTAATAAATTTGAGGCAATTGTGTTTGCCTGTAATTTAAAAAAATGGATGCCTCTTGTCTTACTATTCTTAATAAATCTTCAAATCTATTGTAGATCTGTGGGATCCCTTCCCTGTGAATTGAACCCTCTATTAGAAGGTGGACACGGCGAACTGCTTGTTCGATGAGCTTGCACCGTCTGGCATAGAGGGAAAGGTGTTGGACAATTTCAGGTCAGCGTGTGATAAACGCTGGTCATCAAGGGTGAACACAACCATGTGAACAAAAGGAGAAAAAATGGTCTTCTACAAGCTTCAAAAGCCACAATACTCACATTTCCCTACAGGACAATGTGCCATTGGATAGATTATTTTGCTTAAATTAATGGCTAATCTAAATTTATGGTTTAATACTTAATACTAGTGAAATTAATTTGGATATCTTAGGAAACAAGTAGGGAGTCTCTAATATCCAGTTGGGTGTTTAAGTTTGAGTACCAATTTATCCAATCTTTTTTTGTTGCCTCTCTCATGACAACAACTACAAAAAAGTACTAAACACAAGGAAAGACCTCTTGACCTCTGAGAACCTTGTTTATCTCATGGGTGTCTTTGGTTTTCAAACATTTATAGATCTAAAAAAAATATAAAACCTTTTTCATTAAAAAATGATATTATAATTTTTTATACTTACTAAAAAATTCATTTTTAACTAAACAAAATATACTTTTACTTTATACATTAAAATTTCAAAATTATTACTCCTCAAATATTTGAATCAATTCTTGGCTTCTCATTTATTTCAAATTTGTAATATTTTACTTCTACTTTTAACTAATTGCAAATTTAGTGTTTAACAAACATTAAAATAATTTCTCACCTTGCTCTTTTGACTATAGACAGGGACTCATGCTCAACCAAAGCTCATGGAATAATAATTTAATTTGAGTTTTCCAAATTTATTTGATGCGTATTTATTGCATGGAATCATATGAATATTTTCAAACTTAATCTTTGCGGATTGCGTGGGGTTTTGATTCATTACCAACTCCACCATTGTTATCAGCATTGCGTCTAGCACGTGACAACAGTACGTGGCCAAATGTTAGTTGTATATATGTCAAAATCTCTTGGTGACATTAACTATTATTTAATATTAAAATTATAATAGAATTGTTTTATAATTTTTTAATATTAATGAATGACAATAACCAGCTAATCAGTTGGATATCCATTTTGCTATCGAAGCACCGCCAACTTAACTATTTTGGGATTTGTGACTATGACTTCCATAGTATCGAAGGGCACTAGCTAAATAGCCATATATTTGCACCAGTAGCCAATGCCATTTCTTCCCTTCCTTCCCTTAGTCAACATTTGAAAGAAATGAACTATCCCATAATATTTTAATTATTGTGTAGTGCAAAACATTGTGGCACAAATCCCCATTGCTATTTTCCATGGGCAATTCATTCTCTGATTCCTCATCCCCTCTCTCTCATGCCTATCCTCCTAGAGCTTACCAAGTTTTCATTAGTCATCATGGCAAGGATACCAAACAAAACATAGCTAGTTATCTATATCACAATCTAAGGTGAAGAGGGTATTCGATGTTTTTTGACAAATACTCTATACGAGGGGGGGAGCCCATAATGGATTTAATAAGACATGCATTTTTCTTAGCTTCAGTTCTTTCAAGGATGTCAAACTTTTGCTGTGATCATGGTGAAATCTAGCTTTGCAATGTATACTGACTTGACTTTCTCAATTCACTTTTCCAATTTATCTCACTTCCAACGTTTCTCTTCAAAATTTCAACTACTAAACTACTTGTTGCTTTACTTCTACTCCTATGAGTGGAAATATTAGCATATGGATAGGGATCAAACCTTATGAAAGCTTGCTAGTGGCGCTACCTCCATAGATGCAATAATTCATGGGGAAAATACTAGATTACCACGCAAGGCTTCCTAACAAGCCGCTAGGATGCTAGTGGCCTAGTTTATGGATCTCTATCAAACATCTACTAATATCACCATACAACTATCCATCTATTCTTACTCTTGCTTAACAACTTTCTTGAAATAAAATCTACTTTAACAACTTCAATGGAACTTAACTTTAACAATTGGAAGTAGAAACCATGCAATAACACCAAGTGTTCTTAATCACCATGCAAGACACAACAATGATAAGAGAATCAATTTTGGTATTATACAAGCAACAATTTTCTTCAACCCTTTACAAATGAGGGTAAATGGCCTTGTATAGGAGCCAAGAGGTTAATACAAGTGGACAAAGGGTCACAGTAGAGGTGAGCTCTAATTAAAAATCAAGTGGTTATAGTGACAGTACCGAATACTATCCTCTCTCGGAGAACCAACATGGAGATGATATGATAGTCACTAGTGAAGAATAGGATAGGCAAATTGATATTAAGGAAGTAAGCTAGGCACTCGAGACTATTGGTGATGCTTTGCTAGTCAAACCAAATCCAAATTTGAGGAGATGCACTACACCACAATGGTTAAGGAAAATGCTTATGCCAAGAGGTGAGGTGGTGTCTATCTGAATAGTTGAAGATATTCAAGGGTTAGTGGAAAAGGAATATAGTGAGAAAAAAAAAATTGCAAAAATGGTGGGAAAGGTAATCAAGAGCAATGATGAGGGTCACCAAAAAGTTCAGATTGCTATACCAAAGGTTAGCAAGGCAGTGGATGAGATTGTAACCCAGGAGTATGAGATAGTAGAGCATGACTCGGGAAGAATCCCGGATGACATGGAGTGTGAGGAGATCCAGGAAGGCATAGTTTCAATTAGAGAAAGGTTGAGGAAGGAAAACAAGAGGATTGTAAAGTTGGAGGCTGAAAATAAGTATTGGAGAGATTGCCAACCTATCCAACACCTACATCAGGTAACCCTTCTGTAAGACAACATGAGCAACATAGAAGAGATATCAACTCACCTACATGAAGTCAAAGATTGGATCAATGATATAATTCAAGATGGGAAAAATTTCTTTCCTTTCTTTATCTCAACATTCAGGTCATTGGTGGCTATTAGAGACAAATTTAGAATATTTGAAGGGGAGTGGAGGGATTTCCTTCCAGTCAAGGACTTAGCCATTCCCATGCTATACACAGTTATTGGGCTACCAAAGAGATATTTGGAGAGAACCAAGTTGGTGGATGAAGGAGGAATAAGTACGGTGGAGTCTTGGTATGTTGCCTTGACTTTGAAGATATCAAAGAGGAGAATGTCAATGAGATAGAGTTTGGATTGAGATTGGATGAGTTGGGGAAGGTTTCCATCAAGAAGAAGCATTTTGGCACCCTTGGCTCTCTCATTGCCTTTATCAAATATGCAAAAGAATATGAGAAGGATCATGAGAAGATACTACAAGTAGTGAGAAACATGATGAATTCAACTGAGCTCAAGATGAAGTACACACCTTATCCTCCCATGAAGGAAGTTAACGACAGGCTAGCCAAGTTCATTGCCTTGGCTAAGAAGATGAAAAAAGGGTAGAATTATATTAGAGGATCATTTGATGTAAACCCAAGTGGAAAATTCTCCTTTCTTTTTAGGTAGGACAAATGTCTGATTCTGATTGGCTACCATTTTGGTGCCTTCTCATTTGTTGCCACTTTTTCTTTTATTAAATTGGCCTATTGATGAGGTGGCATCTTCTCATTGGCCGATGGGGTGGCAACCCTAGTTAGGGTTTCTGGGATTTGATTTGGATCATTGGTTTTGCCTCTTAATCTCTACCATTGGTTATATTTTTGGCCCCTATATAAGGCCATTTTTCCTCATTTGTAAAGGGTTGAAGAAATTTTTTGCTTATATAATACCAAAATTGCTCCTCTTGTCATTATCATGTCTTGCATAGTGATTAAGAACACTTGGTATTATTGCATGATTTCTACTTCCAATAGTTAGAGTTAAATTCCATTGAAGTTGTTAAAGTAGATTTTATTTCAAGAATTTTTTTAAGAAAGAGTAAGAATAGATAGATAGTTGTATGATGATATTAGTGAATGTTTGATAGGGATCCATAAACTAGACCAGTAGCATCGTAGTAGCTTGTTAGGAAGCGTTGTGTGGTAATCTAGTCTTTTCCCCATGAATCATTTCATCTATGGAGGTAGCACCATTGGCAAGCTTTTATTAGATTTAATCCCCATCCATCACCTAATCTTTCCATTCATAGGAGTAGAAGTAAAGCATTAAGTAGTTTAGTAGTTGGAGTTTTGAAGAGCAAAGTTGGAAGTGAGATAAATTGGAAAAGTAAATTGAGAAAGTCAAGTCAGTATAGGTTGCAAAGCTAGATTTCATCACCATCACAATAAAAGTTTGACATCCTTGAAAGAACAACGTAAGTCTTCCTACGTGATTAACCAAAAAATCACATTAATATAATTGAGTTATTATCTGCAAGTGTAAGGAACCTTGGAGTTTTCTCATGTTCTTCATGAGTATTTACTTTTCTAGAGAGGGTTGAGTGTTTGGTATTCTATATCAAGTATTCGATTGCTATATGTTATGTAGTAGTACAAAACTAACATCAAGAAGTATCATCAAAGAAAGAAAAATAAGAGTTCCATCAAGCATGACGGTGATGAAGTAAAGGATTTTTAAAAATGTTTTAAATACCTACAACTTGGTTTAGGAAAAACATTAAAAGAAGTCACCCAATTTTTAAAAGTGCTTAAGCAGAACCAAGATGGTGGAAGCTCTGTTAATGAAGTGGTGAAGGAAGAATTGCTAATAGAGGAAAAGCCTAATATTTAGGTGAAGGAAGCAATGCCAATGAAGTAAGATTTGTCTATGATGGTGAGAATTTGACCGAAACATTTAGCAAATATTTGTCAAACAAAGAAGTCAGAATGGAACAACCATTTCAGATTGATGAAATGGATTGCCTTTTAGTGGAATAATATGTTGAGTGAGGAAATTAAGAATAACATGTCTCACCTTTAGTAATGTGGACAAAAATTCAAAGGTGGATAAAGGAGATAGGAGTACAATGAAGGAAAAAATGTTCAACATTGCATGGGTAAGATTACTTGCCTAATTTTTATGGAACAAGTAGCACCACAATAAGATCATAGTTATCAAAGTTAGATAATTTTTTATTCATTTAAATTCATGACGATAAAAAAGTCATCAAGTTCACAACTTTACTCCTGGAAGGAGCAGCTCACAAGTGGTTGTACCTATTGTGACCTTTTTACACCATCACCCCATTGCAAATGGGGACCCCCTCTTTTTGTAGTAGTTGTTTGTAGGTGTTAAATATTTTGAGGCCTTGGGAGTCTCTTGAAATTGAAGCTTTGGTCAAGAGGACTCTTAAGGAGGGTTGGCACTTACAATAAAAACCTTAGTTAGACCTTGACTAATCCAAATTATATAGAAGATCTAATTTTTGAAAGTATTTTTTCATAATTTTAAAAAGTTTTTCTTTATCTTTTTGTTTGGCCGTTTTGGAGGTATTTTGCTCAAAATTTCAAGTAAAAAATATAATAAATCCCTAAAATTGGGTAGACATAGGCTCTTTATTTTAGGGACTAAAACTAGATTTTTAGTTCTTCTTTCCAATGACGTAAACAGTTTCAAATTATGAGCTCTAGGTCAAAAGTTATGGTAACAAGCTGGGGTAATTAGACACCTAGTTTTGAATAGTTTAGTTTAATTTTATTGTTTTTAATTTTAGCCACATAAACATTTTGAATTCATGGCTATGGTGGCTATGGATATTCCATCTTTGTATATATTCTTTCATTTTCAATGAATAATATGGCTTTTGGTTTGCATACAACTCTTTTGAGTTTTGCAAGATTTTCTAGAACTTGAACATTGGTATCGCAAGTAATTGATTCATGAGATATCATGTTTGTAGCCCACTTCATCAATTCAGATCATTCACTTAGGAGATTTTGAAGTATCCAAGCCTTTGGGGAAGACAGGAGTCATCAATTCAGATCATTCACTTAGGAGATTTTGAAGTATCCAAGCCTTTGGGGAAGACAGGAGAAGCAGTTGATTTTTAAACTTGATAAAAGCACAACCAAAGAACATTAAAATTTGATCAAGTTTATAAGGATGGTCAAGAGATAGTATGAAGTTGGCAAATGGTTGTGTGAAGATTGCCTTGACTTAGCTATTTTTTGAGAACATGTATATCAAGCCTTTGTGCTTGACAAGTTGAACTTATTCAAGACTGAAAGCTCTGTTTAGTCAATTTCATATCAAACATCAAGATTTGATCAAGGAAAAATCCAACTCCAATTAGTAAACATCAAATTTGAGCCTAGGGAACAAGCCAAGTACTATGAAACACATGATGTTTTTCCCCATAAAGGGGTGATTTTTGAAAACTATAAGGGGCTTTTCTTAGTCTATTTTTGAGTTGCACCTAACTTGTAATTGCATTGCATATGTAATTGCACTGCCTATTAAAGTATGTGTTTTTCAAGTGCAATGAACTCTTGCATTTATACATGGTTTAAGACAAGAAGAGATAGGGACATTTCTAGTCATTAATTTAATATTTAAGATTAATAATTAGACAATAGCTATCATAAGATTACATAGGTACACACACACAAACATTAATTATCTAATAATTATTAATCATAATAATCAATCATACCAATGTATCTCATAGTTAAATAAATCCGATTGAAGCTACAACATTAACACTCCCTCTTAGCTAGGAAGGATAAACAATGTAATATAAGAATATATTTGAACATAAGATATTCAACATTTTGATATCACATTTCATATCATGTGTATTGGTCTTCTAGAATATCAACACATGATATTCACCAAATACTTTGAATAATAACCATCATAATATCAACATATGATATTCACCATGTACTCAATTAAGATAATGGTCCGTAGAATATCAACACATGATATTCATGATTTTTTAATATCACATTTGATATCATGAGTATTGGTCTTCTAGAATATTGATACATGATATTCACCAAGTACTAAAAAATGTTTATAAGGTATGTGCATGTGCATTCTCATAATGTGTACCATTTAAACATCCACTATGCAAAGTATAATCTTAGATCTATCATGATACACATAAACATTGTAAGATATCCATTGTAATAGAAAGTTAAGTTATTACAAAATAATCACCTTACAATAACTTCTGCAAATACAAGTGATGATCATTTGGAATTCATCACTTCCTCATGATCTACATAGGGGGTAGACCCATTAAATCATGCAATCACATAAATGATACCAAAAGTTTACATGAACTCAAAAATCCCTTTAATTTCAATATGATCAAGATCTTCTAAGATCAGCTAAAACATATTCTCTATCTACTCCTTCAGACGAATGTGTCAAAATCCCCATGAATATCATTATTCAAATCCCCTAATCCAATGTTGCCTCTACTGAAGTGTCAGACTACCTCTAAATCTGATATCAATCTCCCTTTTCCTGCAAGAACATTTTTTGGAGGAAAAGATCAAGGAAAATAATGCTTACATATAAATGAGAATGTCAACATTAATTAGAATGCTAGTAATTTAACCTATGTCCATTACTAACAACAACATAAATGATTCTAAAATCTGTCTTTATTTTTAACAATACAATTAAGATACTACAATACCTAATTTCTATATATATGACTTTCCCTTGGATGACATATTCTCCTAGAAGTTTAATGTTTATAATTATTTTCAAAATTTATTTTATTCCATTTATATTTCTATAAATATTAACATATTTTCATAAACATATTATTTGAATTGATACTAATTTCATTAAATAAATCATATTTACCTTTTATACCTTATGGGAAGTCATCGTCATCCTTACCAATGCATTAATCTATGTTTCCTCAAATCACTTGTCCTTTGTATTTAGGTTCATTCTTCATCACTTTTCTTATTAGCCAATGGGTCAAGCTTACTTAAATTAAGTTTCCACCATTTCATAGTCTGCTCAAGTTGGGGTGGTTTTGGTGTATTATAATTAACCATATATGATTGTCAAGAGGTGTGGCATGTTACAAAGCCTATGTAATACTTGACTCCCAATGTAATTGCTTAATTTTCCTTGGTGATTGGGGCATTCACTATTTGGTCTTAGATTATCTTTGTACTGATCTTCTATTTGTCCAGATAGACAATAATCTATCCCTCATAGAATTAATTACCCATGATCAAGACAAGGACATGGTTTCTTTATATCTCAATTAATTTTTATTCCCTACCACTCAATCCTTTTGCATTAAAAAGGGTTGAAGAGTCTGTTGTAATATTTTTAAAATATGGTTTTTAGTTTATACAAAATCTCCTTTATTTTCACTACTAGCAGTGGTCGAACCCCTTATAGCCACATATATCAACCTTAAATAGATGTGATTCAAATTGTTTAACAAAACAAGTCTTGTTCCATTCTCTCAGATGGTTGCTACGGAATATAACATATTAAATGGGATCCCGTTAACCATCATGTGGGGATTGACGTCAATACCATTGTCTCAAAGTGCTCTGCTTTGTCAACTTGTCTGATTTCAAAAATGTTATTGTTTCTAAACCCATAAGGCCATTGCATGATTTAGTACTTTCTATTGAAATGATCATGAATATTTCAGAGGCTACAATATTTGTTAGAATCTTATGCCACCAACTATAGCTCAGGTGCAAATCATCAAACTTAGATCACTAATCAATGACTATCTCCTAGTAATAGTCAGTGCTTGAATATTCGATGATAATCTGACATGTTAGTCTCTTCCATCACATTTGTTTGCTTGATTTAGTAATATGTAGGTGTCTCCTCACTTTTCTTCCATTAATTTGCACCAATGATTTGCTTACTGAAAAACTCTATAAACCTTACATTAATTTTTGGCTCACTCAATTAAGCTAAAAAAACCTAACTTTGAAGATTTCCAGAAGTTTGAATCTACTCTAATGCCATGTTGATTTTAAGAGGATCGCTTGCGAATGTAATTTTACTGCTTGTTAAGGTATGTGTTTTTCAAGTGCAGTGACCACTTGCATTTATACATGGTTTTAGACAGGAAGAGACTCTCGAGGGACATGTCTATTCATTAATTTAATATTTAAGATTAATAATTAGAGAATAGTTATCATAATATTACATATATGTGTGTTTATTTATACACACACATTAGGGGAGAGGACCCAATACTTGAACGCATTCCAATAGTTGTGATAGGAGGTGTTCACTTAATACCTACACTTATTGACTTAATGTCCAATTTTTTTGACAACATTGTACCAACACTTGTGACTTTAAAGTTGTTAATACAATGCTAACTACCCAAAATTGAATAAAATGTACCCTTGGTTATAAAAATTAACCAATGATGTGATGCCACATCAGCTTTTCAACTATGGGTAACCTTTATGCACGACCATTGGTCTCACTTTTTTTTGGGTTGTTTTGGACAACTTGGCAAAAAGCATGCTGATGTGGCATCATAACAAATGACGTGGACCTAAAACCTTAGTTATAAGTAGATGACTCACCAAGTAAGCTACTGTAGAAAATTGAGAGCGGTTTGAAAATTTTATATAGGGTTTTGATAAGCACAAAGTTAGGGTGTTCAAGTACTGGGTCCTCTCCCCTAATTGTCTAATATTATTAATCATAATAATCAGTCACACCAATGTTTCTCATGGTTAAATCAATCTAACTAAAGCTACAAAATTAACAATCATCCTTGACACATGAGCATGCTAGTAACGACCTACTTTCATAGCCCTTACCACATTACCATGACAAATCCGAAGGTCTCAAAGACAACTTTCCAAATCTGATATGCCTTATGATACTTGCTACACCCTCATGCCAATTCTGATTTTCATCCAAGTGTCTTTTCCTCTTCAACATATGAATTCTGATCTAGCTTTATGCTTCTTGCCTTGAGTCCTTGCCAACTCTGAAAATGCTAAGTGTCACTTGCCACACCTACATGAAATTTCCAAAAGTGCTAAGTTCATTTTCCACATCCTAAGTGAGTTTCCAAAAAAATTCCGAGTGCCATTCACCTAACTCTTTATCAATTTTGAAATACATCTTGTAGCATCCACATAAGTTTGTGATTTCTAAAATCACCTAGCACATGAAGCTTGGAATTCTGAAATACACTTGCCACATGAACTCATGTTTCCAAAAATGATTTTAGGCTTGCCACATGAGCTCATGATTTTAGAAATGGCTTGAGACATAAGACTATGATTTTGGTAAGAAACTTGTCACATGAGCCAGACCTTTCCAAAAATACATAAAGTCTTTTTTCCCAATACACCTAAGATTTCCAACATGGGGATTATGGACTTAGATCCACATCAAAATTTTGAAAGTCCTTGTGCGTCTTGCCTAATGAACACCTAAATTCCACCCCTAAATCATTGTCCTTCACCCAATTAGGGCCTAGTTTCTAAAAAACACATGTGCTTTGGCCCAACTTAGGCTTGATTTCCACAAGCTTCAAGTGATTTTAGCCCAACTACAATGAGATTTTCAAAAAACATTAATCGATTTCATGTAACTCCTTGAGGATTTTTTATCTAACTTTGTATCACACCCAATTGGGTGGTAATTTTTGATATGCAAAAGACATGGTATTATGCCCATCTTGCATTTTCCACCGTGCCTAATTTGTAGAGGAAACTCATCAAAAAATAAGACATTGTGTAAGTTTGATCTGTTTGAGTTTGTATTTTGTGATGATTTATCTAATATGTAAATAGTCCTAGCATAGAACACATGTTCTTTCACTCCAATAAAGGAAGATCATGAAATAAATTTCACGCCAACTCAATCTGATTTTGTTATAGGAAGAGAAGATTGAACAAGTGCAAGTTCAAAGTTATAAAAATGTGAAAGTTCTCAAGGTGAAGTGCTTCAAAGGATGAAAGACTTCATGTTGATGTTTTTTTTGGGAATATGAGCCATTACAAGGTATTAAGGACTTGATTATGTTTAGTATCAAGAGATATTCTTTCATCACCAAGGGATTGATCAAATCTATAAAATAAGCATGTTGAGGTGGTACCCGCTCATTCTCAACCATTCAGATCATGCCAAGTTTCCCCATAGAAGAGCTCAATAATGATATATAGATTCTTTTAATTTGACAAAAGGGAAAAAGTTGATGTGGAGCACATAGAACAAACAATAAAACCATCAAGGATCCTTTTGACCCAAACTTAATTTGAATTCCTTGACCTCCTGATTGGGGTATCTAAAAAGATTAAATTCTTAAAGACTTTACAATTTGATCATTAGGCAATGACATTTAAAGTGTAACTCATCCACATTTCAAAGGAACCATTCTCAAATTTTTTTTAAAATCCCAATATTGTCTTTTCTTGGCATCAAATCCTATTCCAACCATTACTTCTTTATTCATAGGTTATACTCAATAGGGCTTCAACACACACATATTGAACCATTCCATCATATCTTTCAAATACCCTCAGATGTTGTCCATAAAACAAGATCTCAATGTTACAACTTTAATACAAAATCAAACCTATTAGTCTCAACAAAAAAAGCTCTAATCAAGAAAATATAAACTCCAATCCACAAACATTTAATCATCTTTCTCTTTCTACATAAATTAAATATGATTCATTGGACTATAGGATCCCAAAAATAACAAGTAATTTCAATAAACAAATTAGTCTTTTAAGGCATCCATTGGGTAATATTTTTCATTCTTCCTAAGTCTTTGAAGATCAGGATGAATATAAGGTTTCAATAAAGTCTTCATGCTTCCATTTTACTGTCATCATTAAGGAAAACAAGCCCATCAATATATTTGGAACATGAAGGCTCTTGTTTGATTTGATTACTTACAATAGTCATATCCAAACAATAACAAAACTAGTTGCAAAATCCTTTGCCTACAAACTCTAATGTAATAGATGTCTTCAATAGTTTCTTAGGGTCAGAGAAAATCCTTCTCTTACTTCCTAATACCAAAGTAATGCACAAATGCCATGAAACCTTTGACTGCTATAAAATCAGTTCTCATTAATAAGAATCTACAAATGGACCATCCACTAAGAACATATATTTTCTTGCACTCAACACAAAATTGGATTAGATTATGACCACATTTTTTGTATCACTTTAACCTATGCTTTAACAACACAAGATTTTATTTTCAATGCCAAACATCGAAAAAACTTATCGACTCATGTTATTTCCATGATCAACCTTTTAACCATGGCAACCAAATAGTCATGGATAACTTTCTCAAAAATTCATATTTACCCAATCACTCTAGTTAGTTTGTATATGCTTAGTTATAGACATATGCCCCTATTTATATGAAGACACAACAATTAACCAAAAGATTTGGCCTTTTTCCTAAAACTCATAACCTTTCAAAGGGTTTTAGACAGTTTTTATAAAAAAAATAGTAACTTGCACAAAATGAAATAAAAATGCATGAGTAAATTCAAATTAAAGATTATTCATTGTGCTATCCTTCAACATTAAATACAAAATGCAATTTCATCATTTGGCGAGTCCTTGCAACATTTACAAATCTCTAGAAACCTATGACAGAGGTTTTATTGGATTTTGGCCTACAAATCTCCTCCAAACTTGTCATTGCCCCTCATTTTGACCATTGAAGAATTTATAAACCCCTTTAAACTCCTTTGTGACTATTAGAAGCATCCCAAAATAGATAAACACAATCTTGCAACTTTTCTTTCATTTTTACAAAGTCACAATATTGAAATTTATGCAATTTTGACAATTTTTGACACATTGTTACCACTCTTAAGACTTACAAACACCTTGAACATGATCACATGTAATTATTAAAACAATTTAATCTATTTCAAACCCTATTTCAAACCTTTTTTAATGTATTTTCAAACTTTGACTCCCTTTGACCATGTTAGGACCTTATTTTGACAAATGGCTACACAATAACATGAATTATTTTTATATCAATGGTCCTTAGGACCTTTCAAATATGAAGGAAACATTACAAACAATAAAAAAATACAATTTTTTTCCTTATAAGTTATCTTTATACTTGGGTTCTTATGTACCAAAAAGCAAAGGAAAATATCTTCTTAAAATAAGAGTTTTTGTAAGCCCAAGTGGTATTTTATTATTGGCACATTGATTGGTGTCTTTTTCTATAAACTTCTAACTGGTGCAAGGGCCCTAGGTCCTATATAAGGTGGTCAAACATCAAGGAGGCTAGTATAGGAGGTCAATAATGTGTCCAAGATGACACAAGATAGTTTAGCCAATCTCAAACATGCATTTAGGCAAGTTGTTTACATATTGTAATAAGGTTATAAGCAAGTCAAAGGGTGGTCAATGATTGGTCAAAAATTGAGAGTTGACCAAAAATCATCATTTTCATGTTTCATAGTATTTATACATGTTTTGGTATAGTTTTGTAGACATTTTAAGTTTTTTTATGTGAAGATTGTGTAAAAGTTGTAAAATTGCATTAAAAGTTGTCATGCAACTTTTTGCAATTTTTCTTGAAAACTAAAAGTGTAAAAATTAGATCATTGTTTGGATCAAGCATGTATGAATAAAGTTGTAAGGTCAAGAGTTGGGACCTATAATTTTATTATCTTCAACCTAGTTTGGGTTGGAATGACATAGTACGAATTTGGAATGAAATAATACATCTTTTTGGAGGGAAAACTGTGCACAGTTAGAATGTGTCTGTTTAATTCCTCTTGCAGGGTGATAGTAAGTTGTTGATTATACTTTTAGAAATTTGAGTTTTTATTTATTGGTGAAGGAAATGATTAGTTTGAATGAATAGGAGAAAGCTATTTTGGATTTGGATATTTTGTTTGTCTACTGGTTACCCTACCCTACAGTGAGGGTTTGAATGAAAATAATCAACTTCTCCAATTTCCCTTAGTGAAACTACTTGGTTATGGTTGTTAAGAAAGGTATTATGATGTGGAAAAAATTCATAGCTTGTATCCTTTCATTCTTCAAGTAACTGTGGTACTACAATAACATTTGACTCTCTTCAGTCAGTTTGTTCAACATACTGATAGTTTGAAATCACATTACAAAGGTCAAGAAATGGGTCATGAATGTTTGGGATTTGGTAGGTAATGAGGTAGAAGGTTGAAAATAATGATGGGAAAATAAAATCCATCATGGGTTTCAAGGGTGGAAGCCTAGAAGACCAAACAATGTGTTTAAGCCTAAAAGCCTAAAAACTAGCGCTTGAGGCTTAAAGGATCAAAAGAGGTGATCCGAAGCTCATATTTTGGATTCAGTTAGATCATTTGATGTTATGAAGGATTCTATAATTTTTTTGGGGGTTTCTTGGAAGTTATTTTAGTTTAGTGTTATTTTGATGAAATAGGGCTACTAGGAAAGAGCTCTTATTAGGCCTCCTAGTGTAACTTAGATTTGGTTTAGGAAGAAGCCCAAAACCTATTAGAGGATCATGAAACTTGGTGGAATAGTGGAGAAGTGTGTGTTGGTGTGTGTGGAAGCTTGAGATCCTAGAGGATGCAAGGGCGTGAGGGGTGTGGGAGTTTGTTTGCCTTGTTGAAGGCTTTAGGTTACTTAGAAGATAGGGAAATGATTGAGAGGGTGAAGTTGGTGTGTGTGGAAGAGAAAAATCACCTCTACCCTAGTCTTGAGTAGGTCCTAGGAAGGGATAGGATATCCCTTGGGAATTACATCTCTTTCTTGCATCATAAGTGGTATCAGAGCTTAGCTTGGCGCTTGCAGTTTGGATGTTTGCAACTGATCAATGTTCTACATTAGGGATAGACAAAATGGTGACAAATGTGGAATTTTCCAAGGAACTTCAAGAGTAGAAATATGGGAATCAAAAGTTTAAAGATAGGTTATTGTAGTTGGAAAGAAAGATAGTAGTAGTAGAGAAAGCTACTAAGAAGATTGAGGAGGGCCTCAATAAAGGTGAAGATGAGACAGATGAAGAGGAAGAGCAATATGTAGATGATGAGTATGACAACATGCCCACAGATCAGGAAACATTCGTAAAGGCCCTAGAGACCATTGGGAGAAAATCTATTGATACTCCTATTTTTGAAAGGAAGATGGACCCTGATGCTATTATGGATTGGATGGAGGCTCTTGAGAGTCACTTTGTATGTCATGGAAGTAAAAGGGAAGAAGGTGGGGCTAGCTTAATCAAGGATGAAATGGGCAATAGTCACATGGTGGAATTTCATTCGACATGAGAGATTCAAAGAAGGTAAGAACATAATTACCTCTTGGAAGGTAATGTCTAATATGATAAGAGATACATATATTCTAGAGGACTATGAAGTCTAGTTCCACATGAGAAGGCAAAATTTAAGGTAAAAGGAGTTAATTGTGAGTGCATACATTGAGGAGTTTCACAGGCTCTACATCAGGTTAAGAATGGTGGAGTTAGATAGTGTGAAAGTGGCTAGATATTTGACTGGTTTGAGGTATAACATATAAGAGGAGGCTGCCAGATCCTATGCCACAAAAAAATAGCAAAGTGTTTTTAGTTAGCAGTAAAGATTGAAGAGAAAATAAAAAGAAGACAAGAAAATTCTAGTAGGGGCAGAGGAGGAAAAACTAATCAGTAGAGGGGAAGAGGAAATTTCCAAAGGAGGCTAGAGGATAGTCAACAAAATAGTGAAGGTGGTAATAGAGGTGAAAGCTCACAAAGAGGGAATCAAGGATTTAGAGGGTAGAGCTTATGAAGGTGGACAAGGAAGGAGACATGGAACCATTAAGTCTTATTCATGTGGGCAGCTGGAGCATACAATGGCTCAATGCCCACTCAATAATAGAAATCCGACTAATTAGAACAAGGATAAAAGAAAATAATTGCTAAGGATTGATGAATCTTGTTGTATTAGTAGTTCCACACAAGTTGGGAGTACAACACTAGTATTTGATGGGGAAAATATGATGCTAAGGAGGACTATGCTAAAAGTACCTTTGAAGGCAGAACCACCACAAAGGAAATCCCTGTTACAACTCAAGTTAAGGCATATGAAAAATTGTGCAAAATAATTGTTGACTTTGGATCAATAGAGAATGTCGTATCCTTAGAGATGGATGAGAAGTGTAACCTCAAGAGGATACCCCATGTGGCTTCCCATAAAATTTCATGGTTAAACAAGAACCATAGTTTTATGGTTGAAGAACAAGCATGTGTAGAATTTGAACTTGGAGAGTATAAGAATAAGGTGCTATATGAGATCATTCCTATGGATGCCTATCATTTGATCCTAGGAAGACCATGTCAGTTTGATGTAAAGGCTCAACATAATGGTGAAAAGAATACCTATTTGATAGAGAAGAATGGTAGACAATTCAAGATGGATCCTTTACCTGACCATATGGTGAAGGACAAAGATGATGGAGTAGTCAAACTGATTAGGGGTAAGGATTTATTGTAGATGAGTAAAGAAGATGCTTTTCAAGGGTATGCTCTCATTGCCAAGTGAAAAGAGGAAGTTAGAAGTAAAGAACCAATAACTACAGAGGTGGCAAAAATACTAAAATAATATCCTTCCATAGTTGCAGAGGAGAAACCAAAATCTTTACCACCCATCAGAAGCATAAGTCATCAAATTGACTTAGTGCCTGGTGTAACCTTTCCCAACAAGCCTGCCTACAAGCTCACACCACAACAGAATGTAGAGGTAAGTAGACAAGTTGTGGATTTGTTGAATAAATGATTGGTGAGGAAAAAATTGAGCTCATGTGCATGTCCATTAGTTCTAGCACCCAAAAAGGATGGAAAATAGAGGCTTTGTGTTGATTCAAGGGCAATTAATAAGATCACAATCAGGTATAGGTTTTCCATGCCTAGAATTGAAGACCTAATCGATTATCTAGGAGAATTATGTATTTATTCTAAATTGGATATAAAATCAGGATATCAAAAAATTAGGACCAGACAAGGGGATGAGTGGAAAACAACTTTTAAGACTAATGAGGGACTATATGAGTGGCTAGTGATGCCTTTGGCTTGAGCAATGCACCTAGCACATTCATGAGATTAATGAATGAAGTTTTGGTACAATTCATTGGCAAATTTGTAATAGTATATTTAGATGATATTCTTATATTTAGTAGGAACAAAGAAGAGCATTTGGAGCATCTTGAAATGGTGATGAAAAAGTTGCATGAGGAGAAGTTACACATCAATTTGGAAAAATGTGAGTTCTTTAAGTTTGAATTAGTTTATCTTGGTTTTTTGATTTCCAAAGGATGCCTAAAAATGGATCTTAGCAAGGTAGAAGGTATTCTAAATTGGCCAAGTCCTAAGGCAGTGGGGGATGTTAGAAGCTTTCATGGCCTAGCTACCTTTTATAGAAAATTCATTAGAGGATTCAATGGGATAACAGCTCCCATATTTGACACCACAAAAGGAGAAATCAAATGTAAGTTTAGGTGGATTGAAGTAGCAGAGAAATTTTTCAATTCTTGAAGAAGAAAGTGGTAGAATTACCTACCTTAATGCTACCTAGTTTTGACAGTGTGTTTATTGTGGAGTGTGATGCTAGCAAGTATGCTATAGGAGCAATCCTTAGTTAAGAGAATCACCCCATTGCATTTTTTTCTCAAAAAATTTGAATGAAACAAAGAAAAAATATTCTACCTATGACCTTGAGTTGTACTCCATGACATTAAAGAAATGGAAACACTATCTCATGCCCAAGGAGTTCATAGTGTATACTGATAATCATGCCCTTAGTTTTTTAAATAGGAAAGATAAACTCAACCATAGACATGTTAAGTGGGTGAAGTAGATTCAAACATTTACATTTTCCATAAAATACAAAAAGGGAACAAACAACAAGGTGGTAGATGCTTTGAGTAGGAGGGTACTTGCAGTCCAAGAAGTCAAACTACAAAGTGTGGGATTGGAGCAAATCAAGGAATTGTATAAGGAAGATTATGATTTCAGAGAGGCCTATAAGACTTGTTTGGAGTATGCTAACACTTTTCATGGTGAATTCTGTGATTATGTATTACAGGATGATTTATTGTTTAAGGGCAGCAAGTTATGTATACCTAAGTCATCAAGGAGGGAAAACATCATCAAGGAAAAATACAATGGGGCTCTTTGATGACATTTTGGAATAGGCACGACACTAGAATAAGTTGCAAGGTTCTACTACTAGCCTGGATTACAGAATGAAGTTAGGAGGTATGTGGAAAGTTGTCTAATTTTCCAAAGAGCCAAAGTTACATCATCTAATGCAGGTTTATATCAGCCTTTGCCAATACCTAAATAACCTTGGGATAACATAAGCATAGACTTTGTTATTAAATTACCTAAAACTATTAGAGGAGTATACATGGTCTTTGTAGTGGTTGAAAGGTTCATAATAATAGTTCATTTTATACCCTATAGAAGAAACTATGATGCATCTCAGATTGCAAACAATTTCTTCAGAGAAGTAGTCAAAATTCATGGACTTCCTATGACAATAGTGATTGATAGAGACACCAAATTTATTGGGCATTTTTTGGAGAACCTTGTGGAAGAAACTTGGCACACATTTGGCTTATTCATTAGCTTATCATCCTCAGAATGATGGCCAAACTGAGGTAGTGAATAGGTCCTTGGAAAATCTACTTAGGTGTCTCACAAAACAAAATGGCTTGGTTTGGGATTAGGTAATTAGTCAAGATGAATATGCATATAATGATTTTGTTAATAGATCAATAGGCAGGACACCTTTTGAAGTAGTATATGGTTTTCATCCAAGAGGACCCATGCAACTAAGGGATTTGCAAGACATAAAGTCTAGAAGTGCCACATGGGAGACACTTGCTGAATTAATGAAGACAATACATGATAAAGTCAAGGATCATTTGGAGAAATCAGTAACTAAGTACAAAGATAAGGCCAAGTGAGGATGTGCACCAGAGGCATTTTTGAGATTTCTTTTATGATTATTTGACTTGATGTCATGATATATTTTATTATTTGAATTGAGATTTATGTTTTAAGAGCTTTATGCTATTGAGCATTTATGAGAACTTGGGTTTTGAGAACCAATGTTATTTTTGATTTGCTTGTTAAGGAAATAAATTTGATTAGTATTACTTTTGTGGTATGTGGCACAATTGTGGTTTGTGAGTTTTGAGAATGTAGTCTAGGTGCATGTCTATGGAAGTGGCTACAATGGGTGTCAAGGCTAAAATTGGCTACTAGGGTAACTCATTGTAAGTTGTGTAATAAGTGATAACATATTAATTAAAATATTTAGAAAATATTAAAAAGATAAGTTAGAGATTTGGCCTCACCCATGCCTTAAGCACTTGTATAGGCTAAGGATGGGAATGTGATGATACTTAATGAGAGGTATGATTGGTTTGTCTCATCTTCATGAGAGGCTATTCTGGTTTTGCATGTGTCACATTGAGGGTTCAGGGTCTAGAGTGACCTGTCTAGGGTAACTTAATGCTTGAACATCTGGGATCTAATGAGAGACCAGTCTAGGGTAACTCAAGTAGTTTGACCATGTGATGACACTCTCTAGTATGTAGCTTGAGTCCCCTTCATGGTTTTTTAATATTTGCCTCCAATGGTGTACTTGTTGGATGTTACTTTTGATGGTGTGTTTATTGTGAGTTGTTACTTTTTGATTGGATGCCTTTATTGTTGACAATTGACTTTTATTGATGAGTGTCAGCTATTTATTGGTGGTGTACTTATTTTTGGATGTTCTTATTGTTGATGATTTTCTTTTATTGATGACGATTGTTATCTATTAATTATTATTCTTGGACATGTTAACTTTATCTTGATTTGATACTATATTGTATTCGATATCTAGATGTTGACTTGGTGTGTGATGTTGGTATTGGAATGAGTGTCTTTTCAATTTTAATTATCTCTTCTTCTTGAGTAGATTATGTTTTAGATTATGGTAAAAATAGGTTTGAAGGGACTTGAAACCCTTAACAAAAAAAAAAACAAAAGATAGACAATTAAGCACAACAAGGTTTTACAAGAACCTAAAACCTGCAGTATGAAAGTAGCAAATCCAGGTTTTACAAGGACTTGAAACCACAAAATAGGACTAGAAAGAAAAACCAGGTATTACAAGGACTTGGAACCTAGAGTTTGAAACAGACAATTATAAAAACTAGTTAAAAAACCAAAAACAGAGACTAGAAACCAGAACCACCACCAGCAGCTACTGTAATTCCTTAATCATTTTCACCACCTCCTTGCTAGCCTCTGTAGTGTTTTGAATCATGTCATTAAAAGAAAGCCCAGTTCCCACTATAGCCTCACCCACCTTCTTCCTTGAACTCTACCTTATTCTTTTGCTTGGCTGACTTGGTGAAATGATTTCCTCATTATTTTTCTTTCCTAAACTTGTAGCTACCGCACAAAGGCTAAAAGTAACTCGTTCCATCTTGTTACCACTCTCTTTGATTAAGAGATGGAGCTCATGTTCATATTATTTTAACTTCTTCAAGATATTACCAACCTAAACTTCCATCTGGAGGATTTTGGCTCTATCAGTATCTTGGTCCTGCTGCATCTTTCCAATTCTTTTTTTTAGATTCATTAACTCATTGTACATCCAAGAATCACCTTGGAGAAAGGAACCCACCTTGAGCTTTGTAGTGTGAAGGAAAGAAAGCATGACACCCATGCCAGTAGGGTTAGCCTTCTCCTTCCCTATATCTACCTCCATGTTATCCTTCTCCTTAACTATATCTTCTTCCATCTTTTCCTCTCTAGCTTCCTGGGGCTGTTCACTCTGGTTTTTATCATCTTCTCCAGCATTCTCTGACCCAGTATTTTTATCTTTACTTTCCTCTACCTCAGTCCTTCTAGATTCTCCTTTACTTCTAGAGTAAGCATTTAGATTTGAATTGAATTCCCCCACATTTGTATTCTCCTCATTCTCAATATTCATTTCCTTATTTTTCTCTGAATTTTCAAATTCTATTATTTCCTCAGCATATTTCTGGGGGGTGTCCTACTTATGACTTCTTTTTCATACTAACCCCTTCATCTCCCTTACTCTTCCTTGAATAGGTCTCATTAACAGACCTTTTCTTTTTCTTAGGGATTGGGGATGATATAATGGCCTTACTCTTACAGTAATTTTCAAATAAAAAAATTAATCCTCATGTAAAATTGGATGGGAGTCTTTTTTCCTATGGGCTTGAAGGCTTTAAAGTAAAGAAAACCTCAGATAAAATGAAATGGAAAAGAAATCCTATCCTTATACCAAAAATAATTTAGGAACACAAAATGGAATTTATGAACTCTTTTAGCCCTACCATCAAGGATGAAGTACTCACAAATGCAAGCGAGGATGTCCCCCCAAATGACTTTTATCTGGTTCAACACATAAAAGTCACCATTTTTCTCCAATTTTTTCTCCTCCTCTTCCATCTTCAGAAATTTCTTTATAGTCACATTTGATATACTAGTCTCCTTGCTAAACTTGATACCCTCCTTAGGTAGCCCCGTGAGTTCAACAATGAAATCTTTAGTTAGATGCACCATTACACCATGCAATGTAACCCTTTCATCGATCCAACTTTTAAGAAATGCATCCGTGATATGAGGTTTAAAACCATGAAGGCACTCTAGGTAACTAGTAACATTTCCCTTCTTTAGAATTTTCCACACATTGGCTTTAGCCTTCCATGATTTGCAGTTCTTAGGTTCTTATTTTCTCAATTCCTTGCCCATATCTAGAGAATGATTTTCACTGTGAAAAGGCAAAGTTTTGTAGACTAGGAGAAATAATTAAATGAGAAGAGCCTTGAGGCAGTCATAAAAATGGAAAAAGCTTTCATTAAAACACTTACATGCCAAACATAGGTGGTACTTAGTTTCGATACTTGGGAATATAACATTGTCCTTTGTACTCCCATTTTCATTTATCATTGAATTACCAATATTAGGCAATCTTTCCTTCCATCACATGAGTTCTATCATAATTAATAAGAGCTTTTAAATCCATACTCCTGCTGAGGTCATCATGCCACCTCAGCTTGCTTTCCCGTAGGACTGCTTAATTAGAATCCAATCAGCCACAACATTTCCTTCTCAGTAGACGTGAGAAAAAATGACTTTTTCAAAATTTCCCATTAAGGGTTTAATTTCCATTAAGCTAGCTTCAATAGACTAAGTAGTTGAGGTTTTACCATTAAGCATGTTTGTGATATTCAAAGAGTCTCCTTCCAACCATAGGTACTAGTAACCAGTTTTCGTTACCAGCCTCATCATATAAAGAGAAGTAGTAGCCTTAGCTTTATGACTAGTTGAAGTACCAATAGGAATAAAAATAACATCTATAATATTAGAAGAATGATTCCTCAGAACCCCTCCACATCCCACTCTACCAGGGTTTCCTTTGGCTATGCCATCAAAGTTCCCTTTAATCAATCATATAGGAGGAGCCTTCCATCTAATATTCAATCTTAGATTTTCTTTGTTTTAGTTACAGTAGAATGCATTGGGTTGTCAATTTGGAAGTCTTCATTGCATTTTCTCTAGGAATTGAAATTTTCTTTTATAGCTCTGACAATGTTTTGGCCAAGAACCCACTCAGGTATTTCTTTATTTCTGAAGATTCTGTTATTTCTTTCTTTCTAGATTCCCCACCAAAGATGGGGAAGAGTTATATTCCATAGGAAAACCACATTACTATCCTTAGATGGGCATGCCCAACTCTAAAAATTGTGATCAATATTGTTATGATGGACCCAAGTTATATTCCAGAAGTTGAGGATAGAGCTCCAATCTTTTTGACTATAGCTGCAATTTAAGAACAAGTGGTCTCTATCCTCATAACCTTCTTTACATAGGTAACATTGATTGACCACATTGATGCCTCTCTTCTAAAAATTGTCCTGATTAATAATTTTATTCTAAAGTAATATCCAGTAAAAGATATTAATTTTTGGAATAATACCTTTTATCCATGCTCTAGTCCACAAAGGATAAGCACTTTTCTTCTCAGGTTTAAAAACTGAGGATACTTTGAATCCTCCAATACCATCAGCACTCCATATCATTATATCATCCTTTTGGGGATACAAACAATAGGCATTCAACATAATCTAGATATTATGAAAGTCCTAGTTAATATCAATAAGGCTAACCCAACTATTGTTATCCTAGCAACTTCCCACAAGGTTGCCATACAATTGCTTACATTTTTCAATCTATGTACTATCCTCATAATCCTATATTAGAGGATGGTCCAAGATCTAAACATCTTCCCAAAATCTAACCTTCTACCCATTTCCAATTTTCTAAGAATATGCTTTACTTAAAGTGTTCTTAGCTCCCTGCACATCCCCCCAAATAGCAGAAGGGGAGAGGAGATTTGGATAAGGAAGAAATTCATATAAAGAGGGAGTGCATTAAAAAGGTATTTGTGTTTCCATATATTACTCCACTCCTTTTCATCACGATACACTCTCCATCCTTGCTTAGCAAGAAGAGCTTTATTCATACTTCTAACTATTCTGATTCCCAGTCCACCATCCTTGATAGGCTTACAAACTTGATCCCAAGCTATCAAAGCCATTCTCTTCTTTTCCTCAGTACTAGACTAGAGAAAATTCCTTTGAATTTTTTCAATAGCATCAACAAATACAATTGGAATTTTGAAGAGACTCAAAGCATAAGTAGGGATACTTTGGAGACAAGCTTTAAGGAGAATGATTTTCCCAGCTTGACTCAAAAGGTTACCCTTCTAGCCAACATGTTTCTTATTAAACTTCTTGATGATGCTTTCCCAAAAGGAATTAGGAGCATTAGTCCCCAATGGAAGTCCCATATAGATACAAGGAAAATAGCCTATAGAGCACCCAAGAATTTTGGCAATTTTGTTTTGTCTTATAACAGGGGTATTGGCAAAAAACAAAGAACTCTTATTCCAATTAATCAGTTAAATTGAAGCGGAAGAATAGAGGTTGAGGGCTTTTTAAAGATTTCTAGATTCCCTCATTTTTTCTTTCCCCATAAATTTAGTGTCATCAACAAATTGTCCATGGGAATAGATGAGTGGCTGAGAAGAATGCTGAAGACCTTTAATATCCCCCTTGCAAAACTAATTTCCCAATATACCTCCCCAAACATTCTACCATAATAGTGAACAAAATAGGGGATAAAGGGTCTCCTTGTCTCAATCCCCTAGAGGGGCTAAAGAATTGAGAGGACCATCCATTCACTAGAATAGCAATTGAGGTAGTAGAGATCAACTGAAGAATAACTTTTTCTATACTTTTACTAAAACCAAAAGCCAGTAAAATTTTTCCAAGAAAAGACCATCCTACTCTATCATAAGCTTTAGCAATATCACTTTTCATAATAAACCCCTAATTATTGGAACTAGTTAAAGAATGAATATTCTCATGCACAACTATAATAGAGTTGAGAATTTATCTACTTGGGACAAAACCATTTTGTTGTTAAGAAATCAGAGATGGTAGCACTAGCAACATCCTTGAAGTGAGAACTTTTGATATGATCTTATAGGAGTTACATAGACTTATAGGCCTTAAGTGGTCCAGAGAATCAACCCCAACCTTTTTAGGAATTAGGTAAAGGAAGGTAGAATTGATCTCCTTCAGCATACATTTTCCCCCAAAAATTCTTTAACAACATCACACACATATTTCCCCACCAAATTCCATTCTTTTTGAAAAAAAACATAGGAAAACCATCCGGTCCTAGAGATTTATCCCTTTCTAAGGAATAAACAACCTTTAAAATTTCCTCATTCTTTGGAATAGCACCCAAAATTCTGTTTTGTTCTACAATGATTAGAGAAGGAATGATATTTAAAAGCTCAGCTTGATGATGAGGATCAATATTAGAGTCAACCATCATCAAGGTGGAAAAAAAGTATACCATTTCTTCCAAAATTTCCTTTTCCTTAGAGATCTTTTTTTGTCTCCTTTCTTTAGATTTGAGATACGAGTTTTAGCTCTATGCTTTAGAGTAGAGAGATGAAAAAATATAGTGTTCTTATCTCCTTCATTCAACCAGACCAATCTAGATCTTTGCCTCCAATACATTTCCTCTTTAGTCACAATGTCCTGATACTCCACCAATTTTTCATTTTCTTCTTTAACAAGATCAAGAGTGTAACCTTCCTTCTATATCCTTTCTTGAATTTTTTGCAATTCATCCTTGATGTTTGATTTTTTCTCAAAGATATTCTAAAAATGTCTTTTTTTTCCAAATCCTAACCTTCTTTTTGACATTTTTCAGTTTAGAAGCTACCCTAAAGAGAGAAGTTCCATCAATATCTATATTCCACCATTCAGCCAAATTACTCTCAAAATGAGGATGGTGCATCCACATTTTTTCAAACCTAAAAGGATAGTTATTTTTGATGTTAGCCTTATCAGTAGTAAAGATCAGGGGAAAATGGTCTGACACAATGTTCTAAAAAGCCTCTAACTTGCAAATAAAGTCCCTTTAGTAGTTTATGTTACCCTTGAGGTAGTTTTGGCTATTAGGATTCCTTTCCTAAGAATATTTTATGATTCATTAGCCATTTGTGGATCATTCATTATCTTCCATGCATAGTGGGAGTGGAAGCCTGATGTTGGCAAGCCTACTTAGAGCTACTATCCCAAAACCCAACCTAGAGGACTCCTTTCCAATCCCCTTTCTCAAGAAATTCACCCAACAATTCAAGTTTCCATCCGCTACCTTCAGTTCACCAACTATGCACTATTTGGCCTAGAGTTCCAAAACTTCATCAAATACACCTAAAGGGAAAAAATCAATTTTGAACCACCCTTATGGGGTTCTTGACACATTTCCTACCATTTTGCATCATTATTTTGAGTTTCACACACCCACAACTCCAAATTATCCTATTTAGCCTTGTAGCCCTAGGAGCCCCTATTAGCCCTCCTAAAAATAAGGAACAAGCTATAACTCCCAAAAAATCTTAAAAATACCACTTGGTTTCTTTATAACCTTGATTCCCTATGATCTAAACTTGAAGATTTTTTAGGTCTTAGGCCGCTAGGATAACCGTATAGTATGGGTTCAGAAAATAATAATTTTAAGGGTTTCAAAGGCAATGTTAATGAATCTTTCATAAATTGTTCCAATCTCCACTTTTGATCTCCTCCTCTAAGTTATGGACTCTTATTAGCTTCCTCCTTTATTTACTAAGAACTATTGGCATGTGCCAATCCATTGTTGTCACCAAAGCTTCCATTCAAGCTTTCATTACACCTTGCCAAGCCTTCACTACTTGCCTAGGGCTCGCTTGAAAAATTAACTACTTGACTTCCACAGACCCCAAAAACAATATATAAATTATTTACATGGGCCATTTCTTGATTTCCAAGAGCCATGGTTTTTTGACCAAGGAAGTTCCAGCCATAGCCATTTTAGTACCGATAACACAAAATTGGACAACAACAATACAAAATTTAAATAATTTTCTAAACCTTGTAAAATAAGTGCTCTAAACCAAAACAACTATGCATAGATCCAACACATGATTGAAAGACACTACTTCATCAAAAATAGTAAGCCAATCAATCCAAAATCTTACTCAATCCTTCAAATCATGTTTTTTGTCAATTAGAACCGTCCTTCTTGTATATGTTGTTTGCACAATGGTACCTCCAACCTCTGAAAATGAGTTGGAAGGTCTTATTATAGATTCTACTATCCATCTTACCCTTTGGTTTGACCCATAACTACCCATGTTTCCTTTTTTCCAAAACTGTACAAAAAGTTTGTTATGCAATTTTGCAAAAATTGTAAAGTTGTCAATGAGCAACTTTTTGACAACTTTTGCAATTTTGCAAGTGGAGCTTTCAAGCTTGACCAATTTGTTTCCAAACCTTGGGAAATGAAATTATAACATCTAAGGACCAGTTTTAAATACATCTATCTCATTTCTAAGCCTTTTTACATACTTTTACTTACTGAACAATTTCAAAGCAATTTTTGCCTATCAAGACCTAATTAACAAAACTTGACTCACATTGAAAATCCTACCTATCCAAACCTCCTAAAATTACCTTGGAAATTTATTCCTATTCCTTATTTCCTCAATGGTTGGTTAGATCATTTACAAACTAAAAATGCATTAGGGTTTCACCTTTACCCCTAGGTGCTCCTGCATCATTCTCCCCTTGTAAGAAGAAGTCTAAGGTACTTCTAGAGTAAGGAACTCCTTGTTGATGCCATGCTTCTTTGAATCACTCTCAACAATCCAAGTTGCCTCAGATTTAGGTGCATCCAACCACTTCACTAGATGTTCTTTACAAACCTTGTTCCTTGTACTCTTCTTCACACTATAATCCAATATCCTCTTAACCTATAGTTTCTTCCTTTTAGGTACTTTTAGGTCTAAGATATCCTTGCTTAGGTCTTCTTGATACTCTACTTCATCCACCTTATGAAACTTATAAGGTATGAAGTCTTTTTACATTAAATATGGGAGAGATAACCATGTCCTTGGGTAAGTCTACTTTATACGCATTGGGTCCATACTTTTCAAATACTTTGCATTGCCCAATCCTCCTCATCCACAACTTACTAGGGACACCCTTTTGTAACTTGGCCTTGATCATATAAACCATCACCAAGTCTCCTACTTGAAACTATAACTCTCTTCTCCCCTCATCCTTCTTCTCTTTCAATTTTTGATTTTCTTCCATCAAGGTTTGCTTAACCTAATCATGCACTTCTTTCATGGATTGAACAAAGTCATCAACATGCCAAATAATGTTGGCATGTGTTGGTAAGTCTCTTAGCTCCATGATGCCCCTTGGATGAGGCCCATACACTATTTAGAAAGGGCTTAACCGTGTTGTTTTGTTCTTACTGTCATTGTAGACAAATTCAGCTTGAGGGATGACTTGCTCCCAACCTTGCCAATACTCTTTGGTTAGACACCTTGATAGGTTGCCTAGGACCCTATTGATGACCTCTATCTACCCATATATTTAGGGATGGTAGGAAGAGCTATGTGCTAGGTTTGTTCCAAGCCTCTTCCATAAGGTCTTCCAAAAGTGCCCCATAAATTTGACATCTTTGTCAGCAACTATGCTCCTTGGTAAGCCATGTATCTTAACCACCTCCTTGAAGAATAGATTGACAATATTTCTTGCATCATGTGTTGTTTTGTATGGGATGAAATGACTCATCTTGCTAAAACTATCCACCACCACAAACACACTATCTAACCTTGTCCTAGTCCTTGGTAATCCCAATATGAAGTCCATGCTGATGCACTCCTAATGCCTATTAAGAATGAGTAGAGCTTGGTAGAGTCCTGCATTTGATGAAGTTCCCTCTATCTTCTAACATATTCCACACTACTCCTCCTACCTCCTTACACCCCTTTGAATATTGGGCCAATAATAGAACCTCTCCACAAGGTCTAAAGTCTTGTTAAGACCAAATTTCCCACTCATGCTCCCATTGTGCTTCTCTTGTATGATATTTTCCCTTATAGATCCCCTTGGGATGCAAAATTGTTGACCTTTGAACAATAACCCATTCTGCAAGGTATATTCAACAAAGTCACTATGAAAATGATTTGCAAAGTTAGTACATACCTTGTAGGCCTTTGAAAAATCAATGTCCGACTCATAGAGGTCCTTGAATCCATCCAATCCTATGTTCTGCAACTTGACCTTTTATACTATTAGCAACCTCTTGCTTAGAGCATCTACCACATTGTTGTTTGACCCTTTTTGTGCTTAATTGTGAAAGTGTAGGACTACAAGAACTCCATCCATTTGATGTGCCTCAGACTTAGCTTCTCCTATGAGTTGATAAAGCTTAGTGCTTGGTTATTTGTGAAGACCACAAAATCCTTAGGAAATAGGTAATGCCTCCACTTCTTAAGGGCTTGGACAAGTGTGTAGAGCTCTAGATCATATGCTAAATACCTTGTCTTGGCCTCATTAAGCCTCTCACTAAAAAATGCTATTGGTTTGCCATCTTGGCCTAAAATTGCCCCAACTAGTATGTTCCTAGCATTACACTCCACCTTAAATGGATTCTCAAAACTAGGCAAAACTAATATTGGTTGTGTTTCCACTACTTTCTCCAACCTCTCAAAAAATGCATTTGCTACCTTGGTCCATGTGAACTTGGTCTTCATGCCTCCTTTAATGGTGTCGTTCATGGGTGCATAAATTTCACTAAATATCCTCACAAACTTCCTATAGAACTATGCTAGGCCACAAAAAATTCTGACCTCAGTAGCGGATCTAGGAGCAGGCCAACTCAAGATTGCCTCCACCTTTTCCTTGTCCATCTTCAAATTCCCTTGGGATACTACAAAACCCAAATATACTAGCTCCTCCTTCATGAACTCACTCTTCTCTAGGTTCACTGTTAACTTCTCCTCTTGAAGCTTCCTCAACACCATTCTAGGTGCTTTACATGATCCTCCTTTTTCTTGCTGAAGATGAGGATGTCATCTAGGTAGACAACAATTATACTCCTATGTAGTCTTTCAAAACCTCATTCGTGACTCTCATGAAGGTGCTTGGTGCATTGGTAAGACCAAACGGCATTACCGATTACTCATAAAGACCTTCAATAGTCTTAAATGTAGACTACCACTCATCACCCTCTTTCATCCTAATATGATAATATCCACTTTTGAGATCAATTTTGGAAAAGTACCTTGCCCCACCTAGGTAGTCCATTAGATCATCTATCCTAGGAATAGGAAATCTATACCTAATTGTGATTCTATTAATTTCTCTAGAATTAATGCACATTCTCCACTTACCTCCCTTTTTGGGTGCTAGGATAATTGGTATGACACATGGACTGATGCTCTTCCTAATTAGCCCCTAATCAAGCAACACTTGGACTTGACTTGCAATCTCCTTGTTCTACTTTGGAGTCATCTTGTATGCAACTTTGTTTGGCATTGATGCTCCTAGTATGAAGTTTAATTTTATAACTTATGGCTCTCTTAGGAGGTAATGTTGGTGGTGCTCCATCACAAATTATATCTTTGAAATGATCCAGTAGGTTTTTTACCTCTGCAGGTATAGGTGTTTGTGAAGATGGCTTCTCATCCTTGGGCTTCACCATGATGGCATACCCTACTCCTTCACCTTCCTTCAAGTCCTTGAGGAACTCTTTCCCACTCATCAACAATGTCTGCGCAGTGGGCTTCTCTACCTTTCTTCCTCCACTAAGGACTGTATCCTATAGGTGATTCCATTCTTCTTGAAATAATACCTATTTTCCTTGCCATGATGCACTACCTCCCTGTCATAGTGCTAAGGACTTCCTAGTAGCAGATGGCAAGAATCCATGGGGAGTAAATCACATAGGATCTTGTCTTGATATTTCCCAATAGTAATGTCTATCCATACTTGTTCATTCAGTAGGATATTCTGCCCTTTGTTCAACAAAGTCACTTTATAAGGACACACATGTGGTATCTTTGTTAGTCCAAGTTTTTTTACTGCTTCCTCTGACATTACATTGTTAGTAGACCCCGAGTCTATGATTACTTTGCACATTTTACCTAGTATCTTGCAAGTAGTCCTTACTAGTGCCCTTCTCTACTTAGGTTCCTCCTTTGCTAGTTCCTTAACCAAGACTCTCCTCAGCATGAGATTTTCACCCTTCTCTATGTCAAGGTCCACTTCACCCATCTTCTGATTCTCTTACTTTTAGATGCATGTGATTTTCTTCTCTCCATAGGATGATGATACCTTTTCTATTTTCTAGATATCTATAGGTAGGATGCCCCAGCTTGCCACATTTATAATATTTCATATTACTGAAGTGTGAGCCTCTGTTGTTGTTCCCATATCTGTCTCTACCTCCATTGTTGGATCCTCTATCTCTACTAGAGCCTCCCCTTTGATTGGTCCCACTGGCTTGCTCATTCCATTTGGAATCCCCATAGCTCCTTTGTTTATTACTCCTTCCATTAGAGCCTCCTCTTGATCCACCTTTGAAGTCTTTGCCTCTACCTCTATTTTTAGAACTTGAATCCCCTTTCTTCCTCAGTTTATCTTCCACTTTCCTAGCCATTTGAAAATAACTCTACAATGTGGTGAGACTAAAAAAACTCAACTCTTCCTAAAGAAACTACTTAAGGCCATTTATGTACCTAGCCACCTTGATGCTTTATGCCACCTGCACCCTTGACCTTAGAGCCAACTTCTAAAAATCTTCAATATAGGTAGCCACATCAAGATCCTTCTGCTTGACATTCTATCTCTACTTGTGAATCTGAATCTCATAGTCTTCTAGTAAATAGGTTTCTTTTATCTTTACCACCATAGCCTTCCAATTAGCTATAGGTTTCTTTCCTTCACTCTCTCTTTCCTCTTGCATAAACTTCCACCATGTCAAGGCTTGACCTTTCAATCTAGATTTTACAAATCTTACCTCACACTCAAAGTAGTTTCCGATAATTTCAATCCATTCTAGAACCACTTCTACATCCATCTTGCCATGGAATACTAACACATTTTCAAGATTATTTCCTCCAAAAGGCTTGAGAGAATTGAGTAATGGTCCCTGCTTGCCAAGTAGATGATCTGGTTTAGGTATTTCATCCTCTAAACTCAAAGTAGTTTCCAATACTTTCAATCCATTCTAGAACCACTTCTACATCCATCTTGCCATGGAATACTGACACATTTTCAAGATTATTTCCTCCAAAAGCCTTGAGAGCATTGAGTAATGGTTCTTGCTCATCAAGTAGATGATCTGGTTTAGGCATTTCATCCTCTAAAATCACCTTGTCTTTACCCTTTCTAAAGTCTTCATCTTCCTTAGCTTGGGTTGCATCTTCAATCTCCTTTACCTTATCTTTCACCTCCTTTAGGGCCTCATCAAAAAGCCTGGTCTTCACTTCTGTGAGCTTATTTTTCTCATCTACCTCCTTTTCTAACTCTGCATTGGTAACCATCCTTAAAGATTCACTTGACTCAGTGGAATACAACATACCACCACAAGCCAAAATCTTATGGCTTTGATACCACTTTGGTGGGAAGCTTCTTCACTTCAGAGCTTTCTTGTTCTTCCAAGTTTGCTCCTAGCCTACTTAGAGTTACTATCTCAAACCCCTATCTAGAGGACTCCTTCCCAATCCCTTTTCTCAAGAAACTCACCCAACAATTCAAGTTTCCATCCTCTACCTTCAGTTCACCAACTATGCACTATTTGGCCTAGAGTGCCAAAACTTCACCAAATAGACCTAGAGGGCCAAAATCAAGTTTGAACCACCCTAATGGGGTGCTTGACACATTGCCTACCATTCTATATCATTCTTTTGAGTTTCACACTCCCACAACTCCAAATTACCTTGTTTAGCATAATATCCCTTGCCCAAACTGATTGATTTTAGCTCAAGGAATATTGTCAAACACTTACATGCTGCAATGCTAAGAAATTTAGAATTTTTGCAAATAATATTAAAATGCCTCTTAAAATGAAGTAATATGCAAGTGCAGTTCTTTTTGTAAGAATTTGGCTTAGGCCAGAATTTGGCTTAGGCCAGAATTTGGCTTAGAATGCATAGAAGTTAGCATCATGATAAGTCATACAACCAGGCACATGTCCACCAGATATGGGTTATCCTTCATTGAGCATTGGATTAAGTGTGATGATGTGAGGATAAGCCTTCAATGGTGTAGCACACAAATAAGTGGTGTAGACAACATGTGTTAAATGAAGAGTGCAAATAACCGTGTTGTCAACATGACAACTCAGTGAATTATGCGAACTCCTGTGTTGTAGACACCATGTGCATAATTAGAGTTATTTACATCAACAAGAGTACACAAACTCCTAAGTTTCTCACCTAAATAAATAATAAAATAATGCATTAACCTAAGTAAACTCAAGTAAGTGTAAATAGTAAAATACTTATTTACACCAACACCCCCCCTTAAGTGCAACTTAGGGGAATTCCATTAAGCTTACAAAATCTAGGATGATAAGCAAAATGGGTCTCGGCTACTAAGCCATGTTAGGTACCCATGTACATAATGTTATGCAATTTCTCATAAAGCGGAGAAAGAGGGAAAACTTCATGGGAAAAACCCTCCCCCAAAAAGAGAGATAAACAGGGATGCATGGACGAATGGAGTAATCAAGACCCCCCATTACAACATACATCTAGTATATACATAATAAAAGAATGAGAAGAGGAAGAGGCCAAAGAAGAATGTTGAACAATGATTGCTCCGATGAAGAAGCTGATCCAAGACTGCATAATGGTGTTCTTCCCCTTAGGAAGAAACAAGACCAAGGGTACAAATGAGATGCTTCCACTGTGCATGAAAAGAATCCCATGGATAAGTGATGTATCTGAAACTTGATCAACTAGTTGAAGAACTTGTCTCAAAGAACTATCTGTCTTTGCAACTGATGAAGAACCCTGCTGCAACTGCTGATCATAAGTATCCACAATCACTTCAACCTGTGATGATTGATCATGTAGAGAATGAACAAGAGAGTTAGATGGGACCCTCATGACAACTAAAGAAGGTACTTCTACATCAAGAAGAAGAGGCAAACCATCAATATTGTCCCCCCAAATCTGTCATTGTACCGGTACCTGGAAGACTGGATGTACCCTGCTATTTTGGATCTATCACTGTGGCTATGTATGCATGTGGACTGAACTGATTTAGTGACCTCTCATTGCAATTGTCGATAGAACCCCACGTGTCTGAATCTATTGAAGCACTATTGCTGGTGTCACTATCAGTTTCCACACTATATGATGTGTGAAGAGGACTAGAGGACAAGCTGGGTGAACTTTCCTCAAAGTATACATCCTTCTCCACAAAAATCTGATGTGTCTCTGGATCTAGAAGTCTATATGCCTTCACACTATCTTCATACCCAATGAAAGTACAAGGCCAAGATGACTGTGTCTTGCATCCCCTAGAAGATACATTTTCTCATGCAGGATAATTGAAGACTTTGAAGTGAGTCACAATAGGTTTTCTATTGCACCATGCCTCAAAAGGAGTTTTGCCATCTAAGGCTAGATAAAAAGAATGATTAAGAATGTGAGTGGAACTAGAGATTGCTTCGACTTCTAATCATGGATCTAGAGACTTGGCATGGATCATGCAACTTGCCATAGACTTAAGAGTTCGGATCCTCAATGCTGCAACATCTGTCTTATGTAAACTGAATGCTGGCAGAGTCTGAAGATCAATGCCCTCATGTCTACAAAATTCCATAAATCTTCTACTCACATACATGCTTCCATTATCCATTTGGAGTACTTTGATGGCTTTCCTGGATTTCTGTTCTACATGAGTCTTGGAGTCTAGAAATTTGTCCAACACTTCATTCTTACTATGCAAAAAGTAAACCCAAGTGAATCTTGAAAAGTCATCAACGAAGGTAAGTATATAGTGACCTTGGCTAAATGCAAAAGGACCTACTAATACCATGTGAACCATCTGTAGAACACCTATTGCTCTAGAAGACTTCCCTCTCTGTAACTTCCCCTCTAGATGCATATCCACTAAATCTATTGAACATTCACCCTTAGAAAAGTTGATTTGAGGTAGACCTTTGACCATTCTATATGAGCAAAGTTGCTAAAGATAGTGGAAGTCAAGATGACCATACCACTTATGCCATATTTGTATGTTTGAATTTGATTGTGATAACAAGGCCTTTGAAGGAGAGTTGGGCACAAAGTGGGAGAAAGAGTACAACCTCTTGTTGTGATTCACTTTCCCCACTATAACCAAGGAGTCATCTTTAAGACTATGCACCTTTATTGAGTCAAGAAGGAACTCAACTCTATGTGCATCTCCAAGGTGAGTGATTTGGTAGATTGAAAGGAGATTTGAACTTAGGTTTGGAACATAAGGAACATCGTGAAACTCTCCATTTTCCATCTCCACATTTCCTTTTCCTTCAACTTCCATTTTACTATCATTCCCCATGAAGATATGTGGTACCTTGGACTGCTTCATTGAAGAAAAATCCTCCTTTGAAGAACCCATGTGATATGAGGAACCTGAGTCAAATATCCATTCCTTTGAAGAGTGTGAATTTTCCATGAATGCTTACCCTTTGCCCTTCAAATCTGAAGAAGACCCTTTCTCCTTGTAAGCATTAGGCAATGGAACATTGTGTTTCTTCATGATGTTGGTTAACTCATCAATCTTCTTAAGATAACACTCATGCTCTTCATGACCTAATTTCTTGCAATAAGCACACTTTTTCTTCTCCTTATTGTTGTCCCCCTTCTTGTTAGAATTTGAGGACTTGCCTTGTTGATTGGATTGTGGTGTTGTCTTTTCTGCATCCTTTGATTTTTTCTTCCATTTCTTCTTACCCTTTCCTTTATTTGAAGATTGAAAAGCTAAATTTTGAGAACCCTCATTGTTGGCCACCAATGCTTTAGACTGAGGTGTTTTGAGAATCCCCATTGATTTAGCCTTCTTTTCTTCATCATCCAACACTTTATCATATTCATCAAAAGTGACTTTCTTGTAGGCAGACCCTAAGGTAGTCTTTGAGCTGTTAAAAGAAGATACATATGTGGAATACTCCGATGGTAGCTTATTATGTATGAGATAGATCAGTATGTCATCTTTGATAGAATTCCCACAATCAGTAAGCTTTGTCCTTAGTTCATTCACCTTGATGATGAAATCCTGAATGGAGTCATATGACTTAGGATCTAAGGAGACAACCTCATCTTCAATTTTGAACACATCCTCTTCAGACACTTTCCCATAAAGGTTTTCAAGGGTATCCCAAGCTTCCTTGGATGTAGAACACTTCTTGATTCAATACATGATCTTATCATCTAACCCCAAACATATATCACCTATGACTTTTCTATCCATTGCTACCCAATGTAAAATATCACTTTCTAATACTTTATCATCTGTTGATTTAGGAAGAGTACCATCTACATATTGTGAAACTCCATTGTGCATTAAGTGATACCACATTTTGATTGACCAGGTAGCATAGTTATGAGGAGTTAATTTAGGAAACTTAAAGTTGCCCATAATGCATAAAATGAAAAAAAAGTGCAGAAAAGAGAGAACACAACACCAAGAACACCCTCCCTTTTCACTAAATCAAGAAACCCCCCTGAAATAGATGCTTTGGGCACTTTATTAGTAGTGCAATTACAATGGGCCACTTGCTAATTTTGGCCTTCGTGGACTTCTGATTTTTCTTGTTACAACTTCTAAATGGAGTACAAATCTAAAACTTTATAATGTGCTACAATTCTAAAGCATTACAAAGCAAAGAAAGATCCTATTGCTGAAAGTGACACTTTTTTCCACACAACCCTATAATCTGATAGTAGATATAGAAAGTAGATGAAAAATAATGCATTTTCAAAAAACATGAAACCTATTTTTGACTCTAGATGTGCCCGTATAGAGCGTTTGAAGTTGCAAAATGCAGGATTATGTAGGTATATTTGCCAAAAAATGTAATTTTTGAACAATCCTTACACCAAAACTAGAAAAGAGCTACACCACTTAAAAATTTAGAAAATTCTACCCAATTAAAAAAAAAATTGCACCTGATTTGGAGTACAAATTTTTGAGTTATGGCTTCCCGAAGTCAAACTACAAAAACCAAAATCAATCTTGAGATGGGTTGCATTAGTGAATAACGGGGTTAAATTTGATAGTCATACAACCATCGCAGTAGTTCTATTCGGCCCTATTTTGATGTCTACATAACCATCAAATTTAGGCTCATGAGTAGGATGACGTTAGCTTACCTAGGCTCTCGAATGACATCAACATGTATGGATAATGGAATCATTGTACGATTTTGCACGTCCGTACTGTACGAAATGTATGAATAGTGGAGGCCAAAAATGATGTGTCCTATCGAGTTTGCATATGGACAGGCTGATGTGGCTTCCACGTAAGCATTGATTTTGCTTTATGATTCATTGACATGTACTGTGCAGGGTTTGCATGTCACTATTGCCATGTGTCAGAAAGGTATTGGGTGACTGGTTGATGACTTTGTCCGCGTGGCTGAAGATAACAATCCACATGTCACGTGGTGCTGGTGGAGTCTACAAAGTCATTGACGTGAAACTTATTCTATTGCCAGAGACTGGGTGAATATCCATTGTGCGAATCTTCTTGTAGGAGCTACTGATGAATTGGATGTTGAAGATCTATTTTTCAGCACTGAGTTTAGAACTCATGATGCCGAATTATATTTTGCGATTGGTGGGACTAATAATTTTGTCCCACATCGACTATGTGAGGGACTTGAAAACAATTTAAATGTAAGGCTTTTGGTTATTACAAATAAAAATGAAATGCCATCATGGTGGGCTATCTGTCGAATTTTCTTTGTCGCTGGTGGTATGACTAAATTATTTGGACCATACGGCCCACAGGTGGGAATTAGCTTGAATTATATTGCAGTGCCTGCAGAATTAAAAATACCCTGCAAATAAAATAACAATATTCCTCCACAAAAATACAGAGCTGAGCCAGAGTGTCACTGCCCAGTCCGACTAAATTTTGTTCCTCTGTCTAGGTGACTAGAATTTTTTTGAAAATAAAAAATTCAAAAAAATACAGAGAATTAATAGGTCCAAAAATGAAAATAATCAAATCGAATTAGATCATACCCGAACAGCAAATCGAGGCCTCCAGGTTCTGATTTGCAAAAAAATTTGCCTCATGATCAACTTTCCCCCAACATAGGCAAATTTATAGTCAATCTTCACTGAATTGATGCTCTGATGCAACGGTAAGGTTAGATCTGGCTCTAGACACTCTCAATTTTTGTAGATCCTCTAGATTTGTGTCGAGCTGCTAAAGCTTGAATGGTCTCAAATGGCTATGTGATGAGAATCTCCCCCAGCTCTGATACCATGTAAGAATTTAGCTTAGGCCAGAATTCACCTAAGACCAAAGAACTCAAACAAAAAAAAATAGTAGACCAATAGAGAGAATATGATCAGAATGACGATATTCATTCAATATGCCAGCTTGAGAGTACACTAGGAGTGCCTATATATAAAGGCCTCAGGAGCGCTTCTAGAATGCATAGAAGTCAACATCATGATAAGTCATACAACCAGGCACATGTCCACCAGATATGGGTTATCCTCCATTGAGCACAGGTTTAAGTGCGATGATGTAAGGATAAGCCTACAATGGTGTAGCATGCAAATCAATGGTGTAGACAACATGTGCTAAATGAGGAGTGCGGATAACTATGTTGTCAACATGACAACTCAGTGAATGATGCAAACTCTTGTATTGTAGACACCATGTGCATAATTATAGTTGTGTACAAAAATGAGAGTACACAAACTCCTAAGTGTCTCACCTAAATAAATAATAAAATAATGCATAAGTAAGTGTCTCACTTATAGTAAACTTAAGTAAGTGTAAATAGTAAAATACTTATTTACACCAACACTTTTGTATTTTCAATGCATATACATGGAAAATAGATATGAAATGCATACTTACAACCAACTGTGATGTTGACAAAAAATTGACATACAAATATTATGCTGATCATATATGCTATTAGATGGACATTTTGTCAAACAAATGGTATGAAACATGTATCTCCTTTATTGAATTCATTCTCATGGGCTTACAATAATGACTACAATAATGCCAAAATTTGATTCTAAATTATCACAAAAAAATCATATGCTTAAAATTACAATGCCAACTATTGATAGTTGCAAGAGGAACCTGATAATAGTTATGCCCACGAATGAAAATGAATCAAACATAAATACTGTAGCGTGACATCGTGCATGCATATTGTAGCAGGCAAAATGTGTTCTCCAATTTAAGCACAATTAGAACTCCAAAATTAAGCTCTCCTGAATGCCAAATTTAGTGGATATTTCACCACCTCAAATGGCTACAACACTGAAGAGTTAACCTTCTCCAATGGCTGAATAAAATCAAAAACCTTAGTTTCTTCTCCCAAGTTTATATCAAATACAATTCACAATAATCAGATGATAGACAATGAAGCTCTCACCTCTATTTATTCATTTGCTTCACCCTTCTAGAAGGAAATAAAATATTATTTAATTGCATTCTCTAGAAGCTTCCCCCTTTCCAATGCAATAATTAGTTGTATTTCTAGAAAATGCACTCTCTAGAAGCTTCTCCCTTACAATATAATTATTTATTATGCTTCTAGAAAATTAAATTAATTAAATATAAAGTTACCTTCTTATTTTAATTTATATAATGACTTTATAAAAAATTAATTTAATCAATTTTTCCTTATTTCTCCACTTAGCCTTCGGAGAATGTAAAGGCTAAGAACTCTACTGAGATGCTAGAAATATGGGGACATTATAGTTCACCCTCCTTGAAATTGCTTGTCCTCAAGCAACTTCAAGTTTGGATGCTGTAAAATCTCCTAATTCTCCCATGTCACATCCTCTACTGGCAGGTCCTTCCATTTCACCAAATACTCCCTTATAGTGCACTACCTCAAGTTCCTTTCCCTAAAATCAATGATAGCCTCTAGCACCAATACCAATTTTCCCTCATCATCCAAGGGTGGAAGCACTGTAGAAGGAAGAATATGATGTCCTAGCACCTTCTTGAGGTGTGGCACATGAAAAAAATTGTGCACCTTGCTCTCTATAGGAAAATTTAACTCATAAGACACCTCTCCCACTTTCTTGATAATCTTGAATGGACCATAGTATCATGGTTTAAGTTTCTTGGCACCACTCTTCTTGACAGTGGATTGACAATAAGGATGCAACATAAGATACACCATATCTCCAACCTCAAAAGTCTACTCAATCCTCTTCTAGTCTACATACTTCTTCTACTGATTCTATGCCTTGGTTATATTATCCTTGAGAGTCTTAACAATGTCTTGACTCTACTATAACAAATCAACTACACTAGGCACTCCACTATCACTCAAAAGCAGATCCATAAAATTGGGTACCTCACACCCATACAGGGCCATAAAGGGTGACATCTGAATAGACATGTGATAAGTGGTATTGTAGCAATACTCACAAAGGTAAATCCACTTTACCCATGCTTTTTTTTCCCTTGCTATATAATTTCTAAGATATCCCTCCACCCATTTATTCACTATCTTTGTTTGATCATCTGTCTAAGGGTGGTAGCTAGTACTCAGAGTGAGCTCTGTTGCACATAACCTGAATAGCTCCTACCAAAAATGACTCATAAACCTCTTGTCTCTATCACTCAATGCTTTGAGGTAAGCCATGTAATCTAAATATCTCCTTGAAGAACAACTCTGCCACCTGTATAGTAGTGTATGTAGCAGTCCACAACCACATATATGCAGTCCTTGCCTTGGGCTCTAGGCAGTCCTATGATGAAGTCCATAGATAAACACTCCCACTTCCTATTAGGAATTAGAAGTGGTTGAAGTAAACCGGTTGGATAGGAGTGTTCTTGCTTATTCTACTAGTAGGTGGGACACTCCCTAACATACTGAAGTACCTCTGCTTTGAGCCCTTTCCATGTGAAGCACTCTCTAATATGCTAGTATGTCTTGTAGAAACCAAGATGTCTTGTCATAGGTGAATCATGAAAATGTTTTAGAACCATCCTCCTCATTGTTGAGCCTAGAACCAAAAATATTCACCCTTTGTAAATGATAAGCTCATTCACAAGGGTGTATCCGTTATCCTAAATAGTTCAATCTATGAATATGGCTATCCACACATCCTTTGCATACTCTAAAAGGATAAAGTGTCTCTAATTATTTGATATATCTATCAATAAGCTCAAATGGGGCCTACATAATAAAGCATTAGTAACTACATTCTATGTCCCCTTAAAATATGTAATATCAAAGTCATAGGATTGTAACTTGCCCACCCACTTCTGTTGCCTATCATTGAGATCTCACTGCCCCAAAAAGTGTTTTAGGCTATTATGGTTAGCTTCGATACAAAATTTTCTACCTACCAAATATTTCTTGAATTTAGCCAAAGCATGCATAATGGTTAACATCTCTTTATCATATATGCCAAAGCTCCACTCTGGCCCTCTTAATTTCTTGCTCTCATAAGCAAAAGGGTGCTTCTCTTGCATAAGCACCACCCTCTTTGGAAGAATCACAGTGTAGCTCAAAAGGTTTGCCAAAATATGGTAATGCTAACACTGAATAGGAAGTCATCAACTCCTTAAATTTCTCAAAACACTCTTGTGCCTCAGGAGTCCACAAGAAAGCTCCCTTTCTCATCAAATATGTCAAGGGTGTTGCATGCCTGGAATATCCATCCACAAACCTTCTATAGAAAGCATATAATCTTAGAAAGCCCCTCAATTGTGTAGGGTTCACTGGTGAAGGCCACTCCACAATGGCATGAATCTTTTTAGGATCCATGCGTACACCTTTTGTACTGATCATGTGACCCAAATACAACAACTTTGTCATACCCAAATCACATTTTGACTCCTTTGCATACAAGGACTCTTTTCCCAATATATCCAACATCGTGTTAAGGTGAACCAAGTGCTCCTCCCAAGATCTACTGTACACCAAGATATCATTAAAGAAGAGAAGTACAAATTTCCTCAACTGAGGATGGAAAACCTTATTCATTATTGCCTGAAAAGTAGTAGGTGTGTTAGTTAGTCCAAATGACATAACTATGAACTCAAAATGGCCACAATGACATCTAAAGGTTGTCTTCTCGATGTCCTGCTCTCTAACTCTGATCTGGTGATAACCTGACCTCAAATCTATTTTTGAGAAGAAGCAAGCTCCATGAAGCTCATCTATCAACTCATTGATCCTAGGAATGGGGTACCTATTTTTAATTGTCTTCCTGTTAAGCACCCTATAATCAATGCACATCCTCAATGTCCCATCCTTCTTCTTCACCAACATCATTGAAGAACCGAAAGGAGACTTACTTGGTCTAATGTGGCCCATAGCAAGTAACTCCTTTATGGTTTTTTCAATTTCATCCTTCAACCTCTTTGGATGCCTATAAGGTGTAATCATGATGGGCTTAGCCCCATCCTCTAACTCAATGATGTGCTCAATACCCCTGTCTAGTGGTCTACCTAGTGGAATGTCACTGAACACCTTAGAGTGTTTAACTATAAGCTTCTAAATATTAGGAGGATATTCAGTCTTCTATTGTACCTCTTGTGATGGCATTAATATGCACTTTTCTGCCCACTTTACTTGATTGTGTCTAATCAATCTAGCCATCCTCTAGAAAGAGACCATTCTAAAATCATTGTCCCTGATTGCCTTAAGAATCTATGTCTTCCCATTCACTTTAAACCTCATCTCCATCTCATTGAGATTAAGAGTGAACTCACCAATATCGTGCAACCAACTCATCCCAAGGACTATATCTATATTTCCCATAGGCACAGCATAGAAATCTCCCTTAAAGGCATAATTATTAACTTCCAATGGGAGTCTAGTGATCTTACAATGATAATTGAGGACATAGCCATCAACTACCCTCACTCTAATTCCCCAAAACTCATTTGTTTGTATACCACACTTCTCCACAAACCTAGCATCAATGAAATTATGAGTGGCACCGGTATCAACCAAAGTTATAACTAATTGTCTAGCAAGTACTCCTCTCATTTGAAATGATCCTTCCTACTTAATACTAGTGAGATGAGCTTCCCTAGGTTGCCCATCTCCTTCTCCATTCTTAGACTCCATTTTAGACAAGTTTTCAGCCTTGTCTTTTTTTTTCACCATCTATTTCCTCTATATCAGATTGTTGGTCTGAATTATCTGATTTTGATTCCTCATAGTATGCCCACATAACTCTATTAGCCTTCCCCTTTGGCCTTAAGGGACAATCATGGTTCATGTCATAGGGTCCCTTACAGTAGAAACATAATTTTTTCTTCCTCAAATCATTTAATGTTTCCTTGTCAAAAGGTGCTAGAGTTTTATCTTTAGAATCAATCCTCTCTGGTTTTTTATAAAATGGTTTGTTATCCTTACTAGAAGATGTTCATTTGGACTAAAATTTGTTTGTTGGGACTGCTTGTTTATACTTCTTTCCTTTTTCATAGCTTCCTATAAAGAAATGGGATCAAATTCCTTTATCCAACCTCTCGGTGGTTCGAATAGGCCATCAATGAAAAGAACAATGAATCTATGCTCTGAAATGTTTGGCACCATGACTGTCAACCGCTGAAATTCACCAATGAAATACTCCAAGTTGCCTGCTTGTTTCAGTTGTGCTAATTCCCAGAATTAAACCTCTAGATCTTTCTTGTCAAATATTTCAACCAACCTATCCACAAAGTCTTGGTACTCTGCCACCTGACTATGCTAAAGTGTTACCATACCATGGTACCACCAATCATGTGCTACTCCCTCCAAATGCAAAGTGGTGTATTTGATAGCTTCAATATTTATCATTGGCCTCAGTGCCAAGAATGTGTCAAGCTTATGAATCCAAGCTTGAGCTATCATCTTACCACTTCCATCAAATGTAGGCATAGTAAGCTTGCTTGTAGCCCTCTTTAGGTCACTAGTTTGACCCCTAGGCCTCCTGTCCTGTCTGAGTGACCTGTAATGTTCTCTCCTCTAATTTAAAAAGTGTTCAAAGGTCATCCTCTCCTGAACTTGAGGAACTAATAATTCCCATTCATCATTTGCAGCCATAAGGATATCTAAAAATGTCTCATCCTCAACTTCCTCCATTGGTTCTCGTACCTATTCTTCTCTAACAAGGGTAGGATGTGTGGGCTTGTCTGTTGTTCTGAAAAGAGTTCTATGAGCTCTAGGTGATCTTGTTGCACTCATGCTATCCCCTTGCTCCTGATTTTTTCTGTCTTGTGGGTTCATGTGCTCAATCATGGTGGTGAGTGCTTGCAAAGCTTGTGCCATTCACTCTTGTCTTGTAACCATGGCTTTGAAAAATTTCTTTGTTTCCTGATCCTCATTTCTATTGTCTCTTGGTGGGCTACCCTCTTTCCTATCACCCATGGTGTTTGGTTGCCTGATAAAAACTTGTTCCCTGTCAACAAAGCAAGCCTGATAGTGAAAAATCTGTGAGAGTCAACCCCAGGTGGCTTGGGATTGCTAAACCCTCAGGATGGCAGGATTTAGTTCTGATACCAATGTAATATCCCTTGCCTAAACTGACTGATTTTAGCTCAAGGAATATTGTCAAACACTTATATGTTGCCTCTCAGTGCTAAGAAATTTAGAATGTTTGCAATGCATATACATGGGAACTAGATATGAAATGTAAAAGAAAAGTCAATTATCATTTTGAAAAACAATTGACATACAACTATTATGTTGATCTTTTATGCTATTAGATGGACATTTTGTCAAACAAATGTTATGCAACATGTATCTCCTTTATTGAATTCATCCTCATGGGCTTACAATAATGACTATAGTAATGCCAAAATCTAATTCTAAATTCTCACAAAAAAAAATGCTTAAAATTACAATGCTAACTACTGATAGTTGCAAGAGGCACCTAATAATAGTGATGGCCAAGAATGGAAATGAATCAAACATAAATACTATAGCGCGACATCATGCATGCATACTGTAGTAGCCAAAATATATTCTCCAATTCAAGCACAATTATAACTCTAGAATGAAGCTCTCCTGAATGCCAAATTCAGTGGATATTTCACCACCTCAAATGGTTGCAACACTAAAGAGTTGACGTTCTCCAATGGCTAACTGAAATCAAAAACCTTAATTTCTTCTCTCAAGTTTATATCAAATACAATTCACAATAATCAGATGATAAAAAATGAAGCTCTCACCTCTATTTATTCTTTTCCTTCACCCTTCTAGAAAGAAATAAAATATTATTTAATTGTATTCTCTATAAGCTTCCCCCTTTGCAATGCAATAATTAGTTGTATTTCTAGAAAATGCACTCTCTAGAAGCTTCTCCCTTGCAATACAATTATTAATTTTGCTTCTAGAAAATTAAATTAATTAAATATAAAGTCACCTTTTTATTTTAATTTATTTAATGAATCTATAAGAAATTAGTTTAATCAATTTCTCCTTATTTCTCCACTTAGCCTTCAGAGAATGTAAAGGCTAAGAAATCCACTGAGATGCTAAAAATATGGGGACATTACATTTAGCCTTGTAGCCCTAGGAGCCCCTATTAGCCCTCTTAAAAACAAGGAACAAGCTATAATTCCCAAAGAATCTTAACAAGGCCACTTGGTGTCTTTAGAACCTTGATTTCCTATGACCTACACTTGAAGATTTTTTAGGTCTTAGGCCCCTAGGATGACCATATAGTACGATTTCAAAAAACCATCATTTTATGGGTTTCAAAGGCAATGCTAATGAATCTTTCATAAATTGTTCCAAACTCCACTTACAACGTCCTCCTTTAAGTTATGAACTCTTAGTAGCTTCTTCCTTCCTTGCCTAAGCAATATTGGCATGTGCCAATCCACAATTCTCACCAAAATTTCCATTCAAGCTTTCATTATACCTTGGCAAGCCTTCATTGCTTGCCTAAGGCTCACTCAAAAAATTAACTACTTGATTTGCACAAATCCCAAAAAAAAATATATACGTTATTTACATGGGCTATTACTTGATTTCCAAGAGCCATGGTGTTTTAACCAAGGAAGTTCAAGCCATAGCCATTTTAGTGTTGGTAACACAAAACCAGACAGTAGGAACACAAAACTTAAATAATTTTCTAAACCTTGTAAAATGAATGCTTTGAATCAAAAGAACTATGCATAGATCCAACACATGATCTAAAGAAACTACTCCATCAAAAATAGTAAGCCAATCAATCCAAAATTTTATTCAATCCTTCAAATCACATTTTTTGTCAATCAGAATTGTCTTTCTTGTATATGTTGTTCGTATAATGGTACCTCGAACCTTTGACAATGAGTTGGAAGGTCTTCTTATAGACTCCCCTAACCACCTTACCCTTTGGTTCAACCCATAACTACCCATTTTTCATTTTACCCAAGACTGTGCAAAAAGTTGCTATGCAATTTTGCAAAAATTGCAAAGTTGTTAATGAGCAACTTTTCGACAACTTTTACAATTTTGCAAGTTGAGCCTTCAAACTTGATCAGCTTTTTTCCAAACCTTAGGAAATGAACTTAAAACACCTAGGGACCACTTTAAAACACTTCTAGCCCATTTCTAAGCCTTTTTCCATACTTTTCCTTGTTGAGCAATTTTTGCCTATCAGGACCTAATTGACAAAACTTGACTCACATTCCAAATCCTACCTATCCAAACCTCCTAAAGTTACCTTGGAACTTTATTCCTAGTCTTTATTTCCTCAATGGTTGGTTAGACCATTTAAAAACCAAAAATGAATTACGGTTTCACCTTTACCCCTAAGTGCTCCTACACCACCTAACTAGCTAACCACATAGTTGGGAGGTAGTGTGCTCTTACCATTTGGGTCCCCCTCAGTTTGACAAATGTTGGATGTTTGTGGATGCAATTCTACTATTACCATTCTTATTCTTATCTCAAAGATTTCTATTCAGTTGATGTACATGTGTTATCATGTATCTTACATTTGAATGTACTTGTATCTATTCTCACATACCCTGCGACATGTGCAGTGGATTTTATTCATTAGATGTATTTATGATTTTTCTTATGAGACGATGTATCTGTTATTTTCTTGTGATCATGACATTGTACTTGAGACTTAAAATAATTAATATAAACTTTTTAATGCAACTCAACGCGAAGGAACCCTTGAGGAATGAAAAATGTATTTGTAATTGCTTATGTGTACTTAATGTGTATGTGTGTATATTGCTTTCACATTGTTACTTTGGTATCGTTTAATCTTTAAAAAAATGGTACAGTAAATATTGAATCATGTTAGGTTATTTCTCTTGGGTTTTCGAGTGGGGCATTACATATGTCACAGGTCCATAGTATTTGTTGCTAGATATACAAGGGGGAAGTCATGGATAAACTAGAGGGGTTAGCTCAAAAATTAGAAGTAGCTTCCAGAAAAGATGGTCAGAAGAAGCTTCTAGAAAAGAAGCTCAGAAATATGCCTAGCTTTTTTGTCCATTTTTTCAAAATTAAAATAGAAAATTACCTTTGCAAAAATCCTTTTGACGAATAAAAAATTAGATTTTAGAACATTAAAATATTTCATGTTTAAGCCTTAGAAAATAAGTACTTATTTTAAGTTAAACTAATTGGATGCCACTACCGAAAACATTAGTTCAAGGCATGGACTAATAATTTCAAAATAATTTCATCTTAGTTTTTGGTGTGGAATTATTATTAAAATAGACTATATATGTTATAAAATCAACCTTCCATGATAATTTTATTATTAGTATTATCTAACACAAATGAAGTAACATATAATTGTAATCTAATATGGACTCATGATTTTAATATACTATTAGGTATATTATATTTTTATTTTTATTGATCATGTATATATCAATAATCACAATTCCCCTAACACTAATCCTAATGAACCTTAATCCCCTGATGGATCGTAGAATATTGATACTAATTGAACTATAATTAAATTGTAATACCAACCCTAAATTGAATCCTAACTCCAATACTTATTCCAATTAAACACTAACCATAATCCTAAACATTAAATTTGAATACTAATCTTTATTATAACATAACCTTAACACTAATTCAACTATACATGATAATAACATTACTTTATTGATAATAAAATCTTGAAGTGTACAACGTTCTTCGCTTGATGAAATACTTATAACAAAAGAGAGAGTGTTCACTTGGAAGGTCTCTTGAAATGACACATGCCTTTATATTTAATATTACAATTTAATAAAAAGTGTCCTCATGGCCATAATGATAATTTCTCTCATATTTTTAGAAATAAAGATCTCTATGACAATTACAATCTCCAACACTCACCCTAACCCTAAACATGCATGATACTTATCAGAAATCAAACCCTAACTTTAATCATAATCATAACTTTCACATGAACCATCATACAAATTCTAATTCTAAACACTAGACACTAATATTAATATAATATTATAAAATTTAATAATTATAAATTACTATATTAAAAATAATAATATAAAAATAAATTAAAGCAAAATAATTTCTTTCATAAGGTGAGAAATGGATATCCTTCTCCAACCTCTATATATAAGTTTAAATATATATTTTAATCATAGATTAATAATAATTTAATTTGAGCTTTCCAAATTTTATTTGATGCGTATTTAGTGCATGGAATCATCTGAATATTTTCAAACTCAATCTTTGCGGATTGAGTGGGGTTTTGATTCATTACCGACTCCACCATCGTTATCAGCGTTGTGATCGAGCACGTGACAACTGTACGTGGCCAAATGTTTTGTATATATGTCAAAATCTGATGGTGACATTAATTATTATTTAATATTAAAATAAAATTATAATATAACTGTTTTTGAATTTTAAAATGTTATAAAAAAATTTAAAAATTCAAAAAAAAAAAAAAAATTGAAAAAACAAAAAATTAAAGAAATTTTTTTAAAAAAAAAAATATATTTTTTAATGGAAAATCGGAATGGTAATGGAAATGGCCTATTCTAATAATAGATTTTTTTGGCATAGGCATATGCTCATTTTAAGGGCAAAATTGGAATTTGTCTTCCTATTCCCAATTTCGATTGAGCTTACCAAACAGCGAATATAAAACATAGTCTAATTTCGTTTTCTATTCCACTCATATTCCACCAACCAAACGGAGCCTTAACTTTTTGGGTGGTATTGAAGTATCAAATGTATTTAAAAAATTACAGAACCACTATTTTGTCACTTTTAAAGTTAAAAAAAACGTTACATCTGGTATGTAGCCATCTTGAGATTTATATATCAATTTAAAGTAATGACGAAATCTGATATTAAAACATTTATGTAAAAAAAATTGAAATTTTATATTAATAAAAAATTCTAATTCGAGTGATGATTTTATATTGTTCTAACCGTTCATTTGTAGTTTTAGAAGTCAGAATTTTTTAATTTAAAGTAATTTGAAATCTCTAAACATATATTTATAGGTAGAATATGAAATTGAAATATTTATGTTAAAATACTTAAGTATAATAAATAAGTTAGAATTGGTGAACTTTAATTGAAAAATTGTTCAGTTTTAGTGATTAGATAAGATTGAGTTGTTTAATTTTAATGATATTCATAGATAAAGACGACTAAGACATTTGTATATTTGTATATTAGTTTTGACAATTTTCAAAATTATTATAATGTCAAGACATCTTTAAAAAGAAAAAAGAAAAAATATTAGACATCCACTTTTTAGATATGACACAAGAAGTGCTACTCATGTAATTACTTTCTTTATTCAATTAAAACAATTAAAAATCATTTGTAAATGGTCATTAGAATATGTAAACACCGGCTAAAAGTACAATGTGACCCAAATTCATGTCAACTGCGAAGGGCACAAAGGGAAATACCGCAAATAAAAAAATAATACTTTGGCTTTGTCTCTAACTGTGGTACGAGTGCAAAACAAATTTTGGTATCCGTGAAAACAGAATCTATCATGGAAGGTTCCACATCCAGGAAGCTGTCAAACAACAAAGACATGCTGGATTTTTTCATAGAGGCCACACCAGAGCGACAAGATGATGCGCCAAAACCACAAGAAAATGTTTAACCATAAACACAGATGCCTAGTGGACCGCTAAATGCCACACCAGAAACAGAAAATGTCAAAGCAGAAGCTCGGCCAGGAATAAAAAAACGCATTACTACTTGTTCTCCATAAATCTATAAATACATTGATCTCCCAAACACTGGACATATATAAATTTGGCTTAGAAATTCAAGGAGCGAGAAGAAAATTTGTGGCGCAAATCCTCCCAAAGCTTACCAAGTTTTCATTAGTCATCGCGGCGAGGATAGCAAACAAAACACAGCTAGTTATCTATATCACAGTCCAAGGCGAAGAGGGTTTTCGGTGTTTTTTGACAAATGCTCTATACGAGGAGGGGAGCCCATAATGGATTCAATAAGGCATGCAATTCGCTCAGCTTCAGTTCACATTGTGATTTTCTCTCTTCGCTTTGCAGAGTCTGAGTGGTGTTTGAATGAACTTGTTTGGATGCTCGAAACCAGGGCTCCAATTGTTCCTGTTTTTTGCGGGGTTAAACCCTCTGAGGTTAGAATGGAGGAGGAGGATGGAGCGTATGTTCGAGCCTTCCGAGTGCATAAGCAAGCTGGGAAATTTGACACACACACACTCAAGAAATGGGAAGAGGCTCTGCGCAACATTTCAAATACAAAAGGCTTTACTTATAATGGGTAATCGTATGTTTCCTGAAGTATTTTTAGAGCCCTCGCCCTTTTCTTTAGGGCTGGCTGTTTTTGAAACGTTCACTTTACTGTTTTCAGGGACCAAGGGAAAAAGCTGGAGAAAATCGCTGGAGAAGTCGTTCACCTCATTAAAATAATTGGAATCACAGCCAAAGCATCCGGGGATCAGCTCGAGAAAATTGCTGGGTGTGTCATCAAACTCATTATAGAAAATGCGAATCACAGCCAAAGCGTTGCCGAGGGAAGATAAAATGAGAAGGGTGTTGGATCTGATAGCTTGTAAGGGCAGATGCTCAGAGTTCGGAGCCATGGTGTGAGCTTGGGGTTGTTGAAGCTTTCTGAAACGAGTACCTTCTTTCTGCAGTTAGAATATATGGTTATGCCTGTGTACAGATTCTCATTTACTTTGTGTACTTAGGCCATCTAAACTGTAAATTGAATTATCCCAATCTTTTTGGTGTATCTCTGTAGATGACTTAAGAGCTTAAAGTCAAGGTTTCAGTGTTTGAACATTTACAGATCTCTCTGTAGACGCGAGCCAAAGTAGTTGAAAAAATAACATTTAGAACACTGTTTCGTACTGGTTATGTTCACTTTCAATAGTCACTCACCTATTAGTACATGTATATCAGCTATTAGAAGTATCTATGACAAAACTAGACAGTTAAGAGTTACTGGTCTCTTTGCCTAGTGAAACATCAGAAGGATATTGCACCATACAGAAAGAATTATTTTTCCAATTTCTGTACTATTTTATTTTTAATACACTACACTCCATAAAATTATAAAACTGTATTATTTTGTTTGATTTCAGAGCTCTATTTTGTTAAAAAGTACTGACATCTTTTCAAAACAAATGTGATTAATCAATCTATAGATAGATGTCATAGACAAGAAAAATGGGATCAATACTATTTGGAATGGAATTACAGAAAGTATTGAATAAATAGTATTCAGAATTAGATAAGGCATTCCATAAATACTCTCACTGCGATGGAGGACGGAACGGGATGTACTGGCACAATTTTATTTCAGACCTATATTTAGTTAAAAATGCCTGTTTTTTGAAACAAATGTGATTAATCAACCCACATTCTGACCAATCATTTATATTATGTTTATTAAATTATTTCTATTAATAGGAAATAAGTCTTCCACACTATTATTGGCAATTGTGTTTTTTTTGTCTTTACACAGACGGGAACTGTTGAAATGCACCAAGCTCAGAAGCCCTTAAAACTGCCAATGTCTGGAGATACGGACCATGAATTTCAATGGTCACGGAATAACAATAATGATTGGAGAAAAAAGGATTCTAACAGTAATGGGTTTGTTTGTTTTGCACTTTGCCATCATCCACAAGTGCATTTTAATTCTGGACCCTTTTTTCAGACTTATAAAAGGAAAAGCCCAAATAAATAACTTTAATTCTTATCTTGTATTTGGTTTTGTGTAATTAATATGCTCTGAGAATTGTGGATAAAAGCCATATAGTTTTCAACGACACTGATCCACATTTCAGATATAGTATGAGCCTGTTTTCAGATTTAAACAGAGAAGTGAAATAAAACATCGTTATAATTTGTGCTTTGTTTTTGGTTGTACAGAAGCGCTGAAAATAGTGGAAGAATGTCTTTTGGGTTTAAGAATGCCGATTCAAACTTAAGAAACTGAAACAGGGTTTTTAAGTGAAGTTGCACCTGTTATCAGTATAAGCCAACATTATTTTGTGTATTGAATAAAACAATGAAAAAATTACAATGAACTTACAAGTTCATATATACAAAATGTATATACAAAAAATAGAAACTATGTACATACGATACATAGAGCATTATTAGAAATATTCTAATACCTTTCCATAATACTTAATCTATCAATAACACTAATAGCCTCCCTAAATTTTACAAATTTATTAGAACCGAGAGACTTAGTGAAGATATCAATGTACTGCTCTAAGGTGGGAACATACAACAACTGAATAGATTTGTCTTCAACCAACTGACGAATGTAATGACAATGTTTTTCGACATGCTTGGTTCGTTCATAGAAGACCAAATTCTTTACCAGTTTGAGTACTCCCTAATTATCACAGAATATAGGAGTTGGTCATGATTAAGGAATATGCATATCTGCAAGCATCTGCCAAAGCCAAACTGCCTCACAAGTTGTCTTAGCTGCTCCCTAATACTTTGCTTTAGTCGAAGACAGGACCACCACTTGTTGCTTCTTACTAGTCCATGTCATAGCAACAAATCCTAAATTAAACACATATCTGGTAGTAGATTTATGATCATCAACAAAGATGACCCAATCTGAATCTGTGTAGCCACATAGTGTAGAATCAGACTTCTGAATCTAGAGAAGACCATAATCAAGAGTAGCACTCACATAGCACAGGACATGCTTTGCAGTCATCTAATGATTAGCCTTGGGTGCTATCATAAAGCGAGAGACATAGCTTACAACAAAACTGACTACCCACTAGTTGTCTAAACAAGGATTTTTCTACAATAGGTGAATTAGACTGAGTGGATAATTTCAGCCTGGGTTCCATAAGAGCGAGAGTAGGTTTGCAATCCTACATTTCGAACTTGTCCAGAAGACTTCTAGCATACTTGGATTGAGAAAGAAAGATACTATGTTCAGTCTGCCAAACCTCAATTCTGAGACAATAGTGCAAGAGTCCCAAATCTATCATAGCAAAAGTACTGCACAAATCCTGTTTGATTTCCGTAATCAAATGTGCTAAAATCCTAGTGATGATCAAATCATCCACACAAAAATTGATAAACAAGACATCATCACCTACATGTTTGATATATAGGTTTGAATCTAATGGACTCCTCTAAAAACCATTATCGGTTAAATATTTATCAATTTTCATTTACCAAGCCCAAGGAGCTTGTTTTAGACCATAGAGATCTTTGACACGTTTATATACTTTGTGTTCCTGACCAACAACCTTAAATCCAGAAGGTTGCATCATGTAGACCTCTTCCTCTAAGTCACCATTCAAAAAAAAGCACTCTTGACATCCATCCGATGAACTTTCTAACCAAACTAAGTTGCTAGAGCAAGAACAAGCCATATGGTACTAATTTTAGCTGTAGGAGCAAAAGTTTCCTCATAACTTCAATACCTGCCTTTGTGAGAAGCCTCGAGCAACAAGACAAGCCTTATACTTGTCTAAAGTGCCATCAAATTTATATTTGACCTTGTGTACCCATTTGCAGCGAATGGACTTCTTCCTTGCATGAAGATCAAAAAGAACCCAAGTTTGATTTTTTTGAATGCCCTAAAGTTCAACTTCCATAGCTTGTTCCTATTCAGGAATACCTTTAGCCTTGGGATAAATTTGGGGCTCATAAATACTATGAATGTTAGCCATAAGAGGAAAATTAATTGTTTATTTGTGTTTATTTCAAGACTTTGATGAGCTCATCATCCCTTAGATCACTAATAGTTTTAACTCACCATTTGGGTCAGAGAGTAGAAGAGCTAACCTTTGGAGGAGTTGGAAGAGGTTCAGAAGCAACAATTGGAGGAGAATCATTCTCGGGAGCCTCAATAGGATCAACATTAGGTGTTCCAGGAAAGGTATTATCTATATCATTCTTTCCATCAGATGGTGCTAAAGGAAGGGGAACACTATGAGGCTGTTCCTCAGAACATTGCTCAGAAGAGGACATAAACCGTCCTCGAGTTTCATCAAAAACAAAATCATGACTAAAAAGATAAGATGATCAGTGTCGATATCTATCAATCTATAGGCCTTATGGTTGTCACTATACCCTTTCATCATGAGTCTTTGAGTCTTGGAATCTAATTTGGAATGTTTAGCATTATGAATCCAGACATAGGCAAGAGAGCCAAAAATCTTCAGGTGGTTGATCTTGGGCTTATGACTAGACCACAATTCTTTAGGAGTTTTGTTCTTGACAGCCCTAGTAGGTGAACGATTCAAAAGGTAAATAGTAAAAACTGCTTTTGCCCAATACTTATTTGGAAACTCCTATATTGTAACATAGAACGAGCCATCTCAACAGTTGTATGATTATGATGCTCAACAACACTATTTTGTTGAGGAGTGTAAGGTGTGGTGAATTGGTGCTTGATGTCATGTACAATACAAAAATTAGAGTACAAAAACCAGAGAATGCATGAGAACAAAATTCGCCCCCCCCTATCATCTATTCTAAGAGAAACAATACTGCAACTAGACTTTTTTTCAACCAACAACTTAAAATTATAAAATGTACTAAGTGCATCTAATTTTTGTTTAGGAAAGTACACCCACACTTTTCTACTAAAATCATTAATAATAAGCAAAAAATATTTGCAACCAGTAACTGAAGATGTATTCATAGGACCACAAATATCAACATGAAGTAATTGAAGTACCTGAGATGCACACCAAGAATCTCCATCTTTGAAGGGAGTTCGATGTTGTTTGCTAGCTTGACAAGCATCACATATGCCAAAATGTTGTGGCTAAATCAGAGGTAGTCCAGAAACAAGTTCCTCCTAGGATAGCTGAGAGAGATACTAGATGTTGAGATGTCCATATCTCTGATGCCAAAATGTGCTGATAGATAAATCACGAGCTGCCATAGCTATTTTAGGAGAATAACCAATTCCAGTAAGTTGATATAGGCCATGATCCTCTAGACCAATAGCAATAGTAAGATGAGTCTCTCAATCAATAACAAAGCACTTATAGGCACTGAACACCACATCCAAATGAGGAGAATTTCTCTTGATCTCACTCATAGAGAGAAGATTAAGTGCCATACTAGGACTGTAGCAGACATTGAGAAAGATGAGTTGACACCCATCATACTATATCTAAACATTTCCTCTGCCAATAATTTTGAACTCCTCTCCTTCGTCAAACACAACTGAATCACTGCATGGATAGAAATCCATAACCTAGTCATGCCGATGAGAGAAATAATGTGAAGCACTAGAATCAATATACCAAGCAGAGGATTGGGCTAAATAAGAAGGGCTTTTAGCCATAAAAGCATAGAACATAGACTCCTTTGTCTCAGAATGTTCAGCAACATGGGCTTGTTGATTAGACCCTCCCAGCTTCTTCTATTCAGAAGTGAGTCACTGATGACAATATTTCTTCATGTGGCCATACTTACAATAGTAATGACACTGAACACTCTTTTGCAGAAAACTGCTTGAGGATTGATGGGAACTACCCTGTGGAGATGATTGAGATGGCTGAAACTTAGCTGTAAAGGCTTGTTCTAACAAGGGTGAGGAAGCACGACTACTAAACTGCTACTTCTAGCAATCCTACTATAGGATTTTGGTGCACAACTCTAGGAATTTTAGATCTTGACATTAGTTGAGGTAATGTTGAGAGTCTCTATGAAATGCTCATAAGATGTTGGCAATCTTTTTAGGGTAATAACTACCATATCTTCTTCCTCCATTGTTCGACCGATGGCTTTAAGCGGATCACAAATGTCCTTAATATGTGTGAGATGTTCTTGTAAGGACATGCATTCATCCATCATAATGGAAAACAATTGATTCTTTAGAAAGAATGCTCGACTCTTGTCGGATGTTTCATGCAGTTCCTTTAAATATTTCCAGATGTTTGCAACAAACTTGCTAGAGGGAATCTGAGGTAGCTAATCATCTGTGACAAAGAGCTTGAGAAGCATAACAACTTCACAATTATGATCATCAAACTTATCCTGATCTATTGTAAAGGAGGACCCACCAGGCATGCTAGTAGGGGTAGGATGAGTTTCTGTGCGTAGAACAAGTGCATGCAAATGATGATACTCGAAGATGGTTATCATTCAATACTTCCAATGGTTATAATTGTTGCCATTAAAGTGCTAATTATTTTCCAGCATCAGGTTGGTCAAAAGTGCCATGTGCACAGATTTTGAGGTAACTTGGAAATTGACCCAGAAAAATTTGATAGGTACCCAAAAGAGTAGACAAAAAACCTAGAAAGAATCTAAAGTCAAAATTCAAATGTGCTAGCTCGAAAATCATGACACAAAAAATGAGGTACCCAAATAATTTGAATAAAGACCTAGATAGGATCTCGAAAAACCCACCACAAAAATGTAGATTTTTTTTCTAGTCTTGAAAATAGAGTTTTCGCAAAAAAATGGCTTTGATTATAGTAAACCACCAATAGGAGCCATGAAAGAACTTAGGGAAGATGCAGGCCATGCCAACAAGTATGACGTTGTAGGTCGCATTGGAAGAGGGCCAAAGACTAGAAAAATGGCACCAGTTTAAGGACCTATAGGTTGTGGAAGTTGCTTGAATAGGTCATGGTTCTGGGATCACATGAGGGGACTAGGGCTTGCGTGAAGCCTCACCAATAGGAGATACAATTATGAAAGATGTGAATGAGTTCTTGCAAAACCACGAACACAGATTTGTATAACCACAAACACGCAATTTGTAGGACCATGAACAACAAATAAACGATACCAAAACCAAAAAAAGTATTGCACAGATAATTTTTGAAAAGAAATTATATATTTTCAGTGGAGTTAAAATGACTCTAATACCATAAAATAATCGAAAGTTTATTTTTTGTGTTGAATAAAATAATGAAAAAATTACAATGAGCTTACAAGCTCTATATATAAAACAAATATACAAAAAATAGAAACTATCAGAAATTAGAAACTATCTACATACATTAAATAGAGCATTATTAGAAATATTCTAATAAACATGGACTTGTTCTTTCAGGTAAAGTTGTTGTTACCCACATAATATATTTTAACTCAAAGCCCCTTTTCAGATTTTAATAAATAAAACCAAAAAAATTGTTAGAATTCATATTTTGTTTATAGTTTCTATGCATAGAAGCTGTGAAAATTTTTAACAAGGCCATAAGGGTTCTATGAATGCCAATTCATAGGTGTACCCCGATGCCCAATCTAATTGCAAATTTGTAATCTTGAATGAGTATTCTATTGCTTACCCTGTCTCAAACAATTGTGTCATTGATGCCATCCATTTGACAAACAAAGATTGTTAATTTTCATTTGACATCAATTCATAAGTCCATGGGAAATATTGACAACAACCATAATTAAATTGAGCCTTTCTAAGTAATTTTTTCTTTCTAATTTGATATGTTGATGTTGTTAATGCATTATTGAGCACTTCCTTTTAAGAGGATCACGTGGTTTAAATTTTAAGAGCAATTGAAAAAATACTTTCAATAGGATAATGTCTATACTATTTATTTATTATTAAATGTTCACTCAATTTCAAGGGCATAAAATGGTAATACCTAAAATCAAATTGTAGAAGAACGTTATGGTTAACTATTTGTTCAGTCATTTGGGCCAAGTGTTAATTTATGGGGATTGCAAATTCATAATGAATTATTTTTGCAATTGGCATATATCCCATGGTGAAATTAAGACTGTCTATACTTCAAGGATTTTGCTATGGTTAGGATAAAATTGCCTTGAATCTTAAAAGGACACATAGTTATTGTAAACACAAATATAAGACATGACGAGGTGGTACACATAGCATTTTTTTCTTAACAATTCCAAGAATATAATACAATATTAGATAGTTTCTATTTATTCTCTCTTCCATCTTTTTCTAACGGTCATTCTTTTTTGTAATGTTTCAATAAACTCCTTTTCATTATGGAAACTTTCTTTTTCACTCTACAAAAATGTTTCTAGTTCCTCTCTCTTTTTCATTATAGAGACATTCTCTTGTATCTTGTATATATAGGTCATTCATGATCTTTGTTGAGTAACACATTTATTATTTTATTATAATTTAGAGAAAATTCTTGGCCTCTTCAAAAAATTTAAATTTCTTTTTGAAATATTTTCCTGAATGTGTTCAAAACTTGCATCCTTTTTTTCCCCTCCAAACCTGACTAGAGATTTGGTATTTAATTAAAAAAAAAAAAATCTACCCCCTATTCAAGAACTCTACAAATTTTATCAAGTTTTTAAATCCAAGCAAGGTTCTTTTGAAAATTTATGATTCCCGTGTTGGATTAACAATTTTTTTTTGCATATTCCTGCTAGATTTTTGCAGATCTCAACTGGGTTAGTCTTTCTTTTTTTTGGGTGCATGATTTCCATGCCTCAATTTTTGAGTTAGCAGAATCAAAATCTGACAATAGATTTTATCTAGGTTTTTTGAGCTCTTATCCAACCATCTCTTCAAGTTTACTGGGTCTTCTGTTAATCTACCTCGAAGTTTGTACCATCTTAGTTTTTCTCACATTTTATTGGAAAACGTGCACTGGCATCTCTCACCAGTCTTATAATTGAGGGCAAACAGTGTTTCAATGGAAAGAGCTACAACACATGGAATTAGAGAATGATGCCGATATTTGAGTATCATCACCTTGAGGCATTTGTTCCAGGTATCGAGACTTGTCCTACTATAGTCGATACTACTCAAAAGAAGTTTGATGAGAGTAATTGTGAAGCGATTATGCTTAAGCTTTCAGAAACTTATGATCAAGTGTCTCAAGTGCCTCTCGACAAGACAATTGTAGAGATCTGGAAAACACTGAAGGATCTCCATGAGATGTTAGACAAAAGAAAAGCTTTCTTTATGAAGAATCAAGTATTCTCTATTATTATGGATGAGCACATGTCCTTACAAAAACATCTTCTAAAGATTAAGGACATCAAAGATCAACTTGAGGCCATTGGTCATACAATGGAGGAAGAGGATATGGTGATAATTACTCTAAAAAGTCTACCACCATCCTATGAACACTTTATTGAGATGCTCAACATTACTGCAACTAATGTTGATCTGAAGTTCTCAAATCTATGAGCCAAAATCTTGCAATAGGATCATTGGAAACAACAATTTTGTAGTAGTGCTCCTTCGTCCTCCTCTGAACAAGCATTTTTAGCTCAATCATTTCACATGAATAAAGGATCATCTTAGTCATATGCTTAGTCTTAGGATACCTCCAAGAATAAGCAAATCCAGTGCAACTATTGCCACAAACTTGGTCATGTGATGCAAGAATGTAGAACTTGCATTGCTTCTTATCAGTGGAAGCAGGGTGGATCCCAGTCACAAGCCACCATTACAGAACATTCAAACCTCTCTGATCAACCCGAGGCTACCTTTTACCCTTTTTGAGGACATGCAAATTTCTATTTTTTGAAGATAGATTGACCATTGACGGAGGGTATTAAATAATATTAGATAGTTTCTATTTATTCTCTCTTCTCTCTTTTTCTAATGGTCACTCTTTTTGTAATGTTTCCATAAACTCCTATTCATTATGGGAAACTTTCCTTTTCACTCAACAAGAATGTTTATATTCCTCTGTCCTAGTTTGTTATAGAAACATTCTCTTGTTTCTTGTATACATAGATCATTCATGATCTTTGTTTCATAACACATTCTTTATTTTACCAAAATAGAATATATTCACAAAAGTAATGCACTCTAGTCTCTCAATCAATCATGAAAATTTTTTACTCATATAACTACTCAAAATGTTATTCAAGGAAACAATATGAATTAGTAATAATTGAAGTAATATGAAATATGGTCTATAGTCTTTACCTTACCTTTTGGATCTTCCAAGTACAATGCTATAAAGCTGCAGTGTATTGCATTGGTAATGTGTTATCATGTAAATGCAGTGTAAGGAATGTTTGAACTTTGATTTCTTCATTCTCGGGTTCCATCTTGCAATTGTTATGAGGTTAGACTTAGTAATCCAATAAATTTTGATCAACTCTAGTGGGGCCTTTGCCATCTCAAATTTAGTTTGAAGTATTCTCTTTTCTCTTTCGGTTTTGTGTTTATTCATTTTAAGCTCTATAGTAAAGTAGCTAAATATATTTTAGGAAGGGGACAACTCAAAAAGAAACTATAGTTTTTCTTCATATTTTAGCTAGAACATGAGAATGCAAATATCCTTCTCAACGGAAGCATGTGTATGTTCTACGAAAGAATAAAATTGTTTATTGGCCATGTGGTGTACATAGTACTTAAAATTCTATTCATTTTACTTTACATGCCCCTCTCATTGATGTTAAACAATCCATTTCATAGACATACTTTATTACAATTGTTCTATGCTAATATCTTATTCAAGTAACTTCGTGTTTTAGTTGTGGATATTTAATTATTAAAAACATTTGTCTAGCTTCAATAATCTTATTGCACTATAGCATCCAAAAAACTAGTTAATAATTTAGTTAATTACCGAGGAAACATGCATTTATAGTACAAAATGTATGCATATCCTTGAGACACCAAATCACAAAAGGACATATAGGAAATTCCTTTGGCAAGAAAGCAATTAATGCCATGCAAAGTTTCACAGCTGAAATTGATGTTCAAACCCACACAAAGAGTCCATGTAGATGTATCCAACATTATTTGGGATGATTTGTTTAAGGTTTCTAAAGTTGGATCCATTTATTTCTTATTTTAGGGTGATCCCACAATAGTGAGTGCCACTTTTTGACCAATTTTGACACTAAAATCAATATTTTTGATACAAACCTCACATTAGAGTGACTTTATCTCTAAAACTATGAATAATTTAAAAATGACATAAACTAGTGATTTCTAGTACTCCGTTCCTACTTTGTAACCATATTTTTAATTTAAAAAAAAAATTTAAGCCAAATTCTTCTTCCCCTTCGAAAAGTGGTACATATGAATAATCAATATTTTTAAAGAGTGATAGTCCACTTGACAAGCATAACTTTTTTTTCTAGAAATGATAATGAAGTAATTCTTTCGGTGTTAGATTTGTAAAACTAATATCTAGAGGATGCATTTGGTTTGATTCAATTTGGTTGAATATTATATAGTTTATGAAGCTTTGAAGTGACATCAATCATAATTTAGGCATATGTTCTTTTTGACATAGATAACTTGAACTCAATTTATCATAAATCTAATATTTTTTTTTTAATAGAAAGCTATCTCAACAACCTATTTCCTAAATTTTTTTCAAGTTTTTTGACCTAATTTACAATTTTTCCTAAAGTGTCAATGTCAATTGATGTTCAATCGTTAATAAACCTATAATTGAAAAGTCTTAAAGCATATAATATGTATTAAAATTATAGTCATTGGAAAGCTTGCTCTGAGCAACACAAATTGACATTTTTATTTTACAGCAGGAGATAATTCAATCTCAATTTTGGGGGTCAAAACAACCAATTTCATTTTTTTAAGAAAACAACACCAAAATTTTGTAAATTAACATGTTCGCACAAACACATGTTTGCATGAACATAGAAGAGTAAATAATCTGATGGCCAGAAATTTAATGTAACATGTTCATGCAAACATGTAAAATATTTTGTGTTCATACGAACATGCTAAAAAAAAATTGTTGACATCACCTGTAGTGAGGATAAAAGTTTGAAAGTGAAGTCGAATGTTATAAAGTTACAACAACAATTTTATAAAGTTACAACAAATTTATTAAGGCAAGGGAAAATTTTTGATTTTTATGATTTTTTGATGGGAAACAAGAAAGGAAGACAAAATAGAAATGCAAGGAAGAGATCTAATGAAGTAGAACAAATAAATTTTCAAAAGACTTTGGCACGTTATCATCAAATTGAACAAGGTCTGTAATTATATATATATGGTTGTGAATTTAATTATATATCAATCATTTTTTTTTAATATCTAATTTGACTCATTTATAAACTTTTTGTAGACAATCAACAAGGTGAAGGTGAAGAAAATGTTGAAGGAGGCTCAATCGCAGTAGAAGTGCATATGGGAGAAGGGTCACGAACGCTCCTTGTGAAATGAATGTTGAAGAAGGTTCAAGATCACTCCCTGCAAAGATTCAAATAACAAATTTTAGTGAAGGGTCAGAATATTTTCCTACAGAATCTCAAACAATGAATGTTGGAGAAGGATCAAGATTGTTCACTATAGAAATTCTAGTAATAGAAGTCAGAGTAGGGTTGGGATCAAGTGTAGGAATTGGTATGGACGAACTCATAAATATTTTCCAATATATAAGGAATAGAATTTCTCATAAAAAATAGATCATTTACTTAAAATGGATGTGGATAAATTGAGAACACTTGTAGCTATTATTCAACCCTTAAGTTTTTCTAAGAAAAGATCAATGAATAAGAAGATAACAGAAATAATGACTAAATTTGATAACATTGAAACACTTAAACAAGCTCAGTTGCTTTCACTTTTGCTTACACAAAATAAGTTGCAAGAGGCATTGAAATTGTTAGGTGTAGACACAACATTGAAGAAGAGAAGATTTTCTAACATGCAAACTGATGTGATTGAAAATGTTAAACAAGGTTTGAGAAATATAGGAAATCACTATTGAACTAAAGATAAGTCCATAGCAAGAAAAGTGATGTTGATGTCTATTATAAATAAGAATATGACCCAAAATAGACAAATATCTTCAATTTCATTTGAAATGGGTTTTTGTAAGAAAACAATGAGAGAATATGTTAAGAGAAGATTAATTCTGGATGACAGTATTATGGAAGGCAATTGGAAAATCATGTGTAGAGTGCCTCATTTTGATAGGATTGATGAGGGATTAAAAAATTTAGTCATATCATTTTGGATTGATAAAACTCGTCCTTCATCAAATAATAGAGATGTTGTTAGGCATAGAATTGCATCTGGTCAATATGAACATTATACAAAATATTGGTTGGACACAACACAACATGAGTTATATATATCCTTTTGTAGTGAACATCCTAATGTAAAAATTGGACAAATATTGTTTGAAAAATTAAAGCCATACTTTGTGAGGTCAAACAAAGTGTTTGAAGCATGTTGTTGTCATCATCATATTGAGTTTGATCTCCACTATCATGTATTTTGAAAGTATGCAGAAGACACATATAGTTTTCATGTTGCTCCTCCAAGTAGGAGAAGTGAGTTTATATCATCCATTCTATGTGACAAAATAGATGATCTAGCTGGTCAAATAAATTGCATCAAAGGATTATGTGAAACATGTGGTGAATTAGCTCTATTTCCTTTGGAAATTGAAAACATTGATGTAACAAAAAAATTGGATTGCAAAAGTTACAAGTATGTGAAGAATGAAACAAAGTTGGGGAAAGAGACAAAAAGGTTGGAATATGTTGAAGAGGAGTTACCTATTGTAACATTTATGGACAAATTTAAGAAGTTTATTCAACCTTATATTCATCAACCATTTTTTGTAAAGTGGTAAGCACAAAAATTTCAAACTTTAAGAGATAATTTCTCGCTTGAAATGATTTTATCAGTCGTTGATTTTGTAGAGAACTATTCCTTTGGTCATTAGAATGCAACTCAATTAGATTATTTCTTTTCTAAGTAGGTCACTATTATGGTACATATTTTTTATATACATGCACAGTTAGATTTGGATGGTTTTCAGAGTATAGTTGAAGCATGAGTCATTAAAAAGGAATATCACTTTTATACAAGTGATGATAAAGAACATGACATTCACTATGTAGAAAATTGCTTCAATATGTCCTTTTCTTATTTGAAAGAGACATAAATGTTGATAAACATTATGTTTGGTCTAATGGATGTGCCTCATAGTTCAGATCATCTAGACCATATTATGCATTATGTAGATATCATCGTAATGAGAATATAAAACACATATGAAATTTCTTCAAGAGTGGGCATGGAAAATGTGAACATGATGGTGTTGGAGCTTGCATCAAACATGCTCTACAAAAGTATGAAATGAATTATTAGGGAGTTTGTATAAATGGTGCACATGATGTTGTTGAATGGTGTAAGACACATTTTGCATCAAACAAGGTTAGAACATCATCAACAACGAGTCGACAGGTACCATATAGAGTCAATTTGGGAGATAACAGGTATGAATGTGTACATTTGTTTAAATTTTATGCAATTAAATTTTAAAATTTCATTTTTAAGTTTTGTCCATATTTTCAATGTAATGAACTTTCAAGTCCTAATAGAAAAAACATGCATGGTTGCAAGAGGATAGAAAAGACACGTTCCTTACATTCAATCATGAGTACAGATAATTGTAATTGGACAGTGAAGACAAGAGAATACTTATATTTTTGCGACAGTTGCATTGATGAAGACTATCAAGAATGCATCAATCAAACACATGGATATATAGGTGCATGGATTTTGGCACCACTTGATGTTACCAATACATTTGATCAAGATGAATTTTTTGATGATATTCTATTGATTTCTGATGATTATAATCATATCTCTAGATTGGTAAAAGTGAGTATCATAAAAATTAATCTCAACTTGCCAATTAATCTCAACTTGTTATTTAATTATTAATGAATTGTCTTATATAGACTGTACACATGTATGTATACTTTTTTTGTAGGAGATGTCTTTGCAATGATTTCTAAGCTTGGAAATCATGAAGGCGTCAGTTATTATTTATTGCGATGTACTGCAGAGAGGACAAAGTTATATGATCCTTAAGAAAGTGATGAAATATTGTTCCCCATAGGTATTATACATACATGTGCATGTACATATATGAATTTATATATATCTAGGTAAATTTATATCTATCAAATTTTAAAATATTTAAATTTGTGGTTCAGGTTATGTTGTGATACATGGAACATATTTGAAGCAAGACAAAATATTCCAACATGGAATACACTTTGTTGATTATCAACCTGACAACAAGGTTTTACAATACAACCATGTGGTTTTTACTACAAGGCTTTGTAGGGCCCATTTGCCATTGCAACAAAAGCCATGACTGTTAGTGAACATGGAACACCACATAATTAACCACCTATGGGCAGGGGAGCATGTCGCATCACTCAACAATCTCCCCCTCGACGTGAATACCAGGTGCTTATGCGGGTTGGGAAGGCACTGGGGAGATTTAAACCCATGACCAGGCCAAAACCAGGCTCTGATACCAATTGTAGGGCCCATTTGCCATTGCACCAAAAGCCATGACTGTTAGTGAACATGGAACACCACATAATTAACCACCTGTGGGTAGGGGAGCACGTTGCATCACCCAACAGGCTTTGTCTACATCTAGTCAAATTTAAGCGTGTACGTCGTAAGTGGAGACTAGACAGTGAAGATCATGAGAAGATATTACATGCTATAAGTGTAAATCATGGTTGAATTGACCTTTGAGATGGTAGATAATTTAATCTAAATCAAATTTTAAGACCTTTAAATGTAGACAATTAGAAGGGATGAATGTTATATTAATTTAATAATATTGTCTTAACTACATATTACTTCTTCTTAAGATTTATCTTATAATAATTAGAATTAATATAAAGTTATTTTCTTTGATATATCAAATTTTAGGACCTTTAAAAGTATACATTTTAATAATATTAATTGCCATGGATGAAGGTTGTTAAGAATATTATATTTTGTAAAAGTTTTTTAACATAGTGTATTTGCTTACCTACTAGCATATTTCTATCCACAAAAAATTAATGTATACCTTTAGTCCTACTAATTGATTTAACAATTAGAAGGGATGAATGTTAACTATTAGTTTAATAATATTATCTTAAATAGATATTAGTTCTTCATAAAAATTATTTTATAATAATTTGAATTAATTTAAAGTTGTTTACCTTGATATATCAAATTTCAAAACCTTCAAATGTATACATTTTAATAATATTAATTACCATGGATGAAGGTTGTTAATAATATTACATTTTGTAAAAGTTTTTTAAAACAAGAGTTTTGTTTGAGCACGAATCCTTGCCTATTATAAGGTAGGGCACGTATTTTCGATTTATGTCGTATTAGTAGTTTATGTTTGGTATACATTTAATATATATTGGAAAATTTAGAAGCAGTGGCCGATTTAGTGATCTTCATGACAACTTCATCATTCATGAAGTGTTCAAACAAACCAGATAAAAAAAATAGGGGCTTCTAATTTAAAAAGTAACCCCTCAAAAATCAACAACTAAACTTCATCAAACTTTTCCCTATTCCTAAGTTCTTAATGGGGACCAATCCTTTATCATTACTATGATCAATGATTGTTACTAAAAACTGTGTTAGGAAACCAAACTTTAGCCTGTTGCTGAATAGTTATACTTTTTTTTCTAGTTCTAGTGCTGAATCACCATTAAGTTTGTAAAGTTTAGAAAATTCTAGATGAGGGTTTGAGCATATGTTTGAATGTTTATCAATTGAAAATCCTAAATATATTATTTCTGCAATTGCAAATCAGATTACAAGCATCTGTTACTAGAAAATAGTTCTACCAACATGGACATGCCAATTGGAGGCAAAACACGTCTTTTCTGGTGGCCAGCTCATCAACATTTAGAATACCCAACATTGTTAAGGCATTAGATACACTTTTCAATGTGGAGAATACAAGTGTAGCAGCAAAAATGTTACCATCAGGTTCCTTTATATTGCTGTTATGTTTCTGAATTCAATGTCATATCTTGTGATCATTAGGACTTGTAAAATGTTAATAAAGTTTTATGTGTTGCTGCTGTCATTCAATTACTAGCCTATTTGCATGATTAATTTCTATTTGCAGTCATTACTTACTTCTACAATTTAGTCTATGCTCTGCATCTACATTTTATATATTGGAAAATATTAAAAAGTTATATTTGTGCAAAGCAATAACCTCATAACTACATCAATTTTTAGGTGAGGTAGAGTTAAAATTTGCAGGTGTTTTTACATTCAATTAAGTGGAAATGTAGTTTTAAGGGCAAGTAAGCAATAACCATCAATTTATATATTAAGCATAGAGCCACAATGCATAACAAATTTTCAAGCCATGAAAGAATTGATATGGTACATAAAATTGATATGAGACATTGAGATTACTCTTACACAACCAACATCATTGATATATGACAATCTTGAATGCAAAGTAATAACATAGAATTCAAGATTTCTTGGAAGAACTAAGCATATTGAAGTACAATATCATTTGCTTCATGAATAAATTAATAAGAATATTGTGTAGATGCAATATTTTGAAATAAAAACTAATGGTAGCAGATGCCTTCATAAAGGCATCATCCAACACATGCAACATGTGTGCACACGCAGAAGGTTTACATATAGATAAATGAGTTAAAAAAGAATAGATGGCTTTTTAAACCAGATTAAAAAACATAGAGGGGCTTCTAATTTGAAAACTAGTCTCTCAAAAAATTGCAGTTAGACTTGAACAAGCTTCTCTCAATTAATAAATCCTTATTTGGGACCCTTGGGTCATCAGTTACTGTGATTTAAGACTACAAAATTTTTCATCAATGACAAAAACATATAAATTCATCATAACTTTTTGCAAAAAAGTATACAAACTCATCACAATTTAAACACAAGAGGAAGAAAGGCAAGAGTAGTATGTGTAATAGATGATCCAGAACACAAACAAAGCCTCCATTTTTCCTTGTTTCCAAAAACTTAGTTGGGCATTGATGCACTTCTTTGAAAGGCTTTCTATTATAGATGTTCGGTTTTCAATTAAGGGGATTTTATATTGCATTATGGATTTGAAAGTTTCTGAGAATTATGATGTCTAGAAAAAGAAAGAGAGGCTTGAAGCTAACTGAGTATTCAACTGGGGTTGTGGGGATGGTTTTTCTAACTATTGAAAAAAATCTTAGAGGACTTGATATCTCTTAGAATATTTAAACAATGGAATGTGGAAGGAGATGAAAAGTTCAAAACTATATCTTTCTCTATTTTTAGAAAAGGTGTCGTTCACATCAAGTCATATAGAATTATGAGCACCTCCTTAGAAATTGGAAATATCTTCACTAGCCAATAGTCTAAATATGATGGCAAAGGAGGAAAACTGCATGTTGAAATCCAAAATTTGTAGTAAACCTTGAAAAACAAGGATTGTTCCTTTCTAGACTTGATTAAAAGTAGACTAAGATTAGATGTACTATTTAAGAACCGTTTATTGCTAGTACAAGAGAATAGAGGAAGTGGAAATAGGTGCATCAAAAGTTAAAGAAAGTAAACCACTATGCAAGTAAAGGAAGAAACTGAGTTCAAATATTGGTTTTCTATAAATAGAAAAATATTAGACTTAATGTTTTTTATTTAACATGTTTTTTGTTTGTGCTCAAGATAGGAGACAAATTTCTAGTCATGGAACACAATTCTATCAAAAGCATGCACACAAGATCTATGTCTTTGAAATGGCGAAGAGAAAAAAATAGTGTGCATCATATAGCTCCAGGTGAGTGGATGAATTGAGGCTAATATTGTTCACCATAACATGTTTATATATACCAAAACATGATGGTATATGTGATGCGGAGGAAAACTATTCTTGCTGTTACATCTGTAAGGTCTCTAATGTGTTCAACATGATGGTGTGGATTGAAGCCTTCAAGTGACAAAAAATGTTAACTTCAGTGTGGTAGGTTCAATGGATCTGCAACACATTGGAATATGGATTTGTTAAGTGCAAAGACTTGGAAGAAGAATCAAAATTTGATAAAACTAAAGGAACAGAAAAATGAATAAAGTTTATCTTACGTTGCTAGTTTCTCCTATAATGGAGATGATATTGTCATTCATTACAATAGAGAAAGTCCCTTGTATCTGAAATGTTCGGAGTAGGTAGACCATTATTGACATATTTTTTTTTTAGGTCTCAAACAATATGTTTGCAAGCTGCGACAAGTATTGTTGAAGCATCTTCCCTCTCATGGTACAGTCAACATTTTTATCTTCAGTTTGTATAGTACATTGTAGGAAGGGTCCATAAGCGAAATTGTGTTTTTTTCACATGCAATCCATTGGCCATTTCTAGTGGTTGAGGATGGGGCCAATGAAGTTGGCTAGTTGCATTCTATGCACAATAGCTGGTAAGGTTGCAAATAAACATTTTTTTATTGTCAAGGTACCATTAACCTAGTATGTGAAAGAAGATTCAGTTATGAGTTTGGAATGTCTATTATGTAGAATATAATTGCACTTCTATTTGAGAGGTGGTATTCTTGTGTTGCTTACTTAGATACTGGAGGAGAGAATGTTTTAAAGTGCTTTTATCGTACTGTCATCATTGAGGCTAGCAACATATGTTGATGGTGTCATTTTTATGCTATTTGTTCCTCTTGGCCCACTATGGAAAACATTTTTGTGAAGCAAGAACAATATTGTGGTGGAATGTAGGATTTCATGCAGTGTTGTATAAGCTTGAGCATGGAATTTAGGCACGGTTACCTGCAAAGAAGATAAATGTGATAGTCAATATAATAAATAATTGTATTTTGAAAAAAGCATCAAGTTTGAAGATAGATATAGAATGAGAAGATTACAATAGATGTGTCCAATATAAATTCCCCATCCTTGACGTGGAGCTCATACTCCTTTGGCATCTGTTTATGTGCTGCTACTATGACACCCAATGTGCCAATTGAGTAGTTATTAGGTGAGTGGATAAGTTGGCATATTCTTGTATTAGGCATCAATTTTTGTTGGTTCCAGACCTAGTCAATGGTTTCAATAGATGTCTGGGCTGTGAACTCGATGCAAAAATCTGCGTAGCCTCTCTCATATTGTGTTTTTTTCTTTAGGGAGAAGTTTTTAATGTGGACACTTGCCCCAAGAAAAAGCTTTGTCATGAATTTGTCGGTTAATTGGTTGGTAATGTTTGATGTTATGGTCATGTAACCATCACTATCAATGAGATCAACATGAACTATATGAGCTTTTTCTGGACTTGTCATATTTTTGGGATAAGTAGGACCATAAGTGACAAGGACATCACCTTCAAAAAGAGTGGCTATTTGTGTAGTACAAATATGTGTGATGCTAGATACATTATTTTCCTTTGTAATGTGCCAGTGAAGAGAATAAAATATTATTTAAGGTTATGCAATGATATGGAAATGAATTGAAAATTCTAAGAACTGAACAATATTTTATACCTTTTTGCTGGTTGTCTGTCATGGGAGCTAGTGCTATCCTTTGCAATGTTTTGCTGGCAAGACAAGGAGGTGAACAAAGATCTAGAAAATGTATTTAAAAAATATTAGTTAAGTAACAAAATCTGTAAAAAATTCAAATGGATGCATGTAAAAGTATGTAATATTAAGTATATAATGGCAATACCTTTTTGTGGGTGTTGAAGTCTCCATTTGTAGCTAGTTTGTATCAGTGCTACCTTCAGCTTTATTCTATTGTTTTGGAGATGACTCCATCATATATCTATTCATGGGAAAAATTGGAGACATTTTTTTTGGACATAAAATAAATAGGCAAGTGAGTTTGACAAAAATGACAATCAACCAATCTGCTTATGTTTCTTATGCAATATAAATGCAAGACAAGGGTGTTATGCAACTGCATATTGTAACATCCAAAAAGAAATGACAATCAATTAATGATGAGTGTTATAGGTAGAAAGAAAAATTAGGTAGACAAAGGTCACAATAAAGGCACTAGACATGCAACATCATCACTACTCTTAGAAAAAGGACAATGCTCTAGGAAACATAAATATATAACTTGCAATCCACTTATAACTCCACCAAAACTATGTGTGTTACACATACACTACAATTATTGATTCAAAAAGACTTTTCCTGGTACTTTAAATACTTGCAGAATCAACTACAGTCTCCCACTCCCAAGAGGAGGGACCTCGCTATTGAACTTTTCATGATACTTCCTAAATGTATGGTGTTGGTAGTGGTTCAAGAGCTTATAGGCATGCTTAAAAAAGGTAAACTAGGTATGAATCCACTGGTCTGATTGACATAGTCTATAGGAAAATCTAATACTGCTTCATATACTAAGATTGGTGCTGGATCAACAACTTAACTTGGGTATGGATTGTTGCACCTACCCTTCCTTATGAGTAAACTACAAGAGTGGAGGAGTTCAATATTTGAAGATGGACGGCCAGAAGATTATTCAGAAAAGAATGCAGAATAGGAGCAAATGGACATTAAAAAATAATGCCAATTAAAAGATTGTAATAGATTGTAAGCAATGCTTATAGAATATGAAGGAGAATGGATGTCTAACAGATTGAAATGAGGGTACAAGAAAGAACCATGAAAATCATTTAATGGAAAAAAGAAAAAGTATATTTAAGATTCCAACTTTGAATATGATTGCAACTATTTTGAGAAAAGTCCAAACAAATAGATTCATATGAGTCCAATATTAAAAAGGTACATGCAAACTATAAATTAGAAAGAGAATTGTTGGAAGAAATACAACTATAAATATGAAATAACCATAAGTAGCCCCATAAAAATATAAAACCATTACTAAATAGATAAGCAAGAAAAATGAATCTATTTATTTTTCCTAGTTTGATTATAAATATAGTCAAAAGTGGTTGTCCTATTCCATAACTGTATAAACTTTGACTGGAAAGAAAAAAAAAAACAACCAAATAATTTGTTCAATTCTACACACAGTCTAAAGGGATTTTATGCAAAATTTTCATGTATATATCTGTGAGGAAGAGAATAATGATGTGGAAACTATCTGCAAATTTCAACATTTTCTTAAATTCTAACTTACAAACCTGCAAATAGTGTCGCAAGAGAAATCAAAGTTAGACTAGTGGTACAAAGCTAAAAAAAGATGATGTAAACTGTGCGAGTCCATTAAAATTAGAAGAAATGAAGTTGTCCTTTTTTCTTATGAGAAATTGGAATTCAATATAAAATAATATTGTCAAGAGAGGATTCATTTGACAAATATATATGTTAACTGTTAAAATATTATTTATTCAAAGATACCAGTTGAACAATGGAAAGAAAGCATTCTAATTATGCTACTACTATTTTGCATAACTATAAAGTGAACTATAAGTTTATATTTTGCAAAAGATATAATTTAATATGATGTTGATGGACCTTACACTTATGGGTACTATATTTCTTGAGATCCATGCAAACTAAACTCCTAAAGTTTTCGGTATATGACGTGTGCATCTATTATGCCTTTAATTTTTGTTATTTTTCAGAAATAAACTTAATCAGTAAGCTATACTGTCATAACGTTATGTCAGTATTGGAAATCACCTTGTGTCAGTATTGGAAATCTCCAAGCTAGTCTAAGTGCAAGTAATGGTGGCATTTTTAGTATTTCATGTGTGGTATATTTAATCTTAATGTTTGGTAAATATGGAGGGCAAAAACTCGGATAACATAGCAAGAATGAAAGAAATAACGAAAGATTCCCAAATAGTAGTATGATAAAAATGGCCTTGCTAAAATGCTAAAAGTAGAGAGTTCATTATCTATTGTACATTTTCCTATGAGGTGGTACCTAGATATAGAAGGAAAATTAGCCAGGCTAAGTTCGAGCATACCACAAGTGAAAAAAATATTAATGGGGTTTTGCCTTTAAACTAGGTGTTCAAAATTCACCCAAATTTTGTACAAATACAAAGACACACTAGGCTGATGAAGCAAACATAGTTGGAAATGAGAAACACACATTGCTTAGTGTTAAATTACATGAATACCAAATCAAGAAGTGAACCCAATAGTATGAAGAAACACATCATCTCAAACACCAAAAATGGTCAACCTATGCAAACATGTGCTCTTTCTCTATAGGGATGACCCAAAATATTTGTAGTTATTTCTCTCAATTATGTAAAAAACATGAATTGAAACAAAGATAATTAACAATACATAAAACGATAAACTTATCATGGAAAGTGCATATTTGAGAAAAACTAATAGTTACCTAAACAACTAGAAGTCAGAGATGCACAGATCTACTGTTGATAGGAAAGGAAGGTTGTGTTGAAGTTTCTAATGTGCTTGATTACAGAGTCGATCCATTTCCTTGTTCACTTTATGTGAGGCTGTGAAATTGTGATATTGTACTCTGTGCATCAAATATAATGTTTGAATGGTTTTGACATGAGATAGAGCTATATTATTCATGTTTGTTGATTTTGGATGGCTCCATCAAATATGTGTTCATGAATTAGACTGTGACATTGTTTGGATGTAAGAGCAAAAAAAAATTGAATTTGATAAAGGTCATGCGAATGAAATAGGTCAATATTCTTATGCAATAAAAAATGTAAAAAACTTATATGTAGTTGTGTAAAGATATGGTATGAGGGAGCCTTGTAAAGGAAATTAGAAAGGTGTGTTAAATACTAGTTTTCTAATGCATGAGTAAAGAATGTAAACGACTGTGTGAAGGTAATTTTCTAAGACAAAGGCTTTGTAATTTACAAATGGAGTTGTAGAGATACTACAAAATGATCTAACCAATATGTGTCTAGGAGAATGAATTTTGTAGATTCTTGATTAATATTACATATCCAAAAGTTGTCTAGTAAAGTACCTGCAAATGTTGTTGCTTTGTCAACAATTAAAGAGAAGTTGTATTGTTGCATGAGTTCTGAAAGCATTTTTTGTTTTTTACTAGGATGTAGCATGTCAATGTTGAAGTCTCCTGTAATGATTCCTTTTGAATTTTTTGGCAATGAGGTAAAGGTATTTAGCATTAGGTTTGATATGTCAGTGATAGGTGCACCTAGTCTAATATAAGCATTTGCAATTTGGATGGTATGGCCGATATGTAATATATCAATGGCGATTGATTCTAGAGTGTCTATTGCAAAAGAATTTGTATTAAGTATTGTAGTTGTTTCCATACAACAAGTCAATATACCATGAATAGTAAATGAAGAATAGAAATTGTATAGTTCATGTAGCAATGGGAGGTGTGCATCGGTCTTATGTCTTGCTTCATTGAGACATAGTACATTTTCTTTCACCAAGTCATGGTCGCGAGAAATTTCGTCTACATGTAACGGAAGGCTGCGAGTATTTAGTGAGCATATGATAAGATGGAGTGTCGATAGGAGAGGGAGGCTATGTTGAATTTTCCATTTTGCTTGATTTCAAAGCTATTCCATTTCCTTGTCAACTTTTTGTGAGACTTTGAAGTTTTGATGTTTTAGTTTGTGTTACAAATATAATGTATCAATTGTTCTTACACGAGAAAGGGTTGTGTAGGTTAGACCATGTTGATATACTTTTTGTGGATCAAAAGCGAGTCCATCCATTGTCAGACCCTGTGCTCTATGGATAGTTCTTGCAGATGCTATTTAAAGAGGGAATTGTTTACGTGTGATAAATTTAGTAGCAGTTTTCATTTTTCTAGCTATTTTCATTATTGGGGTTCAAGAAGGTGAAATAGAACTGGTGTATAAGTTTTGCATTTTCTTACATTGTGATATGCCAATTGTAGTGTCATTGAATTGAATCCATAGAATGTCTTTATGATTTGTTATACGTAGTTGGAAGACTCCATCAACACCATTGACTAGTCCATCTTGTTTGTCAAGGTTAGTACCTATTAGCTCAACTAGAATGCTTGGCTTTAGATAGATTACATCAGGCAATGATGATTTCTAAACTTGGCAATGGAAATTGTCAGCGTGAGTTTGTTTCATCAAGAGATTTGAACACATAAAATATACCAGGTAAGAAGTCCAACATTTGTCTATTATGTTCGAAAATAGTGGAGTTTCTGTGGAACAAGTACAAGAATTTAGGGTTGTTAGGAGCTATCTTGTAACATGTTATATTCAAGTAGCTGAGGTCTGCATCATTTTGGTGACCAGTTCTTGCATGATTAAGAATAGATATGAAGTGTTTTTTTGTTTGTCTCACAACAGTGTTTAATTCAAAGAATAAGACATTTTCCAGCCAAAATGTGTATGGGATTTTTTCAATATTTATTGTTGGTTGTTCAAATATCCAATTATCACATAAGGGTTGCACTTGATATAAGTCACCACAAATTATGATGTTAACATTGCCAAATGGTTCTTTTGGTGTATGTTTGATTTGGCGAAGTCTTCTATCAATATAATATAGCATTCATGAACCAATTAACATCACCTCATCAATGAGCAAGACCTGTAGTTGATCCAATTTCTTGCTTAAGTTGTCAAGAATGTTTGAGTCCAATGGCAACATCTTTGAAGAGTTACATGTCAGCTAAAAAATAGAATGTGTAGTTATGTCACTTGCATTGAATGTAGCTTTCTCTATGGAAGCAACAATACTGCCTTTGGGCTTGCACGGGTCACTATCTAGTTGCTTATCATAGATCCAGATCATTTCTTGAAAGAGGACTTTTGCTATAAACATTTTGCTAGTGCCAACACCTCTTGTCAGGGACAAGTATTTTGGTTTGTCAATTGCAAGTCTCTTTTTCATGAGAACATTTTTCACTATTGACTGTTGCTCTTCATTTAGTTGCCTTCACAAGCTAAAGTGTTCTTCATTTGGAAGAACGAATGGGTGGGGAATTTTTGAGAATAGTGAGCATCTACTGGCATGCATGTTTTGTGAGGCTTTTACATGTTTCATGTTAGACATAATGTCGTATTTCTCGATTTTAGTTTGGTCTTCTTTTTGTGCATGGTCAATGTCAAAGTCTTCTATTAGGTGATTGTTGTCACTAGTTTCTATTGTAGCTTCATTGATGTCACCCCATTTGCTATATATTGGTGAAGTGAACATTTTTTCATTCCTAGTGATTTGTACTTTGTGTGCTTGAAATGCTGAACTCCATGATTTGTGCCCGATCAATAGTGAGTTTTCACTATTTTTGAAAGGGACATAAAGCATGAGTTTTTCTCTACAAAAATTTTAATGATCAGTATGTGTATTATATCTTACATAACATATGATGCATGGTCTTGTTCTTTTGTTAGTCTTTGATAGGTTGTTTAGGTAAAAAATTGTATATTCTGCAAGTGACATTTGCTCAAGGAGTTTTGACCGTTGTATATAATTATCTATTGCAGATGCATACATGATATTTTCAGAGTCATCTTTCTCTTTTGCTAATAACTTGGGACTTTTAAGCATAACAATCCTGGTTTCCAATGGAGAGGTGTTGATGAAGACGGTACTTCTCAAGCTTCTTTGTAATGGTAAAGTCAATGCAATATGAATTGCTTGACGATTGAACATTTGTTGGTAATTGAGCAATGCATTTCCTAGTTTGCATATGAAGTGCACATTTTCATTGTACGCATAGGTGCATTTTTTTTGTATTTGGTTGAATGCTTGCGACAATGTTTTATCTTATTTTTTCATGTATGAGCTATAATATGATGCAACAGCATATGCATACAAGATAAATTGTGTGTCTGTATTTGCATATCATAATACAGGGACTTTTCTGGCAAATGAATTTATCCATATATCAGTTGGTTTCCTTTTTAGGAGTATAGTTTTTTTGGGACAACGATACTTGCAAGATGGCAATGTAATCGGCTTCTTCAAGTTGGAATTCATTGAAGAAATTGTCAAATGTAACTTCCTTTGTGCAATGTTTGGTTTCTAATTGTTTGAAGAAAAGTTTTTCTCTAACTTTAATTGTACTATCAGTGTTTAAGAATGACTCCGATATTGTTGTTTGTCTCATTGGAGGAAAGGGAAACCTAGATATATAGCTAGATACTCTATACTTTTTACATGTTTTTGTGTGGTGGTGAGTTTGCATTTTGACAAGATTTGGATCTAATAGTGTAGGGTCACATGAAATGTACTTGTCAATAAAGTCCTCTATGTTATTGTTTTTGCAATGTCTGAAGACAGGTGCATCTTTGACCCATAACATGAAGTGGACATGTTCATTGCCTTGGTTCTAGAATTTGGTGAAAAAAAACAATCAGACACTTTTCAAAATAAGGCATCATTTTTTAGCATCATTTTTTGGAATGCATTGACCCTATGATTGAAATAGCAATTTCAAATAACTGGGTTTTTCCTTATTTTGAAGTCCAAGTCTTTATCCTTTAAAGACTCATTTTGGCTTCATTATTGGGTGTTAGGAATGCGCTGCAATACAATGTATAGTGGCTGCCAAAAGTGTTCAACACTTGTTAATGTAACGAAAAAGGTTGGAGAACCAAGTTGTCAGATCATGGCAAAAATATTTTTCCTTGTATTGTGTAAATAGTTGGGAGATGTACGAATACTTTTGAGCAATCTAAAACCTATTAGAGATCTCAAAATGTTTTGTAGGTTTGTAGGGTTCTGCACATCCCTTGCATATAGTTTGTTACCTTTTAATTCAGCCTTCCTTATACAAAACCATGCTATTGATGATATTTGTTGGATTATTATTTTGATAGCCTTTAAAAAAATGTTTTTATATGTGTTGAAAAGTCATTGTCTTTATGCATAAGTTCCCATTTAGTAATTTTTTGGTAGGTGAATTTTTTGGTGATTTCTTCTGCTCATGGAAATCCAAAAAAAAAGTTGGGAAGTTCATTTCTTCTGAGTAGATATCTTGGAAAATGCCAAAAGGTTTGAAGCCTTCTGCTAGTGCAATTTTAACAATAGTTGAGCCAACATCATTGATTGAATGTGATTCATTAAACCAATGTATAAGTGATTCAGGTTCAGGTTTGTCTTCATCTTTAGGTATAGTATCATGGCCATCTATTTCACCATCTATGTCATTATTTGTTTGTTGTTGCATCTTCTTATTTGTGAATAGAAGTTGCTAGTCTTTATTGATAGGGATTTTTTCCTTTGTATACAATGGTGTATTTGAAAAGATTGTTAAAGCATTCATGACATGAGTAGGTCTCACATTTCCTTGTGCATATGCATTTTCATATTGTAACTTGCATTTTAGTCTAACTGCAATAGTATTTGTCTCTTCAATGTCTTTGGGCAATGCATGTTGCAGTTTATCAAAATCAATAGGAACATTGATTATTATACCATTCAAGCTGTATTGTGCTCTTTTGTATCCCAATTGCCTTATCTGTGCAAAAGTAATATGCAAGGACAAAAGCCTTTCTTCTAGACTAGTCAAGGCTTGTATTACATGGTTTTGTTTATTCCAGCTTATGTTCCATGGAGCAGCATGATTAGTGATATTGCCATTTATAATGGCATCTACACAACATGTGCAAATGAGATCATTTGTTGCAATTATCTTTGTGGCTGGTTGAAGAGAGATCACAGAGAAAACATTTACAAATGCACCAGTGACTTTGTAGATGTGTTTGTTGAAGCACAACATTTCACAAATTGTGCATGCTTGAGATGGGGTATCATTGATTTCATGTAGATATTGTCAAATTGATTTCTCCTGTGTTTTGTTTAGGGCAGTTTGATGTGGATAGCTTGTAGCTTGATGTTTTTTGCATGGCCTACGAAACACATATTTTTCCCTAACAGTTGTAGTTGTCCCTTCTTGTTTCATGATCTTGTCAGTGTCAATTAGTTGATTGCTGCTCACGTTTGTTGATGGTTGTTGTCTATTGCAAATTGTCACTTCCAAATGTCTAAGCGAACAATGAATCTTTACATTGCTTTCAGGTATAGGTGTAGTAGTTTGAGTGCCTAAAATGTTTATAGGGGACAATTTCCTTTACCTTGGTTTTGTTGCAATTTCTTTATCTTTTGAGAGAGTATGCTCAGTTGTTTTGGTTTGATTCAAAAGTTGTTCTTTTGGTTGGAGTGGTTCATAATGGCAATGACCTATGATATTCTTCAAACAGATCAAGTCAATGGATGTTCTTGGTTGAATACAATTGTAGTAGACGTGGACCTTAGATAATGGATTTCGTTGCCATATTTTTATCGCAATATTGAATATGTATGATAGCCATAGCAAACACGTTGCACAACCTTCCAAGTTGCTCTTGGCATATTCTACTCCAACCTTTGCAACTAGTGTGTGTGCTTGCAAGAGGAATTCATTATCCAACATGGGAGACTGGTTGTCAATATGAAAATAAAGCAATACAAATTTGCTCTTTACTTTTAATACATTCACCAATGACTGGGCCATGAAGAATTGCAAGGCAATTGCATCAAATTGGTTGTCAACCAAGAAGGCTATAACTACAAACATGCTTTTACCATATGGAGAAATAAATTCAGTGCATTGTTTCAGACCAATGCAAGCTAACTCTTCTTTAGTTATGTATAGAATATTTGGTATGGGGAATGGTAAAAGTGACATTTGTTGTTGCATAGTTTGTATTGTGTTGTATGTACTCACTCTTGAGAAGATAGGTTCATAGTGCCCAACCAACAGATTGATATCATGGAAAAGAATTGATATTGTAGGATGATGTGCATCTTTTTTGAAATGGAGGTAAGGTTTTTTGCATGTCAATGACCAAATGCATATGGATATGTCCAGCCAAAGAGACAACCAATGGATACAAAAAGTGTCACCCCAAAGACATGATTCACCTAGCGGGTTGGTTTCAATTGCCAAAAGGTGCATTCTTTGCAAGTATGTGGCCTTGTTAGTTACTTTATGCAAATCATAAAGTAGTGAAGGGTGGAGCTCATGCAAAAAAGAGGTTGAAGCTACATCAAAACCATGGTGGACCAAGTGCAAGAAATAATTGACAAGTCCATTATGAAGTTCAACAGATGTATATTGAGAATGAAGCAACACTGTATTGTATCAAATAAACAATCACCAACGCTGAAGTTAAATGAACTAATTCAAAAGCACTACACAACATAAAGAGCATCGTCAATTGATCTATCTTGAGATATGGTACTTGATTTGTATTTGTTTGGTATTATTGGATTTGCTAATGCCTGGCCTGATATAGTTGATCTAGTTAAAATTTTGTTTGACATTTGATGAATGAAGGAAAGATGAAAAGATTGCAGGTTCAAGATAAGTACAAGATACAACGATCTTGCTATGCTAGCTACCTACAACATGGCGGGGAAAATATGTTGTCAACTCTAACATTGGAAAGACAACATGCTTAGTTGTGAATCAGAAATATTGTTACAAAGTCATCCTATGAGAAAGATTATGATCCATTCAAGCCAAGATATGTTGATCCTCACTCATGCATGAGGAAGACTTATAACATTGAGAGCAGTAATTGTGTGTTCAAATTTTTTTAGTGCAAAAAATGAGAAGGTACAGAAATATAGAATGATATAGAAGATTATCTTATGTGTATATTTATTGCTTACAAATTTTCTCATCGACTAGTAAGGGAAGATGGATTCAAGTTTGATAATTGAACTATATGAGGAAGAAAAATAGATATATGTCTGGTCATATAAGGTAAAGAAAGAAAGCTGGCTATGATTCTAGATATACTACGGAAAGGAAGTATGTGGAAAAATGGTATGCATATATAGTGCACCATACGCCATTTATTGTTGACTTAGAGAAGCAGAATATAAAGTTAGAAGCATACAAATTGTAACATTCTGACTCAAGGTATAGGAACCAACTCGAGGGTAAGGAATAAACACATAAACAACAAAGGCTTTTTAAATTCTGTGACGGACTAGCTACCCAAGGGTGGCTTTATGATGTAACTATGATTAAATGTAGGGGGAAGAGAAAGAAGTGAAATCTAATATTTGCTGCATCATTTTTTGACAGAGAAAAGATTCGATGATATAGAGAGCAAAGCCACTAGTTAGTACATTGGACAATAGAGATGAACTAGAAGGTCTAAGGAAAGGGCTTAGTGGAACTCTAAAATAGGACATAAATAAAGTAGTTATCAAAGGGGATCTCAAACTTATTTTGAATGTGGTAAGAGAATGCAAGACCCCAAATTGGATCAATAATTGAAATGATGAGACCATCCTAATCATCATAGATAAGTTGAAGGAAATTATGTTCCTATATATTTATGAAGAAGGGAATATAAGAACATGTCATCTGCAAATTAGGAGAGTGGATGGAAGAGACACTAAACATCAGGCACTCAAGATCAAACTAAGAGTGTGAATCCATATTAAATTATGGTGATGGTGCTAATTTCTTTGAAGTAGCTTACATTATATGTCTTTGAATTGTAATTTAATTCTCTTTCATTGCCTTTCTCTGTAACTCTTCTTTTAGTAGCCCCTTTCGCTTTGGTCAAACATATGAGAACCTGTAATTGAAGGGACTAGAAATGACCTAGGCTAATACAAAGTCATGCTATGACAAAGATCCTGATCCATTCAAGCCAAGGTATGGTGATCCTCACTTACCCATGAAAAAGGCAAACTCGAGAAGAGGGAATTATTTGAAATCCTTGCATAGACGAAAGCTAAGTTGACTAAAATGCATGTATATAAAATGTTCAAGTATATTTATATTGGACACATTCAAGTTGACATATTCTACAAACCTAAGATGAAAGAGGGTCATGCACACACAGGTAGTTGCAAAGGCTTTTTGCAATCTAGGATTCTTATCAGCCCATGGGCAAACAACAAGAGAAGATTTCAGAAGGAATCATACATTTATACAACCCCACAAAGGAAAAGATGACTATTGACATGTGTAACTGCAACTTCTAAGAGAGTAGAATGAGGAAGGCCTATTCTAAAATCTACACAAACATTTATTTTTGACCAAGAATTGAAATGCAGTAGGAAGGAAAACATTGAATAGGTGTTTACAAATTATAGGTACTGCTATTGAGACGTTGTAACTAGGCTTGAACCCTAGGAATACAAGACTTTACCTCTAGCATTGAGAGCAGTAAATGTGTGTTCAAGTTTTTTTGAGTCTAGTAAATGAGAAGGTACAAAAATATAGAAGGCTATAGAAGATTATCTTATGTCTATATTTATTGGTTACAATTTTTCTCATCAACTAGTAAGGAAAGACGAATTCAAGTTTGATAATCCAACTATATGAAGGGGAAAAATAGCTATGTGCCTGGTCATATAATGCAAAGAAAGGAATTGGCTATGATTCTAGATATAGTATGGAAAAGAAGTATGTGAAATATTTTGACCAAACTCTATATCTTTCTAAGATTTTCCTATAAGAAGACCATATCAAATTTCCAAGATTGGAATTGATTAGTAAGATATTGTCAACTAACAGAATCCTAAGTCAGTCACCTATATTATCAAGGCTCGTAGAAGCCTTTACTTCAGACTTTTTCACAAGAACGTTGATTTCAAGTCTTTTTGTTTTATATGTAGTATTTAGAGACAACGTAAATTGTATTAAGCATCTACTCTATTTAATTTGTAAAGATACTATCAAAGACATTCATTAGTCTATATGAAAAATGAATATATATAAACATCTTACACATAAAAACTTAATACATAGCCATAGATAAAAAGAAGGTATGACATTGAATTTACCTTACCAGACGTTTTCAAGGTATTGTCATGTCAGTTTTTCATTCTCTACAACTTTGCTATATAGTTGTATTTCATTCCTCTGAATTTTTCTTTGATCTTGAAGCATTTAGTGTTTTGTAACCATTGATAGCATTGGATAATAGTTATATTGGTTGTCAAAGTGCTTTTTTGTTCTTAGAAGGAGAGATTTTAGTCATAAGAACACAAGGCCTTTGTATCTCAGTTTCCAACTTTCATGCTATAATTTGTTACACTTATTGACTATGTTCAATATCTGTAATGTGAGAACCGTGGGAGAGGTTGGAGGAAATCAGGCAGATTGATTTCACAGGTATATTAGTCAAATAACTATCAGAAGATAGAGTTTTTTTAGATATGATGATTAGAGAATGCATAAGAAGAGTAAATTGTGTGAACTATGGTTGGGAATTCAAGAAGCTACACATGCATAAGAGCTTAAATTGATAGGGTGGAAAACAAAAATTAGGAGATTGTTAAATTACCTAAATTTAGCCATTGTAATCAGAGTATGTACAAAAGGAAAATTTGATGATTTCCTAAATTTAACCATCCTGAGCATATTGCTAAGAGGTTGAATTGCTATTCGAGTACAACTTAACATATATCTTAAGGAAAAGAGTAGAAATTGATTGGGTAGAAAAGAGATCACAAAGAAGTATCAACAAGTCAACAAGGACAAAGTTAAGATTAATAATCCAAGTATATGAAGGGGGGAAATAGACGTATGCCTGGTCATACAAAGTAAGAGAACAAAATGAAGTACAATTCTATGCTAGTTGGTTTTATTATGAACTACAAAGTATGCAAATATAGTACCGTCCTAATTATGGTTAATAAATATAATTTTAAGTAACTAGAATAGACTATTATAGTTAATACTTTTCTATTATATAAATAATAGATTAATTATATTTTTAGTACATAAATTATTTTTATAATTGAGAGAAATCATTTTAGAAAGGAAATTTAAGTCTTAGATCCATAAATAATCATTAGTCTATGAAATGATTTTTGGAAGATTAGTCTTCACTACACAAATTAAATATTAGGATGGATTAAAACTCCTTCCTATTTCTATTCCTCTTTAGGAGAACGTATGGAAAGGAGGTGAATTGTAGGTTGTTGATGTTAATTCATCTTCAACTTAGTTATGGTAGTGTCTTATGTACAACTTATGCCCAACATGATTCTTTCCAAATATTTTGACCAATTTTGAAGATTGGAATTGATTAGTAAGATACTCTCAACTAACAGAATCCCAAGTCAGTCACTTATATTATCAAGGCTTGCGGAAACCTTTTCTTCAGCCTTCTCAGAATGATGTTGATTTCAAGTCTTTTTATTTTATGTGCAGTATTTAGAGACAACATAAATTGTACTAAGCGTCTACTCTATTTAATTTGTAAAGGTATCTATCAAAGACATGCATTAGCTTGTATGGAAAATGAATATATATAAACATATTACACATCAAAACTTAATACATATCCATGAATAAAAAGGTGTGATAGTGAATTTACCTTACCAGATGTCAATTTGAGATCCCAAGCGATATAGGAGTGAACAGTATCAAGTGCAAGTAGAACCTAGGAATTTTATATTATATAAGAGTGTCATATATAGTATGAAACAATTGATAAAATATTATAAAAAGTAGACAAGAAGTTATTATAGTCTCTTACATATAGATTATAGGATTTTTGTTTTTCTCCAAATTTAACTTACAAAAAATTTCAAAATAAGAACTAATACATTCTAATTTTATGAGACATCCAGTCTATTAAGAGTTTTTTAAAGTGTTGAAATTATTTTCAATATTAATGAAGGAATGTACTAATCAAATATATTTAACAATCTTAAAATTTGAGCTTTTAGACTTAGAATTGGAAAGCATTGAAGAATTTTTGTTCATGCACTCATCAAATTAATTTAAATGTTCAAATTTAGATTTAAACTAAGATTTTTGTACATGCAGTTGATTCTTTTGATTTATCTATCCAAATAAAAAAGAAGCTTTTTGAAAAATCCTCTAACTATGTTGTAGTTTAAGCATGTAAGAAACAAGCTGTAAAAAAATTAGGGACTTCTACAGTTTACAACAAAGTAAATTTATTCCACAAAAGATAAGCAATTGTTGAAGAAACAACCAACATAGCAAAGTTTGAAAATATTACTTGGCAGGCATGTTTACATATAGTAACATTCCATTTCAATATGTGAAAAAAAAAGTGATTGAACTCTCTCTTGAAAGTCTTACAACCTGCAATTGCATTTCATGTGCTCTCAATCCCTAAATTAGAGCAGAAAAGCATGTTGATCAGAACAACTTATGCTAAGACACACACACACACACACACACACACACACACACACACACACACACACACACACAATGCTAGCTTTAGTTTGCTTTAAAACTTTTGCATTTTACTTGGTTTTCTCTTTCTTCGTTTCACATATTCTTGGTAGATATCTTAGTTCTCCGTTCAACAAAATCTCAGAGGTATTGTCTTGGGTTTTTTGGCCTTGAATTTTCTCTACGATTTAGTCTTGTATTTATAAACATTTCAAGGTATTGTAATGTCAATTTTTCATTCTCTACAACTTTGCTATGTAGTTGTATTTCATTTCTCTTACTTTTTCTTTGATCTTGAATCATTAGTGTTTTTTAACCACTGATAGCATTCGATAATAGTTATACTAGTTGTCAGATTGCTTTTTCATTCTTACAAGTAGAGATTTTAGTCATAAGAACATAACACTTTTGTATCTTAGTTTCCAACTTTCATGCTATAATTTTTTACACTTACTGATGATGTTCAACATCTATAATATGAGAAGTGCGGGAGAGCTTGGAGGAAATCAAGCAGATTGATTTCACAGGTATATCAGTCAAATAATGATCACAAGATAGAGTTCTCTTAGATACGAGGAGCAGAGAAAGCATAAGAAGAGTAAATTGTGTGAATTGTGGTTGGGAATTCAAGAAGCCACATATGCACAATGGAGTTAGGACCCTCAATTAAAGTCACTTAAAGTACATCTTATGAGTTGAACATTGAAGTTGAAGACATATTAAGAATGTTCTGATCGAATACCCAAATTAGATCTATTTTTTTTATTAAGTAATCCCTATGAGGTCAACCCACTTAAAAGCTATTAAAAAGGATAAAAAAATTAGAATTCATACTTGATGATATTCCTACTTGGAGAATGAACAAGCAAGGGTTTCAATCTTAATTGATTATTAGGAACAAAAACTCTCATTGGCTAGATATAGTGGTCATGTTTGAGCTTAGTTCATGAAGTTAAAAAAATTTTAGATGATGGTTTGAGCATATGTTTGAATGCTTATCAGTTGCAAATCCTAAATATATTATTGCTGCAATTATAAATCGGATTACAAATATTTTTTACTAGAAAATAGTTCCAGCAGCATGAGCATGCCAATTGGAGACAAAATGCCTCTTTCCTAGTGGCCAGCTCATCAATATTTGGAATGCCTAGCATTATTAAGGCATTAGATACACTTTTCAATGTGGAGAATACAAGTATAGCAGCAAAAATGTTACCATCAGGTTCTTTTATATTGCTATTATGTTTATGAATTCAATGTCATATCTTGTAATCATTAGGATTTGTAAAATGTTAATAAATTTTTATGTGTTGCTGTTGTCATTCAATTACCAACCTATTTGCATGATTAATTTCTATTTTTAGTCATTACTTACTTCTACAATTCAGTCTATGCTCTACATCTACATTTTATATATTGGAAAATATTAAAAAGTTATATTTGTGCAAAGCAATAACCACAAAACTACATCAATTTTTAGGTGGGGCAGAGTTAAAATTCGTAGGTGTTCCTACATTCAATTAAGTGGAAATGAAGTTTCAAGGGCATGTAAACAATAACCATCAATCTATATATTAAGCATAGAGCTAGAATGCATAGCAACTTTTCAAGCCATGACAGAATTGATATGGTACAGAAAATTGATGAGACATTAAGATTACTCTTACACAACCAACATCGTTGATATATGACAATCTTGAATGCAAGGTAATAACAAAGAATTCAAGGTTTCTTGAAAGAAATAAGCATATCAAAGTACAATATCATTTACTTCATGAATAAATTAATATTGTAAGAATTTGCCTAAGGGCAAAATTCACCCAGGAACTAAGAACTCAAACACAAGCACAACTGTAGACCAAAAAGAGAGAGTATGATTAGAATCACAATGTATTCAATATTCCATAATAAGAGTACACTATGAGTGCTTGTATATAAAGGCCTCTTAAGAAGCACCTAGAATGTCTCTAGAAACAACCAGGAGATAAGACAACTAAGCACCTTATCCAACATTCTAGATGAATGGATAAGAATGAAAAAGTGTCATATGTGTGTAGAAGATTCATGTGTTGTAGACAACATGTGCTTAAAAGAGGTGTGGACCCCTATCATGTCATCATGACAACTCACAAGAGTGCACAAAGTCCTAAGTGTCTCACAAATAAAATAATGCAAATTAAATAAATAATGCATTAACCTAAGTAAACTTAAGTAAGTTTAATAAGTAAATACTTATTTACATCAACACCCCCCCTTAAGTGCAACTTAGGAGAATGCCCTTAAGCTTACGAAACTAGGATGAAGATGCAAAATGGGTCCTGGCTACTAGGTCATGCTAGGTACCCATGTACATAATGAAGATGCAATCTCTCATAAAGCTGGGAAAGAGGGAAAACCTCATGGGAAAAACCCTCCCCCAAAAAGAGAGATAAATAAGGATGCATCGATGGATGGAGTAATCAAGACTCCCCCATTACGACATACATCCAGTATATACATAAGAGAATGAGAGAAGGAAGAGAGATAGAATAGGCTCCCCCCCAAAAGAAGAATGCTGACAAGTGAAAGCCGCTCCGATGAAGAAGCTGGTCCAAGAATGCAGAAAGGTGTTCCTCCCCTTAGGAAGAAACAATGGAAATGGTACACTCCTGAAGATGTATGTTGGCCCTGAAACTTGCTCAAGTATCCCTATGCTAATGCTGATGTTCACCCCTTCCAACTGTGCTAAAAAGAATGAATGCAGATCTGGCAAGGATGTCTGTTGAACCTATTCTACTGAACCATCTGTCTCCTCAACTAACAAAGAGACCTCCACTAATTGCTGTTCATAAGGATCCACAATCATTCCAATCTGAGTAGATTGATCATGTAGAGAATGGACATGAGGGTTAGAGTGAGCCCTCACAAAAATTGTAGAAGGATCACCTTCATCAATGAGAAGATGTAAGTCCTCAAGTCTGTCTCCCAAGTCAACTGAAGTTGGAGCTAGAAGATGAGATGTACCATGATGTATTGGACCTTTCACTGTGGCAATATAAGCATGTGGATTGGACTGATGTGAGCTCTCATTGCAACTGTTGATAGAACCGGGCATGTGTCTGAACCTGTTGAAGCACTATCGCTAGTGTCACTATCAATTTCCACTGTGTATGATGTGCAGAGAGAAGTAAAGGATAAGCTAGGAGAACTTTGCTCAAAGTGAACATCTTTCTCCACAAAAATATCATGTGTCTTTGGATCCATAAGTCTATAAGCCTTCACATTGTCTTCATAACCGATGAAGGTACAAGGCCTAGGTGTCGGTGCCTTGCAACTCCTAGAAGATAGTTTTTCCCATGCTAGATAGTCGAAGACTCTAAGGTGACTCACAACTAGTTTTCTACCACACCATGCCTCAAAAGGTGTCTTGCCATCTAAGGCTGGATGAGGAGACCTATTAAGTATGTGAGTAGCACTATTAATGGCTTCAACTTCAAGTGTAGGATCAAGAGACTTAGCCTTAATCATGCAACTTGCCATGGTCTTGAGAGTCCTAATCCTCATTACTGCAACATCTGTCTTATGCGGACTAGATGTTGGTGAGTTCTGAAGATCAATCCCCTCAATTCTGCAAAAGTTCTTAAGTCTTCAGTCTACATATCTATTCTCATTGTCTATCCTTAGTACTTTGATGGCTTTCCTTGACTTGTGTTCAACATGAGTCTTGAAATCTTGAAGCTTATGAACCAATTCATTTTTATGATGAAGGAAGTAGACCCAAGTGAATCTCAAAAAGTCATCAACAAATGCAAGTATGTAGTGGCCTTGGTTGACTGAAATCCCTGGAAAGGGTCCTGCTAATACCATGTGAACTAGCTAAAGAACAATTGGAGCTCGAGAAGACTTCTCTTTATCATACTTCTCCTTGAGATTCATATCCACTAAACAAGATGAACACTCTCCCTTAGAAAAGCTGATATTAGGTAGACCTTTGACCATGCATTTTGAGAAAAGTTGCTGAAGCGAGCCGAAGTCAAGGTGACCAAACTGCTCATGCCATAAGTTGATTTGTGAAGTAGAGTGAGTCAACAAGGCTTGAGAAGGACTCTTAGGCACAAAGTGGGAGAAGGAATAAAGCCTCTTGTCATCATTGACTTTCCTCACTGCTACCAATGAATCATCTTTGAGACTTCGCACCATCACTGAATCTAGAAGGAATTCAACTTTGTGACCATCTCCAAGGTGAGTGATTTGGTAAACTGATAGGAGATTGGAGCTTAGATTTGGAATGTAGAGAACATCTTTGAATTCCCCATTTTCCATTTCCACATGTCCTTTCCCTTCAACTTCCATCTTAGTATCATCTCCCATGAAGATGTGTGGCACCTTTGACTGCTTCAATGAAGAAAAGTCTTCCTTTGAAGAACCCATGTGGTAAGAGGCACCTAAGTCAAGTATTCATTCCGAAGAAGAACTAGTGTTTGCCATAAGTGCTTGACCTTTACCATTTGAAGAGGTTGGAGTAGAATCCTTGGAAGTACCTGGCACTTGAATCTTGTTCTTCTTGAGTAGATTTTCTAACTCATCGATTCTTTTTGTCTTGCAATGATGCTCATCATGATTTGGATTGTTGCAATATGCACAAAAGAGTTTGTCCTTCTTTTCATTACTTCCCTTCTTGTTGGAAGACAAATTTCCTTGTTGAGAGGAGGATCGTTGTGTCTCAGATTATGTTTCTGCTTCCACTGCTTCTTCTTCTTGTTGCTTTTTTCCCCTTGACTAGATTTGTGATCATCACTAGCCACCAAGACTTTGGTCTTAGATGACTTGAGAAGTCCAAAATCCACTAAGTGAGATTGTTCAGCAATCAACATCTCTGCAAATGCATCAAAGGAAGGCTTGTGTTAAGCAGATCCCATGATCAACCTATAAGTATTAAAACTCGAAACAAAATTAGTGTACTCAGAAGGTAGCCTCTTCAAGATGTGATGAATCAACCTGTCATCCTTCATGGGATTTCCACAATCTTTAAGAAGTGCCCTATACTCATTGACTTTGATGATGTAATCCTAAATTGTGTCAAAATTCTTAAGATCTAAGAGAAGTAGATCATCCTCAACCTGAAATCCCTTTTCTTCATCCACCTTACCATACAACTGTTCAAGTTTGTCCCAAGCTTCTTTAGGGTCTGAAGAATTTTTAACGTGGAAGAGAAGATCCCCATGTACACAACTCTTGATAACTCCAGAAGCCTATTGGTCTTGATTTTGCCAATCAATGAGTTCTTTAGCATCATTAGGTTTGGTAATTGTACCATCAACATAAAGATTAAATCCTTTTTCCATTAATCTACTCCATGCAATATCTTTCCATGTAGAATGGTTGCATGAAGTTAGAGGAGGACATTTAAAACCCATAATGTAGAAAATGAAAAAGAGCACAATAGAGATACAAAAACATAGTACACACCCCCACCTTTTCACTCAATCAAAAGACCCCCCCAAAAAAGATGCTTTTGACACTTTATAAGTAGTGCATTTACAATGAGCCACTTGTCAAAATGAACAAAGTGAACTTTATAATTTTGCTTTTACAACTACCTTATAAGGCTTAAATCTATCACTTAAGCACTGTAGCTTAGATTTACAATAATTTTGAAAAAGAATCAAACTTTTACAATGTGAAAGAAGGCCTAATTCTGAAAGTGAGAAATGGGTCCACATAACCCTAGAATATGACTTTAGATCTAGAAAGTAGATGAAAAAATATGCACTTTAAAAAAAAATAGAACCTGAAAAAGTGATCATATGTGCTCGTATGGAGCTTTTGAAGTTGAAAAATGCAAGATTATGCAAATACAATCACCAAAAAATGCAATTTTTTCAAAATCTATGCACCAAAATTAGAAAATAGCACACCATTAAAAAATTTAGGAAATTCTACCCAATTTCAAAAAAAATTGCACCTGAATTGGAGTCCAGATGTCCAAGTTATGGGCTCGCAAATTTAAGCTACCAAATTAAAAAGCAATCTAGACAAGGGTCTAGAGCAAAAACTCTAAGTCTAAATCTGATGATCAAATGACTGTCACTACAGTTGTAAATCACCTGGTTTCAACAGTCAGATGGTCGTCAAATTTAACATAAGGAAAATATGATGTCAGCAAAAAAAGGGCCCCTTGCTGACGTGGCAGATGATTGGTTACTGATTGGGATTTTTGCATAGTACGATTGATGGCATGGCATCATGCAATGCTGACATGTGGCAAACCAAGTGGGGTTTCACAGATGATGTTGCAGTCCCAGAATTTGCACTAATTGGGTGAGCTTGCGTGTCAACAGGGACACGTGGAACTTGTGTATTGGTCAGTGTGGAGGTTTTAAAAAATGCATTTCGAAAGTGCTGCCATCATGGGAAAAATTTTGGCACTGGGTAAGAAAGTAGAATTTGCAGTGGGTGAGAATTGAAGCATTACCAGAGTTTACAGTCGCTACTGAAAAAGTAACTTGCGATGCCAGGAAACTTCAAATCACAGGCAGAAACTTTAAAAAGTGCTGAAATTCAACGACTACTATGGGGTTTTAAAAAACCGTGAGATTTTTTTAAAAACAATCGCCATCAATGAGTCTTCACACTAGAAAAGGCTGTTGGAAAATGATTGCGCGCAACCCAGAATCTACAAAAGCATTCGCCAGGATCTTTGTTGCCGTGCCATAAATGTGTGGACGCTTGCCAAAACTCTCTGCGACATTAGAGATTCTTTGCTGACATTCACTGGAGTATTAGAATGCACGCAGGGTTGGAAAAGGTTCAGACAACCAGTGAAATGAATTGCGTTCACTTAGAAATTTTCACAATAGTTAGACTTTGCTTAGGCAGGCCGAAAATGTAAAACAGTGTTGGAAATTTAAAGCTTGTTGTCGTTACCTTACAAACAAATGTCCCACATGCATGGTGGGAAAACTTATTATGCGCTTTAAAATAAATAGGCTGCAGCCTTATAAGTGGAACAGTCTCGTCGGTGGGTCTTGGCTGGGCGAGAGAAAGTTTGTGGTACGGTCCACAATTTGCAGAGGCCGAATTTTCTTGCCTATTATAATGAAGGCTATCAGAGACTGTAGGCACTTTGTCGGATATGTACTGTGCATTGCCAGAATCTTGCTAGTTCGGCCCTTGTTTGGCTATGGATTTAATAAACCTCCCGCGACAATAAAATACCTCCAAATGGTAGATCCAAGGTGTCACTGCTCGGGTCTGTTAATATTTTTTTTCTCTGCTAGGTTCTTGAAATAGACAAAAAAAAAATAGTGCAGAGAAATAAAATTGCAGATCTGAAATCAATCAATTAAATTTGCAAAAAAGATTATACCCGAATTGCAAATCGGGGCATCCGAGTTTTGATTTGCAAATTTTTTTTGCCTCACGATCAACTTTAGGCCAAGGTAGGCATATTTATAGTTGATTTTCACTAATTTAGTGTTTCAGATGTAATGTTGAGGTCAAATGTGGCTCTAGACGCTCCCAATTTCTGTAGTACTCTGAATTCAGGCTGAAGTGTTGAAGCAAGTGTGGTCTCGAACGACTATGTGATGAGAAAGTCTCCAAGTTGCTCTGATACCATGTAAGAATTTTCCAAAGGAAAAAATTCACCTAGGAACTAAGAACTCAAACATAAGCACAACTGTAGACCAAAAAGAGAGAGTATGATCAGAATGACAATGTATTCAATATACCATAATAAGAGTACACTAGGAGTGTCTGTATATAAAGGCCTCTCAGGAAGCACCTAGAATGTCTCTAGAAACAACCAAGAGATAAGACAACTAAGCACCTTATCCAACATTCTAGATGAATGGATAAGAATGACAAAGTGTCATATGTGTATAGCAGATTCCTGTGTTGTAGACAACATGTGCTTAAAAGAGGTGCGAACCCCCTGTGATGTCATCATGACAACTCACAAGAGTGCACAAACTCCTAAGTGTCTCACAAATAAAAGAATGCAAATAAAATAAATAATGCATTAACCTAAGTAAACTTTAGTAAGTGTAACAAGTAAATACTTATTTACACCAACAAATATGAATATTGTGTAGACGCAATAATTTGAAATAAAAATTGATGGTAGGAGATGCCTTTATAAAGACATCATCCAATGGTAAGTTTAAGACTTGCACTTTGTCGGATATGTACTGTGCATTGCCAGAATCTTGCTAGTTCGGCCCTTGTTTGGCTATGGATTTAATAAACCTCCCGCGACAATAAAATACCTCCAAATGGTAGATCCAAGGTGTCACTGCTCGGGTCTGCTAATATTTTTTTTCTCTGCTAGGTTCTTGAAATAGACAAAAAAAAAATAGTGCAGAGAAATAAAATTGCAGATCTGAAATCAATCAATTAAATTTGCAAAAAAGATTATACCCGAATTGCAAATCGGGGCATCTGGGTTTTGATTTGCAAATTTTTTTTGCCTCACGATCAACTTTAGGCCAAGGTAGGCATATTTATAGTTGATTTTCACTAATTTAGTGTTTCAGATGTAATGTTGAGGTCAAATGTGGCTCTAGACGCTCCCAATTTCTGTAGTACTCTGAATTCAGGCTGAAGTGTTGAAGCAAGTGTGGTCTCGAACGACTATGTGATGAGAAAGTCTCCAAGTTGCTCTGATACCATGTAAGAATTTTCCAAAGGAAAAAATTCACCTAGGAACTAAGAACTCAAACATAAGCACAACTGTAGACCAAAAAGAGAGAGTATGATCAGAATGACAATGTATTCAATATACCATAATAAGAGTACACTAGGAGTGTCTGTATATAAAGGCCTCTCAGGAAGCACCTAGAATGTCTCTAGAAACAACCAAGAGATAAGACAACTAAGCACCTTATCCAACATTCTAGATGAATGGATAAGAATGACAAAGTGTCATATGTGTATAGCAGATTCCTGTGTTGTAGACAACATGTGCTTAAAAGAGGTGCGAACCCCCTGTGATGTCATCATGACAACTCACAAGAGTGCACAAACTCCTAAGTGTCTCACAAATAAAAGAATGCAAATAAAATAAATAATGCATTAACCTAAGTAAACTTTAGTAAGTGTAACAAGTAAATACTTATTTACACCAACAAATATGAATATTGTGTAGACGCAATAATTTGAAATAAAAATTGATGGTAGGAGATGCCTTTATAAAGACATCATCCAATGGTAAGTTTAAGACTTGTAAGAAAGGATTCAATGTGTAGAAGTTTCGCTGAAAAATATTAGGCTGAGTGGGACTATTGCATTGAATTACCAATTTATAAAACCTTATATTTCTATTTTAGACAAGAAAGCACATGCAGAAGGTTTACATATAGATAAATGAGTTAAAATAGAATAGATGGCTTTTTAGTAGGATTCTAACACTTATTTTTCTTTTTAAGTATTTCTTTTCCTAATGTAAAGGGTGAACAAGATAATCCCAGATGTGCTTTAATAATTTATTTTAAAGTTGATTTATTGAATCTCTGTTGTGTTAGTAAACATAACTGCATCGATTTCCTTCATCGCAAGCAGTATTTGTGCACAATCTGAGCCAGCCCACCTAGTGAAGAATCATTGAGGGGATATTTTTGAAGTCTTTCTAGCTATGAGGAATCATTGAGGGAATATTTCAACAAAAATTTCACTGAGTTTCATTAAATAATTATATTTTTCTATACTAATGTTAACTTGGGAAAATTAATTTGTGGTTGGTCATGACTAGATTAATCTCTTTATGGATCACTTATCCACATGAATGTTGTCTCATAAAATGCATGAAGTGTGACAAATGTTTCTTAAAATATTTTATTTTAGGTTCCATCCCAACAAATTGGCTCATTGACATCATTTGATTGTAAGTTTTATTTTATTTATTAGCAAGTATCCCAAAAATCATTCATAAATTTTTATTTTTTTAAAATAATGCATAGTATTACAAGAAGTTTTTCCTTTGCTCAAGACTAATGTTTGCGAATGAAGTAAGATAGGCAAATCATATCTCACATTCACACCGTCACCAACTCATTGAAAGATTGTATGCGTACAACGTATCCTACATTCTCTACTTTTGATGACACCTCAACCACCACATGCTAGCCACATCCAATAAGTGGAGATCGATAATACAACATTGTCTTCTACTTCAGTTTTTCTCTTAAAAACTTGAAAATCTACATTTTCGCATCTTCTCTCGGTCCACAAATATTGCCATTGATTCTTTCACTCTACTTTGGATGTTTCCATTGCCTCAAATGATGACAAGTAAATGAGGACACTCTTTCAGCTTACTAGTCCACCCCCAAAGTAGGTGGACTAAAAGTTGAGAGGCCCATGCGATGTGCTTCAAGCAGCGGGTCCCATGGGTGGGACTGAAGAAAGGCTATGATTGTTCTTCTCCACCAAGAAAGGCGAAATTACAGATGAGCAACTGCATGCAGACACCCCACAAGGGCATTAGGGTTTTTTTTTGTTGGTTTCTCCATTAGAACAACAGTGAGATCTTAAATTCAGCTGTGCAATTGCAGAATGGTAGCAACAAGAAGTATGATGATGATGAGGATAATGGTGGTGAGCATCTTGATGGTGGTAATGGCAAGAGGAGCATATGCAGCAACAGTAGAAGCAGCAGAGAGCCCATCTCCTATTCCCCAAGTAGGAGGAGCTGCACCTTCTTCTTCATTGTCTTCCCTCTCCTCCATTGCTGCTCTCTTTACTGCTTCTCTTGTTGCCTCCCTCTTCTACTGAGGCCTCTCAATATTTAGTTTTTTTTTTAATCTACATTGTAACATCAAGTTGGCGGTTTCATTAGGGTTTTTCATCTAATATTGGCTATTCTTATTATTTGGATTGCTTAGACCAGTAGGAAATAAATGGGCCATTTGCCCACATTCTTGTAAACAGTTGATGTATTTATAGAAAATTTCTGATTTGTTAGTTTCTGGGTTTCAGGCTAAATAGTTTGTTTCTATTATTACCAAGTTTTCCCTCTTTGTTGTTGTCTGACTTGGGACTGTATCAAGTTTTGTTAAGTGTCTTTTCATTGTTGAATTGAAAAAATTCTTTAGGGTATGTCGTCTTTATTAGAAAGTGGTATTTGGACTTTGGGTTTTTAAGTATCAGCTGCTGAATCTACATTCTATTTCTGAAGTTCAGATAATGAGTGCAGTTTATGCTTTCCGCTGCTGGTTAATTACACACTATTTCTACTGTTCAGACATTGATTGCAATTTACGTTTCTATAGAAATGCTTCTAATAAAATGCTTGCACTACCGTATATTTTGTTGAACAATAGTACACATTACACGCATTGCCTTTTAGGAATGTTATTAAGAGAACTATATTTTGGGTTTTCTCTCTAAAACAAATGCATATTCCCAACAAAAGAATTATGCAAGTTTTACTCAGATCGGTTAAAGGGCTCTATCTCTAAATGGGATTGTAAAAACTCAAATCTGCATAATATAATTTAAAAAAAAAAAACATTCATTTTTTAAAACATTCCAAAGGGAAAATAATATCATTACAATTCGCTAGAAAATCTGTGTAGCATGCGATCCAAAATAGAACAATGTACTTAGACCTACTCTTCACCTAATAAATTTTCAAACCCATGGCAATCATCATCAAACGACTAGATGTTATGGATGAAGCAATTGTTGATTATTGTGGAATTTTAGTCTGATTTTAGTATTGTTTGTTGGTAATAGCTATTCATATGCATGATTCTGTCATAAAAACAAGGAAAAAACTGCACATTCCTATGTCTCGTAAACCTAGGTGTGGAAAATCTAGAAAACCCTAGCCAGATGCTTCACGTAAAAGATTAGTCCCCTCAAGAAATGCCTAGTGAAATAAAAAAATCACATGATTTCTCTGGAAAAAATGTGGTTAACAACACCAACGAGCAAACAACGGCCGCTGACAATTTTTTCTTTCCCTAAAACATAACATAACATATTCTGCAAATGAACGAATTGTAGACATCACATAATAGATTACCTTCAAATCGATGTCCGTACACGGCGGCCCCTTCGAAAGGCTTGAGGCATATCTTTTTACCCTCGAACACTCCCTTAGCACTGCAACCACGAAACTCGACGCTTCTGGCTCCAAGAAAAGGAAATCACCCAGTTTTCAAAAATCTGCTCTCCAAACTCAAATGCTAAATTGAACCCATTGCCATCAATTTATTGTGGCCATCAAATTTGCATTTATGCAGAGTTAATATGGAAGCGTGTAAATGGCAAAACTGCCTCTTCGAAATGCATTCGGCCATATTGTTTTCATCATTTATCTATCCTTTTTTAGTGTATAATAACAATAAAACCATTGGCAAAATTACCGCTGACCAATAGAAAAGTAGGAAAAACTTTTAAAAATATAAATTAAACTTATTAAAATGCCAAAAAACCATAGCATATGTTTATTTTCCCTATGGTTGGTCACATCTTGAAGCACGAATAATAGTCTTTATTTAACAAGAAAACAATATTCTCTACCTTTTAAAAGGTAGGGACTAATAATGTATTGGCTTACCTAGTTAGCATATTTTTATCCACATAAATTTTTTTTTAATCTTTAGTCCTACTAATTGATTATTTTATAATGATTACAAATAAACATAACATTTTAAATTTGTAATCTAAATCATCTGGGTTAATTTAGTATTTTTAAGCACCTATATTAATTCAATTCAATCACCCTATATTATTATTATTTTTCAAAATTATAAATTAGGTTCATAGATCAATTTGGAACTTCTTCATATTTAAGTGTCATTTGATTTCCACAATCCATTAGCAATATCAATATAAGTTCTTCTCGAATTTGATTGTGTCTGAAGTTTTTTGCATCAATGTTTCGGATCACACATAGTGATCCATCATTAGGATGAAGACCAAGAGAAAAATAATAAGCAGCAGACTAGAGGAGACACATAGATATAAAAAGAGTAGGGAGAGTGGGGGAAAAAGAAGAAGAAAATGAGTTAGAATTAAAAGAGAGAGAAGAAATTCAAACTTTTCAAACAAATTAAGAAGGACTGATAACTAAAGGGCAACCACCAGGAACAAGCCAAAAGACGAAGAGTGAAACCTAACCATAAAACAAAAATATTAAAACCTACAAGCATACAAATAATAATAATGAGTATCAATAATAATAAAAAGGAAGTATATTATAAATGAGTGAGGGTGAATGCATATTCTAATGATAGCAGTAGAGATACAAGTCACATACAATAATGAATTAAGAAGGTGCATCATTATTATTTTCTCATTTGTGTTAGCATTTTTGTAGCTCATTTTTGGATTCATTCTTCATTTATTTTATCTTATTCAGTTATGTGACTTGTGTCTCTATTGCTATCATTAGAATATTCATTCACCCTCACTCATTTATACTATACTTCCTTTTTATTATTATTGATACTCATTATTATTATTTGTATCTTGTAGGTTTCAATATTTTTTCTTTATGGTTAGGTTTCACTCTTCGTCTTTTGGCTTGTTCCCGATGGTTGCCCTTTAGTTATCAGTCCTTCTTAATTTGCTTTAAAAGTTTGAATTTCTTCTCTCTTTTAATTCTAACTCATTTTCTTCTTCTTTTTATCTCCCCCCTTGATCCTCGTGTCTCCCACCCCCTCTCCCTACTCTTTTTTATATCTTTGTGTCTCCTCTAGTCTGCTGCTTATTGTTTTTCTCTTGCTCTTCATCCTAATGATGGATCACTATGTGTGATCTAAAACGTTGATGCAAAAAACTTCAGACACAATCAAATTCCAAAAGAACTAACATTGATATTCTTCATATTTAACTATTGAAGTAGGTAAAGTGAAGTTAATTTGATTATTTTATAATAATCACAAACAAATCTAAAGTTTAAAATCTATAATCTAATTCATGAAGAATGTTCTACTAAAATACAAAAATATACACATACATACGTCTCAAGAATAAACATCTACATCTAATATCTCTACTAAAATGCATAAATATGCAAACTGTAAGTCTTGAATACACATGTATATATTAAAATATAAAAAGTCAAATACATGTCATCCAACTATTGAAGTACTAAATAGTCAAATAAATAGTGAAATGTACATGTCATCGAGGTACTAAAATACACATGTATGTAAGTCTCCAGAATATAAAAAGTCTCCAATATATAAATGCATCAAAATATATTATAAATCTACTACTACTGGAGGGACCCCTCAAGACGCATACAAATAGAACAACTCTATAATCGAGTCTCTTGTACATCCTGTGGTCGAAGTGCAACAATTGAGGTCTGCAAATATATACATTAGAAGTATCTAAATATGTGTGTGTGTGTGCGCACACACACATGAATATGAGTGCATATAGTTTGAAACATAAATAACTTTACAAACTATTTAAAACTTGTAGCTGAGCACTACTAGGTGTCTTAATGGAATCCTCTCTCTAATGTACATGACCTGACCCAACACTAGATGTAATCATGTGCTTAGTGACCTATGCCTGCATGATTTATTATAACTTTTAAATATCTATCTACGCTAAATTTGTAAATTTCAAATATTTATATTTAAAAATATTATTGTGTGCTAGAAAATGTGACATGTTGGGAGCACGGATCAACAAAAAAACATTAGTTAAAAACCTCAAATATGCATCAAAGACTCATCAAAATGAAAGAACATTAGCTAACTAATGCTTGCTTGAGTTTTGCAACTCTAAGCAACCAACAGAGGATATCCTCCAACAGATGGAGGGTATGTTTGGTGTGCTCTTCCAAACACAACAAAAGTATTGAATCTCTTGAGTGGATGTGCAAATGTGAGTAATGATGAAATATGAACCTAGGCTACATGAGACGAAGAACACCTCAAGAAATGGATATGGAGAAAGCCATACTTGAAAGCATTTAAAGATGAAAATGAAATGCAACCAAGAAAGCTAACTAAGTATGCAAGCTATACTAACACGTAAATGCAATGGAAATGTGAATGCACAAGTAAACTAGATGAACAATGCAAATGCAAAAGCTAAACCAGCTACCAAATGGTTAGTATGCTTGTAAAAATCACCATGAAAACTACCATGAAAGCTACTATGAAAACTCAAACTAGTATGTAAGCTTAAATAAAAACTCAAATCTCAAACCAACATGATAACAATGCAATAATGAGAGTTGCAAATGCTTGAGACAAGGCCTCTATTTATAGGCTTGAGGGAGGGCTTGGTGAGGTGGCATCCATGTGGGTGCCACATAAGGTGACATGCAAGCCATGCAAATGGTCAAAAATTCAAAGTTTTCTCACACACGTGTGAGAAAACTTGAGAAGAAGACTGGGAGACAAGAGTGCAAAGGGGAGTGTGAAAGCACGCCTTCTCCCACATGTGTGAGCACACACTTAGGCTAATGAGGGAGATTAGGAAGGAGATTAGGATGATTAATTGGGATTATAGAAGAAGTAGGCTTAAGAGGATGAAAAAGATGGGTGTAGGCTAGGATTAAGATTAAATTAAATAGGATTTAATTTAATCATAGGTTTAGAAGAATTAATGAGATGTGGGGATTTAAATAAATAAGATTTATTTAAAAAGGAGAAACATGGAGGATTATGTATTAAATTAATTTAACACATTAGGGCTAGGGGTAGGAGAATGAACTTATTTAATTAATTAATTAAATTAAATAAGTAGAAGAATGTGACCAATATAATTAATTAATTAATAATTAATTACAATTTCACGAACAATATTAATAAATTAATATAGTCTTTTGGAACGATTTTATGTGTCTATATTTTGCTCTTTTTTGATGTGATGTTAGAATGACATCATATCAAAGAAAATAAAATATAAGTTGCCCCAGAGAAGGTAGGAGTCCTAAGGGTGACGACAGGGGAGGAGGGTGCCCCCTCGAGGAAATGGGGTGAAAATGAATATATTTTGCCCCATTTTCTCAAAAATAGACACAGGAAGGAAAAGGGAAGGAAAAAGGCTTATGGAAAGGCCTTGCATGACTTGTTGGTAAGATCGACATGAAGCAAGGTGAAGTGGATAATGATTAATCTAAATGCAACTTAACTACATGAATGCATGAGATTCAGTTGTGTTCATATGTGAGAGCACACCTTAATATCATAGATGACAATATGCCTTTACGTGGACTAGACTCTCAACACAATAGATGTAGGTTTCTGAGTCACAATGGAAAAAATGACACATATGCACTAGAGAGGTCTAGGCACACCCAAAGTCTTGTTATGGATTTTGGTGGAAAGTGTGCTAGCCCATTGTCCCCAGTGAGCAATGCATAACCATAACTCAAAAGCCGACAAAGATGTGCTAAAGAACCATGAAAATAGATCATATCACAAAATGACATGTGAAATTAGGTCAAACCTTTCAAATGATACCAAGATATTGAAGATCGAGGCACACTTGGAAAGGCTATCGCTGGCACACAAAGATAAAATCAACAAAAAGACCTTATGACCAAGTAGTCATTCAATCCACCATGCTTGCCATGAACTTGATTTTGATAGTGAAAATTTTTAAGCCTATGTAGCAAGGGTTCATCTTGTAAGGAAAAAATTGATTGTTTGATTGAATTGTATTGAAATGTTTGTGATTGTTCATTGGCAATAGTGTGAAAGGAACAGTGTTCTCGAATCATTTAGCCTTAGTGTGAATTTATGTAAGTTTGTTTGCAATCACTATTTGATAAGCTCAGTTTGATGGGGTGAAGCTTAGTGTCATGAGATAAATAGAAGGATTTGGATAAGATATGATAAGATAATGGATGAATTGAATTGGAATGGAAGGGGAATGCGAGAGAGAAAGTGATAAATGGTCGATAGAGGAAAGTGTGTTTAATGGAAGATTAGAAAGTTGATCAAGGTATATGCAAATAGATGGAAAAATGAAGCAATTGATGATGGAAATGATTTGAATGAAATGATTAGAAGAAGGGAATATTGAATGGATTTGAAGAAGTAAAAATTGATGGAAGTTGGAATGGATTAGAACCAATGACAAGGGATAACCAAGGGATGGAGGAAAAGCAACGTGAGTTGGTGGATGAAAAGAATGGTGAAAGGATATGAGGGAAAATGTGGAGCCAAGGACCATTTTTCGAAGGAGTCCAAATGCCCCATACCAAGGGTAGGTAAATGGAAGAAAATATGGTGGGAAAGGATGCATTAAAATGGAAAGATGGTCGAAAGGCAAGTGTATGGAGGAAGAGAAGGCATGTGCTCTTCCAAAGCATGTATGAACATTTTGGTATTGTGCCTCTAATAGTGATCACAAGCATGGGTATGAAAGTGGAATGAAGAGGGGATATGAGAGGGGAGGTATGAAAAAGGGATAATGATATGGATAGAGTGTGGGATATAAAGTGGATGGGATGGAAAGGCTAACCAAGATCAAGGACATATGCAAGAAGGATGGAAGTATATAGGTGTATGGATGGAAAATGGATGAACATGACAAGGACTATGGGATGCAAGATATGGATAGAATGTCAAGATCAAATATATGGAACGATTATGGGATGTATGTAGGAAAATGTATGAACATGGAAAGTGCATATGGATGGATGAAAGGAAAGTGAAAGTCAAGATAAAAAATGGAAGAGGATGATGAACGGTAAATATGAATATGGAAGATATGTATGGAAGAGTGGTATGGATGGAGCTTGCCCCCAGTATAGAGTGCAAGTGGAAGAGGAAAAGTGAATGGATGGATAAGTGGAAGTGGAAGATTGTGGATACATGATAGGAAAATGAAGGGAGGACTCAAGCATCTATTTACATGGATGGTATCCCTTGATATTTTATGTCTCTTTTTTTTTTTCAAGGATTTTTTACTATTTTCTCATAGATGTTGGTAAGATAGTGAATGGAGGACAATGACTTATAAAAAGGTTTGGAGTAAGGGGATGGAATGTTTGGGAGGAAGACATGGTTGATGGATGCTATGTTGGAAGACTTGTGAATGAGTGGATGAAGGAGATGGAAAGATCATCATTGACACACATCTTGAAGGGTGATAGAAAGGAGGAAATTGTGTAGAATATGTAAGTTTGGATTTTGGGATATAGGGACCCAAAATGGGTGAAGGATATGATGTATTTGGGTATATAAGGACTCGAAATGGATTTGGAAAATGGAAGCGTCGATGATTTATGCATGAGGGAAGCCTTTAGATTAGCAAAATTGGATGTCATTTTGAATCTTTCTTTGAGATTTATTTCTACATTAAGTAGCTTTGGGATCCACAAAATTTTTACATTTTTAATTTTGAGCCTTTGGGGCCATCTGATTTTGTTCTAGATCATATTATTCTTTTCTTGGACATGTCTTTTAGAGGGGACATGTTGATCCTTGGGCTTTTGTGGATTTTTAGCTTTATTCACATTTTCTTTGGCATCCAATTTGCTTCCATTGGCCATGGTAGGGGTGCATGAAGGTAAATGCGATGGAGAGCTTATGGATGGTGAACATTGGAAGAAATTCAAGGATGTGTGCCTTTGTTGATCTTTACTAGGATCATGAGGGGATGAAGTAGAGAACATGAATATGGTGGATGGATATATGTAAGGACCCAAAATAGAAGGAAGGGATGAAGGATTTGGCGGTGGAACATAAGGACCTAGAATGGATGGAAGGGAGGAAGAATGGGAATATTGATATAAGGTCCTAAAATTGATTTGGAAGAGGAATGATGGGAAGCTTTAGGTTTGGAAGAATGAATTATAGATTTTGGAGGAGTGGAAGGTGTACCAACATCTTGAGACATTATTTCTTCAATGGGATACTTATCATTTTTAATACAAGATGCAAGTCTAGGTATATGGGGTTCATGAGTGGATTGGATAGGTGTGATACCTAATCATGTGGAGGATTAGGATCACAAGGGGGATTATGATGGATAATAGGATCTTGGGATGGGGGGGGATCATGAAAGGAAAATGAAGGGGTGCTTTGATTGTGACTTACAAGAGGATTGTGTAGTGGATCAAGTGGATCATGAGATGGAATAGGATCATGAGATGGAGTGATTTGATCTTGACATGGAGGAGTATGAGTGGATGGAGTGGAAGGAACTTCTTCATTACGTCTAGGATCTATGGAGGCTAACTCTTGAGATGAAATGGAATTGGTGGTACATGGAATGCCTTGATCTTGATTAGGAAGGGAATCATGAATTGGACTAAGAGGGATAAATGGATCTTGAGGGATAGGGGAATGATGGGATGGAGAAATGCTCGGCCCTAGAGAGGAATCTATAATGTCATGCTTTAGAGGAAGATCTTGAGATGGAATTGGTGGTATGATGTGAGGTGATTAGCTCTCTTCATTTTGTATTTTACACTTAGCCAAGAATGATGAGAAATACCCCTTATGGGGTGGGGATGATGTTTTTGGAGGATTAGGATTGTGTGAAGATGTAACTATGGATAGGGGATTGCATGGAGGGTTGGGGTTGGATGGGACATAAGGACTATGATCTTCAAAACATGGGGGAAGAGGACACATGGCATGGAAGGTGGACTTTTTCTCTTGACTTGCTAAGAGATAATTCTTTAGTTGCTCCATTTCCTTGGCAAGGTCATTTGTGGTTGAGGAATTGTGTGGACTATGAATGGAATTTAATGTAGTTGAAGAATAATGAGGTGGATTTCCCTTGTCAAAGGTAAAAGAATGATGAACATGAGATGGATTAAAGTTGGATATGAAGTGTTGAGGATGGATTTGATATGCAGGTTGAACAGGAGGTAGAACTCCATATTTTCTTTGATGATCATCAACCATTTGATTAAGCCAATTCTGATCCATAGATGTTAGACGAAGGATGATGTAAGATTTGATGATGTATGGAATATGAACTTGGAACTAGGAGCAATTTTAGACTTTGTGTTGACTTGATTTGAAACGGATTGGACTTGATATTGATTTGATTTGATTTGATATTGATTGGATTAGGGTTTGATTTGATTTGATAAAAAAAAATCGTACGATATTGCAAACAAGTGAATGTGGGATTTGAATTAAAATCCAATGTTTGTGACAATGCTCCTATGTCCAAAGCAGAAGATTTTATGAAAAAAAATTGAATTAGAAGAAGACATGAATGAAATTAGGAAGATTGATTATGGAGGAAGATGTAAATGGATTGAATTAAGAATTGATTAGAAATAACTAAATTTGAGAAGGAATTGGATTAGAAGGATGGTGATTGGAAGGATGAAATTAAGGATGAACGATGAGATTGGTGAAGGAAATTGAATCTGGATGATGATGAATCATGACTAGGATGAAGATTATGGAGGAGATTGAATGATGGGGAAATTATTTGGATGAATGTTGATGATGAAGGCGTCAAGTAATGATTTGAATGATTAAGATAAGAGATGAATGAGGGTGATGACTTTGATGATGTGGAATTGATGTGGACAACTTGACTAAGAGGACCTAAACCAAGACTTGTTTTTGTTGTTTTTGAAATTTTTGACTTTTTTGATTTTTGAATTTTTATGAATTTTTATGTTTTACAATGTTTTTGGATTTTTTGATTTTGATATGCAAAAGAAAACAAAGAAATATATACAAGGCAATTGTAGCTAGTGTGTCCTATTCAACGGGGAGGGTTTCAAATACTCAAGCACATCAAACACACCAACAATCCTACAAGGTTGCAACTAGGATGTACAAGGATCAACTAGAGGGAATCCTCAATATATGCAAGGTGCGTGAGGCCCAAATCTGTAGATGAAAGAAAATAATGCCACACAGCCGGGGGGAGAAGGTAACTCAAATCTCCTCCTTCACTTCCCGAAGGTATAAAGTTCTTTGGGGCTTAGCTAAGAGTGACAAGATTTTGCTTCGAAGAGAGGTGTCTTTCGATTCACTTCCCAATTTTTATACTCTGCCAGAACACTGGAGTTGAGGTCATCCTAAGGGTTAATGAAATCCTCAAGCAGGCCTCCTAAAAAGATAAAAATAAGACCACTTATTTCCTGTGCACCCAAGATCACTCGAAGACATGAGAGGAGAGAATACATAAGTGGCCTCGGGGTTTAACAGACACATGTTCTTTCCTAATGAAACTTTAGGTTTTGTAATCTACTTGAAGACACATGTGATTAAAGCAAACAATGTTCTTTCCAACTTAAAATTTTGCCAATGTAAATGAAAATGTGGATTTGTCAACAAGAAAAGTAAAGCGAGCATGTAGAAATGAAATGCTGAAAGTGAAAAATGCTGAAAATAAAGTCAATTTACTTTAGGGCATTCAAGAGTGTGTGACTTCATTTTAAGTATCAAACCCAAATGTGTTCTAACCTAGGCATACATGTCAATTTTAAGCACCAATTCCAAATGTTCTCTAGCCTAGACATACATGTCCATTGTCCCTTAATGCATTCAAGATAGTGTGAGTTCCTTTTATACACCAAATCCAAATGTTATATAGCCTAGGCATTCATGTCCATTTTAAGCACCAAGTCCAAATGTTGGTTAACCTAAACATTCATTCATTCAAATGAGAGTGATTAAGTCATACAAGTTTATTAACCTTTAAGTTCTAAGTGATAATAATCACTACAAATTTTCTTAGTGATGAAAATCACTATTGATTTTGTTTTTAAGTCTTTCAAGGTTAATTCCCAAAAGCAATAAGACATTAAGAAAAACCTACAAGAAAATATGGTTAGGTGTTAAAAATGGTTCAATCTACAAGAAAAAAAAAACTTGATTAGCCTAACAAGAAAAATACCAAAATGAAGGTTTTACTATGAGAAAATTTATTTTAACTTTTTTTCTTATTTTTTCTATACGTAAATAAGCTTAGAATGGCCTCAATCCTATGAAACCACCAAAAGTCAAAATTTGATTTATAATTTAAAAAAATAAAAATAAAAAGAAAATCATAGACGACAGAATGCAAGTAGAGATGGCAGAATGCAGACAGAGATGATAGAATAACAAAGACAACAAAACTCATAGACGACAAAACTAAAACTCACCAAAAAATTGCAGACAACAAAACTAAAAGTTACCAAAAAGTTGTAGATGCCAAAACAGTGAGTTGCTAGAAAAATGCAAACAATAGTATACAATGGAGATGACAGCTTGAATAATGCGGATGACAAATTGTTATGGGCACATGACAATATGGAAAATGTAGACAACAGAACAAACAACTAAAAAAATGATAATTTTTGCGAGTTGAGTGAAGATGCCAATCTACGCAAACACTAGTCTACTTAGATGCTAATCTATGGAGACGATGGTTCACAAACAACACTGCATCTAGTGTAGATGACAATGCGTAGATTTTGGCAAAAATTTATAGTTTCTTAACAAATTTTTGAAAAGAAAATAGAGATGTGGGTCCCATTGGGCATGCCAAAATGTGTGCTAGAAAATGTGACCTATTGGGAGCACGAATCAACAAACAAACATTAGTTAAAAATCTTAAATATGCATCAAAGACTCATCAAAATGAAAGAACATTAGATAATTAATGCTTGCTTGAGTTTTGCAACTCTAAGTAGCCAACAAACCAAATCCTCCAGCCACCTTTATAGCTCAAAAAAGGCACCCATGAGAGGCTTTGTTGGTGTGTTAAGATTGGGGGTATGTTTGGTGTGCTCTTCCAAACACAACAAAAGTATTGAACATCTTGAGTGGATGTGCAAATGTGAGTAATGATAAAATATAAACTTAGGCTACATGAGATGAATAACACCTCAAGAAATGGCTATGGAGAAAGTCATACTTGAAGGCATTCAAGGATGAAAATGAAATGCAACCAAGAAAGCTAACTAAGTATGCAAGCTATACTAACATGTAAATGCAATGGAAATGTGAATGCACAAGTAAACTAGATGAGCAATGCAAATGAAAAAACTAAACCAGCTACCAAATGGTTAGTATGCTTGTAAAAATCACCATGAAAAATACCATGAAAGTTACTATGAAAACTCAAACTAGCATGCAAGCTCAAATAAAAACTGAAATCTCAAACCAACATGATAACAATGCAATAACGAGAGATGCAAATGTTTGAGACAAGGTCTCTATTTATAGGCTTGAGGGAGGGCTTAGTGAGGTGGCATCCATGTGGGTGCCACATAAGGTGACATGCAAGCCATGCAAATGGTCAAAAATTCAAAGTTTTCTCACACATGTGTGAGCAAACTTGAGAAGAAGAGTGGGAGACAAGAGTGCAAAGGGGAGTTTGGAAGCATGCCTTCTCACACATGTGTGAGCACACACTTAGGCTAATGAGGGGGATTAAGAAGGAGATTAGGATGATTAAGGGGGATTATAGAAGAAGTAGGCTTAAGAGGATGAAAAAGATAGGTGTAGGCTAGGCTTAAGATTAAATTAAATAGGATTTAATTTAATCATAGGTTTACAAGAATTAACGAGATGTGGGGGTTTAAATAAATAAGATTTATTTAAAAAGGGGAAACATGGAGGATTATGTATTAAATTAATTTAACACATTAGGGCTAGGGGTATTTAAATTTAATTTAACTACTTATAAGAATGAACTTAATTAATTAATTAAATTTAATAAGTAGAAGAATGTGACCAATATAATTAATTAATTAATAATTAATTACAATGTTACGAGCAATATTAATAAATTAATATAGTCTTTAGGGATGATTTTAAGCGTCTACAATTATATATATACCTAGGTCTCAAGAGGTGGAGGATGATCATTAGACTCCATTGTATCATCTATCGATGAACCTCTAGTGTCAACATCTCATCCTAATACACTAGCATCATCTCCTAAAACTCCAACACCTACTGAACCACCCTTAGTGCCATAATCTCCAACTGCTAGTAATGATGAGTGAAGTGGCATGTGTAATTGGCTAGGTAATGGTGTAGAACTAGTGCCAGGTCATAATGACATGTCCATGTACAATGAAAGTCCCATGCTCAAACTAGTATCAATCTTAGATAGCCCTCATATTTTCTTACAAACATCATTAAGGCCCTCAGTTGTGATCCTGACATCTCCAACTTGTATGCCCGAGTCATTTGTAGAGTGTCGAGCCTAGTGCATAATGCTATGAGCTATGCTATGTGGCGACTATCACTGGTGTGCTCTATGCCTATGGAACTATGGGACTTTGATGGTGTCTAATGGTGTCCATCACCAAGTAGAACTAGTATCCCTTGTGTATTGGAAATATAGCTGATACCCTATAATAGATCCTCCAAAAGATACAACACTAAATCCATATGTGTATGTTTTCTAGAAAAAGCATGAACATCACATAGTACTAGTAGTCCAACAACTCTATGTGCCTCATTAGGGGAGTTACTTGAAGTGTTATTCAATGTCTTTGAAGATGGTCAACTTGGAAGACTCCATCGAGTGTGAATATAGCGACCAAGAGAATCATATGTGATACTAGCATCCGTAGATGCAATGTGTCCAATACTATCAATTGCTCCCCTCTAGGAAGCAATGATAATGTCATGCCCAAATTTTACAAGGAAAAAATACAACCAAATTTTTTTTTGAAGGTAACCATTGAGACACTCTTACAAAACTATACATTGCTTGATATTAAAACTACACATTTTCTTGTGTTGTGATTTAGTTACATCTAGGTAACATGTTCCTAGGCTATTGAGTTGGAGGTGTTCTTTTAGGTTGATTGGTGGCTTGGAGAAAGAATATGTAACGACTTCTTAGGAACATTAACTTTTTTCAATCCAGTCTTAGGACGTATCATGGGTAGAATAAAAGTCTGAGGTTTGGGGTAAATAGAATTAGTTGATGTAAGAGTGTTTATTATGTTTGGGACCCTAGTCCTCAAGTTCAATGGTGATTAATAGGTTTTCATAGTGCTCCCTTTGTTAAAGTTCAAGTAAAAGCATATGACTATATGTTTTATGAGATAAGGTTTAAGTTTCACATTCTAACTTGAGAAAAAAGCAATGCTGTGCTATACCAAATCTCTTTTTGATATAGGTTGATCAACTTGGGAATATGGAACGTGAATACGTACACATATGTACTAATTTTTTTTTGATGTTAATGTAAAATATCTAAAATATTTCCTCTTGTACATCACTCCTACTCCATACTTTTACTATGCTAACGTTATTCTTATACATTTTTTTGTATAGGGAGTTCCCATCTAAATAGACTCTTACAATTCCTTATTTAATTATGTCATATTAACACCCAACTACTTTCATTATTGGCTTAACCCTTAATTATTCCTACCTTACATTATCAACTATGAACCGTTTCCTTTAACTATGATTCATAATTTATACCTCCAAATAATAAATTTATCTTCTAACTAGTAAACATTATCTAAGTACCAACTACTTTAACTATTACTAATACATATACTTATTTAACCACTTATATATAAATAAATAAATAAATAAATAAATAAATAAATAAATAAATAAATAAATAAATAAATAAATAAATAAATAAATAAATATATATATATATATATATATATATATATGTATATATATATGTATATAGTTTAGTTACTTTCTAACTAAACTAAATAAATTGTACAATCCTATGACCACTTACATAACTACTAAAAATCTATAAATCTTATATTTAGTTTAAATAACCTAAATGCCAACTTTATTAACTATACTAATCACTTACTCTAACTTAGATTAATTTAGTTCTAACTATGCTCCTTTTAAAATTTTAATATTTTCTACCATCCTACCTACATACCCACTACCTACCTCCTAATAAAACCTATGAACTTCCCATGTGGCAAGGAGGCAGGTGTCCCATCCATGTGCCCTATCTCCAAGGTGGGTGGCGGCCCTTTTTGGGAGGTGTGGGAGTAAGGCACCAAAGTAGGGTGTGCCTTGGTGGAGGCTCCTAGGAGGTCCCTTGACATGTGTTAGAGGGACAATACTTTTCAATGCACCTAGGAGTACTCCCACTTGCACTTTGGTTGGTTTGAGATGGAACTAGATAAACGTGGAGTGTGGTGGTCATTTCTTACAAGGTAAGTGTTAGTTTGTGTTTCTCTTTTTCTACTTTATTAATATAGGCCTTTCCCTAACATGTACATAGGTTTCTCTTTTCTTTTGATGACCATCTAGGTGATGGAATATTGTCATGTCATAAGCATTGTCTTTTCACTCACATAGGTCTACATTCCTAAAGGGAATATTTGCTAGGTTTTGAGGGTAAACAATTATAAAAAGATTAGAGAAGTATCACGTGAATGTTAGGGTCTCTATGATATAAGTAAAAATAAATATATTGACTACATCATTGCTTATTGTTTGACTTAGTACAAGAAGTTTTTATTATTATGAGATTTTATAGGGAGGGATCTAAGAAATTTCCCTAGGAATAAAATATTGGTCTGTATCAGGAAGAGATCTATTTGACTCCCCATACAAAACCCAAAGAGCCAATTAGGCATGTACAGGCTTATTTTCTCTTGGTGATTTATGTTTGTGATTGGTTTTTTTTTTTTTTCTCCCCTACTGAACTATGACATTATGACTATTAGTTTGATAGGAATTTGATGTTACCCCCATATTCTAATGTAATTTCTTAGTTAAATGGATCCATTAGATATCCCTTGAATCATTTCTCAATTACAAGGAAATAATAGAGACATGAACAAGTGTGGAGCAAATAAAATTATATTTTTATAAGAACAATAAAATTTGAATGTCATTGAATGATAATCTAATGCTTATTGGAACTTAATCTAGATGGACCATCTAAATAAAACAATCTCTTGTATTGCCTCATGATTGAATTGATCATGATACTCACAATGTATAATTCCTTACATGAGTAGTGAAAGAACAATGAACTATCCTTTGATGTGACTTTATTTTACATCCCGTCTAAGACTATTTAATGCATTAATCCATACATTCAACAATTGTGATCAAACTTACAATGAAATCAACTGTAATCTTTCCCAAGTTTATTCTCTCTTGCATGAAACTACATTTCAAAATGGTGTATATAATCAAAGATCTCCTTCATATCCAACTTAGTTTACAAATTCCTATTAATATACAATAAGGTGTAAATCCTTTTCATAATACAAAAGCCATGATGGATATTTTTCCATCTCAACATATTACAAAATGAAGTGGGAAGAATTGACTCCTCAACTACATGGCACATCATCTCAAAACTTGATTTTTCCACAATGCCAAGGGTAAAACCCTAATTTCCTCATAGATCCATTCTCACAAAACCTAAAAAAATAACACAAACTAGGAACCATGGAGGCTCACCTTCCATCCTAGAACTCGAAAAGGTCACCCACCGAGTTGGGGAAACAAAGCCCAAATGGGTTTCACACACAACATCTACTAACACATACATTCATACAACACAACACATAATAATCCCTTCCATGGCCTACAAAATGATTCACCATTGGAGTCATGAACACAATGGGTGAAGGTGGACTCTTCAAAGAGGAGAATGACATATCCATAACACAAAATAAATCTACAGTTGCATTTTTGCCTCTCAAAGCTATCATAAAATCTCCTCCTCTTTACACATACCCTGATGCCTCCAAAACAAAAAAAAAGCACATGGCTTCAATGGAGCCCATTCTCCATGAAAGAAAGAAAATCTCTTCATAATGAGGTAAATTTTCTCAACCACAATGTTGAGCCCAACTGACCCCTTCACCCAAGGCTTCTCTTCCCTCCCAAGGGTGAGCGAAGCCTTCACACCCATTAACAAATTCAACATTCAAAACAAAACAAGGAGATCAAGGAAGAAAACCAAAAAAATACATGAAGAAAAATGCACAACCACAACACAATACAAAGATTTATAATACAATACATGATCCCATAACAATACTACATGCTTCCAGATTCATTATGAAATGTTAAAATGGTCATGGTTTGAGCACTAACCTTGGTCCAAGCTAAAGGCAATCATACTTGATAAAGAGCTCCCTTAGCCTCCCTTCAACACCCTAACTATCTCTAAACTTAGAGATTTGGCGAACACCCCACTAGTCTATCCAAGTCTACCTAAAAAGGATTTTCCCACTATCTATTTTGGAAAAAACACCAAGCCACTCCCTCTTAAAAACTTGTCCCCCCCTAAGTTTTTTTTTTTTTTGACTTAGTGGAAACATGGGGAAGAACACTTGTGAAAACTCCATTTTCGAATTGGTGGAAGAATGCATTGGTAAAAGGCTCCCCTAGGCTATCTAGGCATTAATATGGTCAAAATTAGGCCCCTAACATATTCTACTATCATATGGGTAGCTTATTTTCACACAAAGGACACTTTGGGACCACCTAATGACCCTTCAAAACCTTGGTCAAGTCTAAATTTGAATTTCCTTTTGATAGTGACCCATCCTATCCCTTGTCAAGTTGGTTTACTTAATCTTTAACAAGGTAATTAGTTAAGGACAAAATGCTGCCATGACCAAAACCCTAGGTGACATGTCATTAACACACAAAAACCTACAATTGTCAAGTGACACATTAAAGCACATTACACATCATCATGACATGTCTCTAATGCATCTTTGAGATTAAAATTTCCACACACACAAGAAAGCTTACATTTATGAAATAAAATACATCACAACAAGGCTTTTGAATCTTCCAAAGATTCACGTTGGCTAAATCATGTTTACATGGGTTTGGACATTGTTTCCTTGATAATTTCCTTGGTTCCACTTCATGCACACTAAAATTGAGCATCAATAGTCCAAAGAAGATCACATAAAAATACATATCATGTATGAATACATATTCCAATGTTACATAATCTATATTACTTAATTCAATTAAATTTATTTTCTTAATCAAATCAATTAAAACATTTCAAATCATGAAAATATCAAAATTTGCATATCAAATTTAATCATAAATCAAAATAATAAAATTAGCAGTTTGCATCACATCATAATCTAATTTCTATTCTACCATGTGTAAAGTTGCATCCATATTTGTTCGATCATCCCATAGACAATATTTGGTTTTTAATACACGTCATTAGCTGGAAAATACTACTGTAATGCCAAAATCAATAGATAATATAAGCCACTATCCATCTAAGTCCTGAATAAATGTTAAAATATCCAAATCTTGAGTATCAAAATGTAAGTAAAATAGCTATGTTATGACAGCTCAGGGTAAGGCCTCACAGAAAACTCTATCTACAATAGGTGCTAGTGCTAGAGTTGCCAGAGGAAGTCTCTAGCTAATGAACTATCTCACATCAAGAGGTGGCAGGCACTGTGCACTATAATACTAGTCACTATCTACGATCTGACCACACCCTTGTCTGCAGTAATCTAGAATATCTAAGTACCTGACATTGAACCCCATGCAGAACTCAACATACAACTATTGTGCAAAATAAAGAGGTATCTGATCATTATTAGGATAGCAACCATGTGTGGCTAAAAAATGAGGGTAGATCATACTAGCAATAACTAGATCTCTGTACTATGTCACTTGATAGCCTCTCACCCTGCCTTGTCTATCCTCATATGATGGAAATAAATGTCATTTGATGACATCTTTGGGGGTCACCCTCTTGACATCATCAAAAGATGCATCTCCTTAGAATCTTAGGTCTAAGCTCCCTAGATGTGGCAGCTAATATATCAGGGGTAAATGAATGATGAGCTCTAAATCTAGTAATGAGATCTTGTAAAATCCTACATATGGTCGCACATATGTTTCTATATAAACCATCATTGTAGGAAAATATAGAGTGTTGTAATCTAATAACCTCCTGCTCTAAAAATGAAAATAATGAGTTGATATCAATGCATGGAGGTGGTGAAGTGGGAGCCATAGTAGGGCCTCTAGTAGGAGTCACACCAGGACCTCTAACAAGAGCTATCACAGGAGCCGTACTAGGACTTGCACCAAGAGCCACAATACAATCCCCACCATGAACCCCAAAATGAGCCACAACACGAGCCCCACCATGAGCAGCACCATGAACTAAACCATGAGCCACATTAGGAGCCACAACAAGAGCCACAATAGGAGCCGCAATAGGAGGAATCACAACAGGAGCCTCATCACCCTTAGGATGATGAGCAGGCTGATCGTGTGAAGTCTAAGGTTTTGTTAGGGTTTGATTAGGGTTATGATTAGATTAGGGTTTGAGTTAGATTAGGGTTTGATTTAGATTAGGTTTTGAGTTTTGAGTTATGATTAGATTAGGGTTTGAGTTATAGTTTAAGTTAGATTAGAGTTTGATTTGAGTTAGATTAGGTTATGATTAGGGTTTGAGTTAGATTAGGGTTTGATTTCTAGGGTTATAGTTAGATTAGGGTTTGAGTTAGATAATTAGGGTTTGATTAGGGTTTCATTTAGATTAGGGTTTGAGTTTTTAGTGAGGATTAGATTATGATTTGAGTTAGATTAGAGTTTGAGTTTTCAGTAAGGATTAGATTAGGGTTTGAGTTATATTAGGGTTTGAGTTAGATTAGGGTTTCATTTTGAGTTATGGTTAGGTTAGGATTTGAGTTAGGGTTAGGGTTAAAGATTAGGGTTTGAATTCTAGGGTTATGGTTATATTAGGGTTAGATTCTGGTGAACTAGAGTTTTCAGGTTAGGGTTAGATTACAGTTACGGTTCTAGAGTTAGATTAGGGTAACTTTAGTTAGGGTTAGTGTTAAATTAAGGTTTGAGTTTGAGTTAGGGTTAGATTAGGGTTATCTAGTTAGATTGGGGTTATGGTTCCAGGGTTAGATTAGGGTTTCAGTTATAAAACTCTTGGGTTAGATTACGGTTACAATTTTCAAGTTGGGGTTAGATTAGGGTTAGAAAGTAGGGTTTGTGTTTGAGTTAGGGTTAGATTAGAGTTTGTTAGGGTTAGGTTAGTGTTGGAGATAGAGTTCTAATACTTTTTAATTTTCTAGACTAATGTTTTTTTTGTTTTTTCTAATATTTTTCTAATATTTTGTAATTTTTTTTGAAATGTTTTATAATATTTTCCTAATATTTTGTAATGTTTTTTCTAATATTTTCTAATGTTATTTTTTTTATAAATGTTATACTAATATTTCCTAATGTTATACTAATTTATTTTTCTAATATTTTCTAATGTTATAATACTTTTCTAATATTTTGTAATGTTTTTCTAATATTTTCTAATTTTCTAGACTAATATTTAAAAAAATAATTTCTAATATTTTTCTAATATTTTCTAATGTTTTTCTAATATTTAAATGTAATATTTTTTCTACTATTTTCTGATAAAACTAATATTTTTCTGAATTTCTTTTCTAATGTTATACTAATATTTTCCTAATATTTTAGATTAAGATGTTTTTTATATTTTATAATATTTTTTCTAATATTCTACACTATTGTTTTCTTAATATTTTCTAATATTTTTCTAATATATTCTAATACTTTTCTAATATTTTCTAGACTTATATTTTTAAAAATATTTTCTATTGTTTTTCTAATATAAAAGTAATATTTTTTCTAATATTTTTCTAATAAAACTAATATTTTTCTAAATTTGTTTCCTAATGTTATACTAATTTTAAAAATAATTTCTAACATTTTTCTAATATTCTACACTATTGTTTTTAATATTTTGTTATATTTTTCTAATATTTTCTAGAGTAATATTTTAAAAATATTTTCTAATATTTTTGTAATATAAATGTAATGTTTTTTCTAATATTTTTCTAATAAAACTAGTATTTTTAAAAATTTGTTTCCTATTGTTATACTAATTTTAAAAATATTTCTCTAATATTCTACACTATTATTTTTTTAATATTTTGTAATGTTTTTCTAATATATTGTAATATTTTTCTATTATTTGCTAGACTAATGTTTTTAAAAATATTTTCTAATATTTTTCTAATATAAATGTAATATTTTTCTAATATTTTCTAATAAAACTAATATTTTTCTATTTTTTTTTCTTAGTGTTATATTAATATTTTCCTTATATTTTATATTAACATTTAAAAAAAATATTTTGTAATATTTTTCTAATATTCTAACATTATTGTTCTTTACTATTCTGTATTGTTTTTCTAGTATATTGTAATGTTTTCTAATATTTTCTAGACTAATGTTTTTAAAAATATTTTCTAATATTTATCTAATATACATGTAATGTTTTTCTAATAAAACTAATATTTTTGTAAATTTGTTCCTAATGTTATAGTAATATTTTTTTGATATTCTAGATTAACATTTTTAAAAATATTTTAAAATATTTTTCTAATATTCTAGACTATTGCTTTTCTAATATTTGTCTAATTTAACACTATTTTTTTCTAAATTTTTTTCCTAATGGTAAATTAATATTTTTCTAATATTCTACACTAATATTTTGAAAATAATTTCTAATATATTTTCTAATAACGCTCATATATAACTAACAAATACAAAAAAATAATAAATGATAAATTAATAGAATTAACTAACATAAAAAAATAAAAATATTAAATTAACATGAAAATATTCTTTAAAAGCATAAAAAACATAAAAAACCTTCAAATAATAACATATATACATACTTGAAATAGTGTAACAACCAAAATTTAGAGGAGAATAATGCAAAGTGATGCAACTCACTTAGCAATCAGGTATGTTCACTTCAACATCCAAATAAAATTCAGCTCACCATAAAAATGAATAGGAAAAATGGAAAAATGAGAGTTTTAATCTCAAAATTACCATAATTATATGTTCGACTGAAGATATTAATTAGGGATGTTTGTGCGAACATACCTTATTTAACCCAAATATGTTCATGCGAATATACAAGTCTTTTAGGTTCCTATGCACATACTTAATATGTTCACATAGACATACAGAAAATGGAAATTGGAAAATTTCCATTGTTTCATGATTTTCTTCGTACTAGAAAAGTGGTACCTAGCATTGTGGCTTCACCCATTATTGATCAAACCACACGACAATGCAATTGGAATGTCCCCTTTTTGGATTCCCCCATATTTTTTTCCTAGTACCACAAATCCAATAAAATAGGGAGCATAATATGATTAGAGATATATTTACCTAAAAGAATCTAAAGCAAGATAAATGCTTGTTGAATTCATGCAATCTTGTGAGATAAAAATTGAAGATATGATTGATAAGATCAACAACTAATAGGGTTTAAGGGTTTATATTTATAAGCATTTTAATCATATAACTCTTGGAAATGATTGAAAAGATCATGAATGAAGAATAATGGAATTGGTAAAGAATGGTTTCAATCATTGTTTTGTCATTGATGTCAAACTTGCTACTTGCAGGAATGACAATTGCTTAAGTAATCCAAATACTATCAATTGGTTGATTGACAATGAGGTGGCAATCAATAAGATGTAACTAAAGTACCTAGAGAAAGGTTGAAGTTATGATGTTGTAATGAAGTATAAGGATCAGATAAGCCATCGATGAAATAGTGTATTGATGACATACTCTAAGGCATAGAGGATGGACACATTGAGATACATCAAAGATATAAGGATTAACTAAGTTCATTAGAGAGAAAACTGAGCTAGCTAGTAAGTGCTGAACAAATTCTTAGTTGAAGCCGAGCAAGTTTAACTTAGTGTGTGCTGAGTGACCTTCAGGTACCGAGCAACCTTCAGGTGTCGAGTGAAGATCAAGTGCCGAGTGAAGATTAGGTGCTAAGTAACATAGAATTTCTTCATGTGCTAAGCACCAGTAAAGAACAATAGAAGCCGAGTAACACAAAAGGTGTCAAGCATCAGTAAACCAATGATGTCAAGTTGCTGCATTATTTGTTAATTAAAAGATTCACCAGATCAGCAGCGATAAGTTTGTTACATCAAATTTTATGAATTAGTTGGATGATAAGAATGATGAGTAGATGTCACAAAATTCAAGGCAAATACTAATGGTTTTATCATGAAGTTTCTAGAAGAAACAATTTGGAGGGAAAACAATACTGTTTTCTCAAGATCAAATTAAGATTTGAGTGGGAAATGAAGAACATAACTTCTTTATAAGGAGGTACATGTCAGAAATAAAATGTGCATGTGAGAGAGGGAGTTGGTTTTAAGTGTGGTCATGTGAAGAAACCAAGAGGAGTAAGAACAGGGCATCAAGACTCTGAGTTGATCAAATGATCATGGAGTGCATTGGCATAATGTGTGGAAGAACTCAAGGAGACAGATCTTGAAGGGTGAACAAGCTCTAAGCACTGCGAGGGAGGAAATCCAAGCAAAGAAAAGGACTGAAGAGCAATATGAAATCTGCAAGGTTGAAGTTGCAATCTATATTAGGTCAAAACCCTTCTAATACTTTCTTACCATTGTATTAGATATTGAAATCCTACATTGCTAGGTTAGCTTAATAGCTAGGTGGATATGCCTCAAGAAAAGGATAAAGAGATCATCACGAGAAGGATAAAGAGATCCTTAGGAGAAGAATAAGAGATCCTTAGGAGGAGGATAGGAGATCCTTAGAGAGGGATGTAAGATTCTTTTGAGAAGGTGACTATAAATCCCATGGACTTTGGTGAGCCTAAAAGCTCTATGTAAATCCTTTAATAGGGTGACATTCCAAGTTGAATGTACTTAAGTCCTTTAATAGGCCACACTCCTAATAGGGTGTAGAAATCCTTTAATAGGGTCACATTTAACAGTGTGCTGTAGCCTTTAACAGGGCAGACCATCAGAAGTGGTTGAAATTGATTGCATAGTTATTTAGTGGGTATCATCCCCACCCCAATTTTACCTTCTTATTCTTGGAGGGTTTCTGAGTCATCAAAATCCTTAGTGTTATGGTGTGATGCATGTTTACTTTTCATGATTGTTTAATGTTCAATTGCATGCATGATAATTTCAGTTATGTGCCATTAAGGATTAGAAGAAAAAGTTGTATTGGACATCATTGGATGTTGGATAACCGATTCACCCCCCCTCTCAGTTCTTCTAAATAATTCTAACAATAACATGTCTAATATGTTATTGGGGTTGAACCATAATGAATTTTGAATAAGGGAAACTATAGAGTTCCCAAAAGGTTCCTTTACCCTAGGTCCAAGAGTGAATATGCCATCCCTCTTGGCCTGATGTGGCCTTTCATCATCTCATATGAGGTGGTGTACTTAGTGAGGAAACATATATCCATTTTCCTTCATCATGCCACTCTTACTCACTCCCTTGTAATTGAGATTCCTTTGAATCTATCCCAACAATCACTCAATGTATAGGTTTGGTGGGGGTGGTGGGGGGGGTGGGCGGTGGGGGGGGGGTTGTTATATAAGTAAAGTATCAATCATAGGAGAGTGAATAAGGGTAGCATGATAAAGGGGAATGACTATAGGTTTCCTCACTAGGTATACCATCTCCATACGAGATAGAAGAAGGCCACATAAGGCCAAGAGCAATGGTATAATCACTATTGGGTCTAGGGTAGTGTTGTCATGAAGGATTGCACCCTAGTTAACCCTGGAAGTTAGCTAGTGAAACATGGGATCATCCTCAAGCTACGAGTATCTTATGTGAGGATGAAACTATAGAGAGGGAATGTTCCCCTAATGGATCACCTAAAACTAGTGCTCTGACAAGAAAAAAGGATAAAATGATGGCTTGTAATGAAAATTTATTGATCTAGGAGGTGATGCCTTGAAATTTGAATATCTCATTGATGCCCTAAATCATTATGTACTTCAATAAAAGGTTTTTGTATGTTTAGAATTCAATCTAAACATGCAATACATAAGTATTTCATGAGAAGGATGCGGATTCAATTTTCCTTGAAGAAAAATTGCAAGTTTACACAAATTCAATCTATTAAAATTAACTATTGCAACCTCTGACTTGTATTGAACATGTGGTTTTATCATTTCAAAATAGAATTGAAGGATTTGTAGATGGATCACAATAATTGCATCGTAACCATTCATACATAAAATAGGACAAGAAATTTTGAGTAGGTGCTATTGTTTCTTTTTATTGAAACTAAAGGAGTCCTTCACTGCTCCAAAACTGAAAAATGCTTCTAAGGCTAAGTTACAATGTAATCTTTTTTTTACTATGTGCAATAAGCTGAGAGAGGAAGAACTAAGAGAAAAGGGTTAAAAAAATGCCTTTTAGAAGGATAAGATAATAAAGAAAGAACTAAGAGAAATAGGTTACAAAGAGTGTCTTATAGAAGGAAACTCACTTTCCTAAGTGAAGGATGTGACTAATGATGACTTGAAGTTGAGCTACAACTCCAATTGATGCTTCACCCCTAAATGATGCTTCAATTTTCATTAGAAGGTTCTCTTTGGTCATCCAACTTTGAAAAACCTCTAAAGAAAGTGTTGAAATTGATGTGAACTTGCTACTTATGGTTTCAAAACTCTTCTTGATTGGTGCTTTACCAATGTGAGGTCTTCAACCAGTAATACTACTACCAAATGTGCCATAAACTCCACTTATTCAGGTCTCAACTACTCTTAATTGTCTACATGTTGTCCTCAATTAATTGTGTGAATAACATGCTATTGAATATGACAAGAAGCTACTAAATAGTCCTCTTGTAGAGTAAGATCCTCCATCTATTCATTTTTTGTACTGTGACTATTCCATGCTTCAAGATAACATGTTTCATTGTCATTTGTAATGGTTTGCAAGATATGGATATCATCCCATTTACTTTATAACCTCTCATTGCTAGAGTATATGTATGCTACTATATTTTGTCAAAAATTCTAGCACTTATCCTAAACCCACTGAAAGACCATTATGTACCACAATAGAATATTATCTCCCATATGGCTGTCATGCCTAATACTTGTGATGCATCTTATATGTTTTATTGGGCATGCACTTTCAATTCTTTAGGATCTTCTTGTGTCTGTTGCTACAACAATCCCTTTGCATTCAAAAATGTCAACCTCTTTTTTGTTCTTGTGGTCATGTATGATCACAATTTCCATGGTCACTTCATTAAGGCTAGTCACATTCTTGCCATCCTTTCATAACCTTGACTACCTAAGGGATTTCAAGGGAATCTGTTGTTGCTCTTTTCATTTGCATGGAGTTTTCATAATGTCATGACCTTGTCTATCTCATATTTCAACATGTTCACTGTTATATCAGGTCTATGTTTTGCCACTATCCTCATCCTGCCCCTCTTCTACCTTTTTCTTCACATCTCTAATTTTCTACTATGAAAACTAATGCTCCACTATTCTATCTACTGATTCTCTGTGATGCCCTTTCTTGTTACACACATTTCCTCCTAGCATATGTTAGGTCTACTTCCTAGGGCTGCTACATAAGTAAGTGACTATGACTATTCCTTTCATCATAGACTATGTTTACCTTGTTTAAAATCCATTGAGGGGCTAGCATGCTTCCCTCAATGATGTTGACTAATCCCACCATCATCACTTGATTAGTTTCTATGTTAAGGACACTCCTCTTTGGTGCAGAGGGAAAGCTGTTAGACCCTAACTCATAACCTAGATTTCAACCACCCTATAGGAAGCCTCTTGGAATCTTATCACTAGACTTGTACACTAGGTCTAATCCAAGAGTGGTCTTGTCTATAGTCCCTTCCAATGAACCCCTTAAAGACAATCCACCCTTAACAAGGTGAGTCTCACCACTGACTTTTCTAGGCTTCACAATCTAGGTTCAACCAATAATCCTCCCATTAGAATTTCAAGATCTTCCCCTCTCCAAGAAAACCATAGGTAAGTGACATCTTTAATACCCTTCTTGTAGCCAAAAAAACTAACTTGACCTTTTGGAATAGCACTTGTAGTCCTAAGTGGCATTTTTTCCAATGAGACCTAGTAGTTACCTAATATCAATTAGCCCTCCAGTTCAAGTATTGTAGACTTGATTGAAAATTGTTCCAAAAGACCTCCAAAACAAACCACAAATTCAATTACCCTTTTTAGATTATTATGGGATTAGAAACTCTACAAATGACTCCACCAAGAAACTACCCTTTCTACTAAACCCTAGGTTTTATTACTTCTAGGCCTAATTACTTGCTCTCACCAATGATCAGTATGGAAAGCAATCAATTCAACTTTGTTAGCACTCCCAAAATATCCATTATGTTTCCAAACAAAAAATTTCTCATGGTAGTGCACTAGCATTTATTTAAATTTTTTGCTCACATCAATTCCCTCTCACAACGACTAGTCATATGAGGATGCCTAGACATCAATTCCTTCCAAGCACCATGGTAGCTTTGTGTGACATGCTAACAATAAAAAAAAATGAAAAACATAAGGCAATCCTCTATCTCACCAAGAATGAGATTTCCCCATGGTTGAATTAAGAGGAATTTCTCATTCATCACAAAAGACCTAGCTTTGAGGGTTTTGGGGCCTAAAGTCACCAAAATATATAGATCTTTCTCTGTTCAATGAATGAGAACTATAAAAAAAACCAAAAGAAAGATATTTTTATGCTCTACATATCAGAATGAAATTTATTATTTTCCCAATTAGTACAAGTCCATACAAACCTCTGAAACAGTGAATTTACATAGATAAAACTCAATATTTGCACACAAAAAATCTTTTCAATTATTCATTCCCAAAATTATTCCTCTCCTTGGAAATTACATTTGGATGCCCATATAGGTGTGGGAAATTAGTTCCCACCTAACTCTAGCTAACACATTATAGATTTGAACCCAATAACTGTCACGAAACTAGATTTCACACTTTCACAAGATACAAACTGACATACTTGCAAAATAGAAAACTTTTACAGTTTCACAAGCTACAAATTGATAGACTCAAGAAATAGCAACAATTTCTCTATTTTGCAAGTAGCTTATAAATTTACTTGCAAATTGGCAACAAGATACTCAATGCAACATGAAACATGAATATATGCTCCAAAATAATCAAAGCAACAATGAAAGACATGTTGCGCTTTACTGTGACAATCCTATCAGACAAATTAACACATGAACATTCTTACAAATGACCACAAGCCTTAAAAGACCTTATTACAATATGGGAATATAGTATGAGGATCTCCATTAGGACCAAAATGAGGTGCTCATGTAGCACTCTTGAACTTAGAAGTTCCAACTTTAATGTTGTTAATAGTCCCAAGGTTATTCCTTGAGATATCATTGTTAGTATGGAGCTTCCACTATTTTCTTGTATGGTATTTTCACATATGATGACTGTTCTACACTAGATCTTATCTTATTGCTTCAAACATCATGGTTTGTTTTCAATCTAGTCATATTTCACTCCTTACTGTCATGCTTCATTGCTATATGAATTGTTACTCACCGTGGGATATGTTTATTGCTATCCACTTCTGTGAAACCCTGGACTTGGCTAGGGTTCACAAGCTTCATGCTTACTAATTATATCTTTCTGTTGCAACCTATATGACTATTTTGTACTGCTATAATGATTTTTTCACCTTCATTGCACTGGTCCAATCCTATTCTCTTACAAGACTTAATTTATTGCCGTGTTTATCTTTTCAGATCACTATCATCAACATGGCCCCAGAGTTGTCCTTAGGCTCTGCTCTTTTGCAAACTACCATAAATACAACTTAAATTTGACAAAAACACAATCATGCTCCTCTCCTTTATCTAAGGTTTTACCTTTTTTGGTGAACTACAATTTATCATTATAATTCACGTTTGACTATGGCATTTCACCACAAATACCCTTATATTTCTACTCTCTATTTCCCCTCTTTGCTATCATGATAGATCTTCAATTGTGTTTGTGGCCCCTCTTGGATTTTTGACTCCTTTATTCAATTATACTTTGACTTCTAGTTTTGACAGTCCATAGGTTTTGACATTGATAAATTTATGATTAAAATTGTGTCTTATTCCTTGTACCTCTAACAATCACTCATGACCATTTTCTATATTTTTCTACTCTTCTCTAGAACCAATTTTATTTCATCTTTTCTTTGTTATAGTTTAAATAGGGTTTTTTGCAAATAAAACTATGATCAACATTGTTGAAAAATGCATTAAATTTTGAAAATGAACTCAAAATCACAATTGAGGAGTCCTCCAATAAGAACCAACTGGTAGAAACTCTATGGTTCTAAACTTCTAATATCATGCATTCAAATGAACCAAAGAAGTGTGAGTTTATGGCAACAAATTTGTAATGTGTATTGGTCTTGAATGCTCTCAAAATAATGCTTTTTGATATCTTCATATCTTTGCTTGTCTTTTTTGTCCTCTTCATAGATTGTTCTATTTTTTTACCACCCATGGTAAACTGGTTTGATCATACTAATGTATTATGTGAGAATAACAAAGAAAGTAAATGCAAATGAATAATAGGGAATGACCATGTATTTCATTACCACTCTTCAAGTATGTTGATCACATATGACATAACAATGTTGTCTCTCATCTATGTATACAGTGTACTTATACCATTTGAAAGGGTGCGACTCAACCATTGTGACATAATGACTTACCATTTGGTCACTAACAATTCCCTAACAACTTACTTAACCATTCTCAAAAAATATAATTATGCTGATAGTTTCATCCCCCCAAAAAAGAAAGTCATCTCTAATAATTGACAAAAAAATAAAGACAAAGTTTGACCTTATATACATCAAAGAACTACAAACTAAGAAGAAAGAGGTTAAGGGAGTGTCTTTGAAAATGTTGGCTGTAATGCCGCTAAAGAAGTCAGGTGCACTCACAAATCAAACTTGTTGAGTCCTTCCCTTCAAGTCCCACTTTGCCTACATCTACATCTCTAAATTTCCACAAAATTTGTCTCCTTAGTCTTTGACTCCATAGTCACCACAACTAACTAGGCCTACAATAGATTCCTCTATGCACTCTCCATATATGATGGCTATTGACAAAAGGCCTCTTCTTATGCTGATAGTTTTGTCCCCCCAAAAAAGAAAGTCATCTATGATAATTGACAACAAAATGGAGACAAAATTTGACCTTATATACATCAAAGAACTACAAACTTAGAAGAAAGGGGTTGAGGGAATGTCTTTAAAAATATTGGCTGTGATACTGTTGAAGAAGTTAGGTGTTCTCACAAATCAAACTTGTTGAGTTCTTCCCTTCAAGTCTCGCTCTACCTACATCTGCATCTCCAGTGCTATCTTCACCACAAGGTCAACCTCCACAAATTCTATCTCCTTAGTCTTTGACTGCATAGTCACCGTAGCTAACTGGGCCTACAATAGATTCTTCTCTACACTCTCCATATATGATGGCTACTAACACAAGGCCTCTTCTTATACTGATAGTTTTGTCCCCCCAAAAAATAAAGTCATCTCCGATAATTAACAACAAAATGGAGACAAATTTTGACCTTATCTACATCAAAGAACTAGAAATTAAGAAGAAATGGGTTGAGGGAGTGTCTTTGAAAATGTTGGTTGTAATGTTGCTAAAGAATTCAGGCATGCTCACAAATCAAACTTTGTTGAGTCCTTCCCTTCAAGTCCCACTCTACCTACATCTACATCTCTAGTGCTATCTTCACCATAAGGGCAACCTCCACAAATTTTGTCTCCTTAGTCTTTGACTCCATAGTCACCACAGCTAACTAGGCCTACAATAGATTCTTCTCTGCACTCTCCATATATGATGGCTATTGACACAAGGCTTCTTTTTTCTTGATTGATTCTATTTGAGCTACCAAATACTCTCTCTCTATCATCTAGGCCATCTACTAGCTAGCCAAATCCTTCCTTTGGTGAGCCAAATTCCCCTCAACAACTACTAATCGGGTAGCCATCTCCTCTTGAGTTCTCTTTGCCACTACCGAATATACCTCTCCTTTCCATAGAGTATAGTATGTGTCTTTGTAGACTTACTCTATCTCTTGACTAAGGGCCTTCACTTGACTCTTAACTATTGGCTTTCCAACAACCTAATCTTGCAACATCTCTAGAGTTTTTGTGGCTAGCCATTTACAAGCCTTGAAACAAGTCACAAAGGTTGTGGAACAACCCACTATCATGAGCTCCAACACCTGTTACAACTCATGGACAATTCCCTCTAGGGCTCAAGCTTGTGTAGAGATTACCACTTGGTAACCTTAGGTTACAACATTTTCAAGGTATATGTTTGAAGCTTCTCATGTGAACCCAACAATAAAGGTTGGATGGTCTCTGGCATGAGAGGACTCCAATGTTGGCAATCTCTCATCCCTCTCAACCTTGACTGTATGATGATCCATCCTCTATGTCAGGTAATATAGTTTTGAGGGCTACAGTGTGCTCTCCTCCCATAGGTGACTCTGTGTTGTCCAAATCCACAACCTCCAAAGGACATGCATCCCTTATAGGTGAAGATATAATAGCACCAATAGGTGCAATTGGTGTCAAATTGAATCTTCAATCAAGCTAGATACTCATTCTTTGAAGTGAGGGGGTTTGGTAGGGCATTACTTCATCCCTCCTCGTTGGCTCTACTAGCAATGTAACACCCATTATGACTACTATGTTTGACCCTACCACATCCAATCAAACTTGAGACTCTCCCCCCTCTATAGGTTCCTCATTACCATGCACCTCTAGTATCTCCATCACCTCCTCTGTCATGGTGTTGTGTGGCCAACCATCCATCCTCGATGCCACTATCTCAGTAACTACCTTAGGAACTGCAACCTCAAGTCTCTCAGCCACGAGTCATGATTGATGATGCTTGTTTCACTAGAGTCATATCTATTTGTGCCATAGTATGTCCAAAAGTAGGTATAGATGTGGTACTAACTATCAAATGTGTTGCCATAGGTAGGAGGGGACAAGCAAATAAGACTTTTGTAGGCATGGGTATCAAAGTGACTACCTCTATAGGGTCATCATCCACCACTTGGCTATTATCTTCCTTATTTGAGGCAAAATTACTCTCAGATGTTTTCTAATGGTCAATATGTGTATTCTCCAACTCTAATCTTGAGAAAAACTATCTATGTCTCTTCTGCCTTGCAGTGACATTCTACTATGTCAGTGTATCAAAAATATCCAACACATAATCAATAGCTCATCAAGTGCCAAGGGACCTGATCTCACCTGAAGCTTATCAATTAAAATTTATCTTGGCATAGTATCCAGAAAGAGACCAATGCCATAGTGAAACATGGAGAATGTCTTATGTTGCAACATCATAAATTTATAGATTTTCTCTGATAATAATATAGCGCAGTCGAATAATACACCATTCACCAGTATTATCTATGAAAAGGCTATGTTTGAAGCATATTTGGACCCTGTAAGTCTTCTTTGCATGACATCCATAAGGTAATACTATGGTCCTTTTTGAATAAAGAATTTCTTCATTCCCCTACCCTTGGAAGCCTTCACTAGGGAATCCATATTTGCAACTATCAAGTCCCTCCATACCATCTTGATCCAAAATTCTATCACTTTTTGCATCATCCTTTTTTCCTTCAAATCATTCTTTTACCCTTTGTGTCATGGTATGCCAAACACTTGAGTGAACTTCATTGCTATAAATGAGACTTTCGAATCTCACCTGAGGTAAGGAACTATGCTAGTCCATGAATGTCTATCAAAGGTCTCAATCATGGCTTCGATAGCACTTTCATAGTCCCTGATACTGAATACAAACATTTATATTACCCAATTCACTTGTGCTTTCCTCAAGTTGTCCTTATGGGATTTCTATTAGGTGTCTCTTGCTATTAGTTTTGACACTCCAATCCATTCAAACCTATTGATGTCAGTTGTGTACTACTACATAACATATAGAAATTGAATACTTGATATAGAATATCAAACAATTAATCCTCTCTTGAAAAGTAAATACTCATGAAGAAAATGAGAAAACTCCAAGGTTCCTTACACTTGTGGATACTAACTCAGTTATATTAATGTGATTTTTTAGTTAATCATGTAGGTGGGCTTACATTATTCATTCAAAGATAACTTGGTGGTACTTTGATTTTCTTGACTTGTTCTTTTCTCTTTGATCACTTTCACTTTCAACCACTCGCACCACTAATTACTTAATTCTCTACTACCACTCCAATGAATGAAGAAATTAGAAAATGGATGGGGATCCAACCAAATGAAAGCTTGCCAGGGGTGCTAACTCCATTGGTGCAATGACTCTAAGGGGCACTCTTAGGATTTTTACACTAACACCTATCTTCCAACCCAACTTAAAGTATAAGTAGAAAGATGGAATGCAAGTAGATCTTGGGAGAGATTGAACTAGATTACCGCACAAGGCTTCCTAACAAGTCACTAGGATGCTACTGGCCTAGTATATAGATCCCTATCAAACATTCACTAGCATCATCATACAACGAGCTATATACTTCTACTCTAACAACATGAAATGAAATCCTACTTTAATTTGAGAGATGAGAAGAAACATGCAAATACACCAAAATGATCATGTATATCCACCATACAAGCCACAACAATGAATAAAGAACAATTTTGATAGTATTTTGGCAATAGTTCTCCAACATAACTCTCTTTGCAAATGAGAACAAAATGGCCTTATATAGAGGCTCAAAATTATAATGAGTGGCCAAGATTAAGAGGGAAGATCAAGTGCCAAGATTAAACCTTACAAACCCTAATTAGGGTTACCATCATTCAATCAATTACATGAGGGCACCAACTTTGTGGGCCAATGAGAAAATTACAATTATTTTCTAGCCAATGAGAACATAGGACACTTGGCATGATTTGATTGTATGCACATGAAATTGCCACCTCATCAACCTTATCTTATAAATTTATTTAATCTTTGAGATGAGGTGAAGCCTTTGTATGCTTGAGCTTTTCCTTAGAAACTTTCTCATGACCACTTGAACTTGCTTGTACCTGATGTCCTAACCTTGAAAGGGTGAGGTCTCCATGCACGTAGGGTAATATAGCCTCGGCCTTGGTGACTTTCCCAGATGTGAACCTCTTTGCAATTTGAGAGTCTTTCTCTTGGCCACCACCTTGAAATCAAACTTGACCTCTTTCAACCTTTCATCTCACTTTCCTCCTTCATTATCCTTGCCTTCCTTAACCTTCCTATTCAAATTTAGTTTCCATGAATAGCCAAGCCTTTCCTAGCCACAAATATTTCAAAATCACTTCCTCCAAATTTGCTCTTCCTTGAAATTCACTCTTCCTTGAGATTCACTTTTCAATTTTCATTGCTTCTATATCGAATAAAAGAGGTAGGACCCCATATAGAATTGCTTTTGATTTTGCACTGTCCTAAGTTGCATCTCTAAATTTTCACTTATAATTCTAGCCCAATCAAATTTTCTCTTTCCACTTTCAATTTCACCAATAAAATAGTACATCTAGCTTTTGAATTGCATACCTTGAGCCATACCCATGATCTAGCTTAGAAGAAATAAGGTTTCCATACTCTAACTTGAAATCTAACTAGCTGAGCTTTGATAGCCTGGTAACTCCCTTCTTGCCTTCCTATAACCAATTCTTTCTTAGGTGAATGAAGTAAGCATCTTGATTATCTTGAAAGAATTTGGCCACCTCATCCATCATTGCCACTATTATGTGTACCATGTTCATTGTGTCGGTTATTGGTGTCATTTACTCACCTCACTTTCGAGAAGAAGGTGATCTTTGGCATCATGTCTTCCTTGTCTTTTTTGGTATCAATCCTTTGGGTTCTTGCTTGCATTAACATCCATCATCCTAAAAACTTATTTTTGCCCCTTCCTCCTAAATCAATGTTACACTGGGGACTTGCACCCCCTCCCAAACCTCAAAGTACCCATCCCTGAGATGTCCCCACACCAGGTACTCATGTGTACCCCCACCTCCACCATTCACAACCATGCTATTGTGAGTATGGGGACTTGGGTTTTTATTTGAATTTTGTTTTTTGAATGTCACTATTGGGTATGTAATATGTTACTATGTTGAATATTCAATGGTTCTAGTTCATGTTTCAATTTGGCTATGTTCAAGTATTTTAATTTGGTATGTTCTACTGAAATATCATTTCATAACAAGCATTTCAAGTTCTATATGTATACTATACACCACTCCTCCTTGCCCCATCCCCCCCTTACCACTATCTCCTAGTCATCACCTCACCATCCTAAAATGAGGCCCATTTTCCCCTTATCTTGAAAATTTGTTCCAACGTCCTACCATCCTAATGTACCCCAGTACTAGGATTACATTGTTCTAAATGATACAAACTACACTTATCAATCTCCAAACTTCTTTTTGTTGATGGAATCTAGCTTATTTTTGCCTCTCCAAATCCTATCTCTACGCTTATCAATCTCCAATCTTCAATCCTACAGGTGGGACTACCACTTATTTCTGCCTCTTTGTTACCTTAGGATGGACTACACTTATATCTTCCAACTTCAATTCTAGGGTGGTCTAGCTTATTTCTACCTCTCCAAATATCCCATCATGAAATCTACACTTATATATGCCAACCTCAACCTATCAATGGAGATGATGATGTGGTGGATGAATAGTGCAAGAAGAAGATAAGGGAAACAAACTAAGAAAGAACAAGGAATAAAATGCATCTTTAAAACCAATATTTACCTCTAAAAATGAATTAGGATCTTACCTTAAATCTACCTTCTACCAACAAATAGGCCTCTTCAAGTTCAAATCTGATCTTAGAAAATTTAGTCCTCCTTACAAATAATGAATCTGTAGCAAAAATCAGAATTCACCAACCTTGTCTCTCTTGAGAATTCTCCAATATGCAATATTAGATCTCATGCAAATTTTTCCTCCTTGTGAAATTCGCCTAGCTCTACAAAAATTAGAATTTCAAGACAACCTTGTTGCCATTCCAAACAAATTCACTACTCCACAAAATGGAAGAAATTGGAATGAAAAATGAAGAGGAGGAGCCTCTTCTTATACCAAACTTTTGCCTCCTTGAATAGGGTATAATTGCATTGGAGAGAAATAAAATTAAATAAGGAGTTTTAATTAGCCAAATCCGAAATTACCATAAGCCCTAAAATTGAAATTGAAAAAAAAAGTCAAGTAGGCCTCTACTATAGCTTTAAACCTTCCCCATTGTGGACCCCATAATTTACCTTGAATTTCACACCTCTTAGGCCTTAAAATACATTGAATTTAACACACAAATGGGGCCAAATTAAATTTCCAAATAACAAACACTCAAACCAACAATATGATTTTAATTTCAATTTCACTTCCTTTTAAAATTTTGAAATCCCCCTCTAGGCCATTTAATATCAACTTAATCAAATTTTGCACTTCAATTCAATTTCAATTTTTTGCTATATAATTTCAATTTGTAATTAAAATAAATCTTTATTTGGAAATTCAATTTCATTCAAAATTCAATTTCACCATCAAAATATTTCTTTTCACCAACAAAGTTTTTTTAGATTTCCAAAACAACTAAGTCCACAAATTCATTTTGAAAATGCTCAAGCTTATACAATTATATCAAATTTTCAAAAATCAATCTAAGTCCAAAATTTGCAAATTTGTCCTTTCAGATATTATTTTAACCATCAAAAAAATGTTGTTGTTGAATTCTGTTTGGCCTAAGGACAAAATTATATGTTTTGGAAAATCAAGTTTAGCACCAGGTGAAAATAAATTGAATCCCTCCTCAAATTACCAATTTGAGACCTCTAGAAAACTCTAAAAAATCACTAAGGAAAAAAAAGACTTACAACACCCGCAAAAATTGCCAAGGCCTGCTTGAAAAGGGGGGGGTCCCCAAATTATTGGGGTGATGGTGTGAAAACCTCACAACAAAACCCTCAAACACTATTGTTTGAGGTGTGACAAAATCTTTTGAGGAAGTTGCAGGTGCCATTTGCACTTTTGGCCTTTTCTTTTTCTTTCTTGTAGCTATCGACCCTAAAAATCTCACTCTTGATGGCAATACTTGTGCCTTTCTGTCCATACTACTGCTAGATCCACTTGTTTGTATCTGCAAATTTGTCTTCCAACTTTTCTTGCTTACTGAATCCATGATGACCATTTCTTGCTTGTCATTATGTATGAAATAAAAATGGTTAGGGATTTCTGATTTCTATAGTTGTTGTGACTTCCAATCTTTCCTCATGTATGATGTATCTCTATTCCTTATTTTGACTTCCAACCTATGATACTTGGGTTCAATGCTTGTCATGAGTTAATCATTTCTTCCCTAGCCTGTACCTCTTTTAGCTAATAGAGGAAAATGTTGTCAACTACTATTGTCCTATTCCTCCTTGTGTGATGTCTTCCTCTATCTTGCACGATGTATGTGCATATGGGTTCTTAAGGCCTCATGCTATCTTCCCTTGGCCAAGAAATGTTGCTAGTGCTATGCATGTTGGCCCCTTTGTCTCCGTAGTGTTCTTCCCTATACTATAGTATTGACAAAGTGTAGCCTTATTTATCTTTGTTCTTTATACTTCTATTAGCAATATGGTCAAATAGATGTCTTGATAGATGTCATTTATGGCAACATGTATTCAATATTTCATTTATGCATTTAGAGATAGAAAATTATCCACATGTTAGATAGTTTGCAACAACATAGAGATAGATGAGATGTGTAAAAATGACTCATTGAGAGTTAACATATGTGTAGTTGAGGAAAGTTCTATGAAAATATCATGATGATGTATACTAGTGCACAGGTGTGTATGAACAATACATTGCAAGTTATGATTAAGATACTAGTACGAGTATTTAATAAAGTAGAATAGATCCTAGTAGAGAATGGATGGTATGAGTTGAGGACTTATTTTGGTAACAAAATAATTACTAAGATATGATGAGTCAACTATGTGGATATTATTCTAGAAGTTATTTTATATTATGCCAAGCATGTGAAAGCATGAAGGCCAACTAAGCAGTAAATTATGAATGTGCGAGGTATAAGTAAAGACCTTATCTTGCAAAGATAAGTGTGCACCATATGTATGATCTATGCAATATTTGCGATTGATGTAAAGTTGATGAGATGATATGTGAACTACATCTGATGTATGATTAGAGCAAGTGTGAAATATAATAGACAAAAAGTAATGTATGTATATCTATTCTTGTGAAAGACTAAATTATATAATTGCATGTTAGGGAAATGGGCTCTTCTTGCATACATTGTATTGATCTACAAACTCCTAATAGGGTTCAAGAAACTCCTAAAAGGGTTGAGGCTTCTAACTAGGCCTAGTCCTCTAACAATAACTAGAGACACTATATGTATTTCATATACTCCTAATAGGGTCAATATCCTTATCAAGATCCTATTGATTAGTGAATCTTCTAGCTGGTATCATCCCCACTGAGGTTTTATTTTTGCCAAGGTTTCCCTAGTTAACAAATAATGGTGTTATGAGTTCTCTATGTGCATTGTTATATTTACTATTCAACATTGTTGGTTTAATTTCATATGCAAGTTATAAAGTAATTAACAACATTCAATTGTGGGCAAAAGATTGTAGAATACTGATTCACCCCCCCTCTCAGTATTATCTATTTCTAACAACTTTCACTTTCCCTATTGTTTGTCACTAAAATTTCCTTATTGCCATGGGCTTTGTCTCTTTGTGCTGGTTGACAACTTTATGTAATCTCAATCACATCCCATTTACCCTTGTCTTCTCCTACTACTCATCTCTTCTTCCATGTAGTGTATATACCTTTGGTGGCATTCAAATAGTGAGTATGTGCTTTGCGTTCTCCTCATAATAACACCGTACACCATTTTATGTTTCTATGTATTATGGTGATCCTGGGATCACTTCTTTGCATTCAAATTACATAGTGCAATTATGTTTCCCTTTAGAGTTTTTTACTATTGCACTGTGTTTGGTCTATCCATACAACCCTTTGTTTCATAGTTAGCCTTGGCTTGCTGCAAAGTGCCGTTTGCATGTATAGTGTTTACACACCATATGATGGGTCATCGTAGGACATGGTTTTTTTCATTTATTAATTTATTAGTTTTTTTTCCTAAGTCTAAGTTGTCTTGTCTGCCTAGGCAGACCTAGTTGTCTCTCCTATCTTCTTGCCTTTCATGATAGATCTTTAATTTGGGTCCATTGAAAAGGTCTGCTACTTACTTCCTATCCAAAGTCCACAACTTGATTGCTCCATTATCTCTGACCTCTCATACCTTATATAGGCCAAGCCATTTAATTTTAAACTTGTCTTTCTTAATTTGATTCCACATGTATTTTGAAACTAGTTACCTGGGTCTAAACCTTGTCCCTTTGAGATTCTTATTGTGCCACATGTTCCTTCACTATTGAGCTATCTTGATTTCTCACTATGCAATCATATGCTATTCATCCAATTTTTTGAGATTGTATACTCTCTCTCTTAGACTCTCCATATCTTCCAATGTATTTTCAATAGCTATTCCAAGGCTTGGCATCATGAATTCATTAGGTACAACAACCTATTGTCTGTACATCAATTGAAAAGGGGCCTGACCCATAGTGGATTTGCATGCGGTGTAGTAGATCCATAATATTGATGCAACATTTCTTCCCAACTCCTTCAACTCTACATGACTTGTAGATTCTGAATACCAATATCTTGTTGGTAGCTTCTGATTGGTTGTTGGCTCTTGGGTAGTAGTGATTTGAGAATGAGTGAGAAATTTTAAACTCTGTAGTGAGCAACTTTATAACATGATTGAAAAATGTCCCCCTCTACCTCTTGTGATCTAGATGGGCATGCCATACCTTGTAATTATTTTCTCATATAGGAACCTCACCATACTTAAGGCTGAGTTATTAGGAAGGGCTCATGCCTTGACCCACTTGATGGAGTATTTTGTTGCTATGCTGATACACCCACACCAACATGCTGTAATCATTTAAGTGGCCCTACAAAATTGAGCCCCCATCAATCAAACAACTATTGCACATTCGAGGGGTTCAAAGGTATGAAGTCTCTTTTCAAAGGCTTCCCTTCTCTTTGACATGTATCACAACTCACTACCCATTCCCTTGTATCATTATATACTATTGGCCACTATAACCCTATAAGTAACACCTTCCCTAGGGTTGTGTTGGGTCACATATGCCCTCCTATAGAACCTCCATGGGATTCTTCAACACACTCAGGAACTTTTCCTCAATGACGCACTATCAAAGTACTTGATCAAGTCTATCTTATATAGTGACCCATTGATTAACTGAGATATTCTACTTCTAAGTTAGTTTCCTTGTCTCACCTGGTTGTATTTCTTGAGGGAATCATCTTGTGGAATGGTACTCTCCAATGCTTCTGTACCAGGAGGGTAGAACTACAATTCTAAAGGGATGAGCATCTAAAATGTTGCCATTGGTACAATATTATGGCTTCCCTGATTTTATTTGGGACATGTGGTCTAAAATTACATGGCTTTTCCTAGGCCATACTGTAATATTGAATGTGAACTCTTGTAATTGAAATAGTATGTGTCACAGAGTTCAAAGTTTGGGAAAAATTTAAATATTTCCATAAAATTCGATAAATTTTGACTTGCGTTTGTTTGGAAATGAGGATGGGTTTTTCACCACATCAAAAATTTATCAATTTTTAGAGGATTTAAATATCATTGTTAATGATTTTTGACTGTTGTTTTTTTGTACTATACTGTACTCGAGGTCTCTTCTTTTTGCCATTGGCACCCAAGTTGAAGGTTTCATGTATTGCAGTCAAGAGGCAAAAATGAGTGAATTAATTTAACCTGAGCCCACCAACTACTATCTTCACATCTTTGTGAATTCTATCTATTTTTGCATGGAGTTGCAGTTGGAACCTCTTGACTTTAGTGTAAAAAATCATGGGAGTTTGAGCAAGGTAAGATAGGAGCTGAGAACAAATGCTCCATTCCTTTTCATCAGGTCAATTCATTCTTTTTGTACACTAACTTTTTTGAATGTGACATCCAGGCTTTATGCCAACCAACAATAGTTAGGTGTTATTATTGTTTTAGTTTTTGAGTGTTTAAAATTTATTTAATGTTTAATATTATTATATAGTTTTTTCATTTTTGATATTTAGATGCTTTTTAACACATCATTTTTGTTTATGTATCATAATTTTTTATGTTTTTCAAAATATTTTTAGAGTATTGAATTGTTATAAATTTTATGTTGTATATCAAACTATATTAATAAACACACACACACACACACACACACACACACACACACAAAGTAAAAATTTAATGTCAAACTCTTTAAATGTTTACTCTTGTTGAACTTCATTTAAATTTTATGATTGTTGAACTTGAATTCAAGTTTGAACCTTGTAATTTAGGAAATAGTTATATGCTTATGCCTCCTTGGATGATTGACTTATTTACCACGTACATAAAGGCTTGATGGTTCGCATAAAAAAATGGGGTTGCCAACAAATAGTTCCCAAGCTTCTACATGACATAGACCATCCTAAGAGCTTCCCTTTTTGTCTTGTTGTAATTCTTCTCTACCTTTGATAGAAGTCTTCTCGCAAAGTAGATGTGGTGGTCTAACCTATGGTCATCCGGTTGTGCTAGTGTTGCCTCAATGGTAAATTTTGATCCATCGACATGGACATGAAATTCTTTGTCCCAATTGGGGCACATTAGGATAAATGCTCCCACTAGTCATAAATTTAATTTATTGAATGATTTTTATAGCTCTAATCCCCATGTGTACGGATTCTCCTTTTGGGTCAGCCTATCTAGTGGATAAGACACCTAGGAATAATTTTCAATAAATCTCCAGTAGTACCCAAATCGCCCCAGAAATGATTTCACTTTGGTCACATTTGTAGGAGGTTCCATATCAAGAATTACCTATAATTTATCTAGATCCATCTTAGTCCAACCTGTCATATAATATGTCCAAATAGTTTTCTGTGGGGTACCATGAACATGCACTTTTTAGGATTTAGTTCTTGTCTTACCCTTCTGCACCTCTCCATGCATTCCCTCAAGACTACTAGGTGTGTATCCTTAGCACTGAAGATGGACCAATTGTCTAGGAAGGCCTTAAAGTTCCCCACTAACATTTTATAAAATATGTGCAAGATGATCCTCCAAAATGTTTCTAGAGCGTTATAGAGTCCGACTGACATTCAATTGTAAGCATACACTCCATCTTCAACTATGAAGGTTGTCTTGAGTTTATCCTCTTCAGTGATGGATATTTGGTTGTACCTAGAGAATCTATCCATAAATGAGTAAACTTTGTGCCCTATGAATTCCTCTAAATTTCTATACAAATGGTATTGGAAATGGACCTTAATGATGGCACATTCAGGCACTTGAAATCTATGCATATCTTGATCCAGTTTGCTTCCTTTTTTAATGAGATACCAATTGGGGCTATCCACCCACTCATTTGTACATAAAATATGATTCCTATATCTAGCATTTGTTCAATCTCATCATTCACTTGTACAATATAGTTCTTATTCATCATGTATGACTACTTCCATACTTGTATGACTTCCTAAACCAATGAGATCCAATGAACACATAGCTCTTGTGGGACCCCCCTTCAAGTCTTTATATGTCCACACAAATACATCGTTGTATTCCATGAAGATTTTAAATGTCACCGGCTTTAGGATAGGGTTCCAATCATCACCCACAAAGATGTTCTTGGTGTTAGCTTTGTTCCCCAAATTCATGGTCTTCAAGGAAGCTTGCTTGAAGCTAATCAGTTTCTCCTTATGCAAGCATCACCTTCCTTGTACTCTTCGTACTCTATTGGGAACAAGTTCTTTTCTTCCCCCTTCATCCACCTGCAACATGTTATAGTGGAATAACTTGTAATCTTCCATTTGCCAAACGAAGAGTCCAATTAGTGAATTTGGATAATCTTTATAGCATCCTTCTATTTTGAGCACTCCTTTATTCAGCTCCATCTGCCACTTCCCTTTAGCCACCTCTTCATCCACTTCAAATTCCAATGAAGAGGCCAAGTCCTCACTAACCATTTGTGTCCTCGATAGTGAATTTTCAACCACTTCTTTCCATAGACAAAATATTTCTATTCCAATCATGGTCAACCCTGGCTTACACAAGCCAACCCCTTCTGAGGATGATTTTGTACCCTTTCCTTTTTAATGAAATGATCCTAGAATCCCAGATGAAGGGATTGGTACCAATCATTACTCATTGTTCTATTAATATTCCGATGGGTTTGATGCCATGTTGATCAACATCTACAAGTTGGAAGGTTGGTAGCCACAATGTAGGTTGCCCTAGTCCCTTCCATGTTTCCTCTAGTAGTACATTGATATTGGACCCTTGGTCAACTATAATTTTTGTCAAGATGGTTCCAAGAATACCCATCTCAACAACCACTTAGTTCCTACCTATACTTATCGCCAATAGCATCGGGTTCTCCATAGTTCTGGGAGAGTTCTCCTTCCTAAGGGAATTTTCTCCTTCACTGTAGTTTTCCTTTGGCTCCATCCCATTTGACACCTTTGGGGATAGTGTCATGTTCAATAGGATTATGCTCAGTTGAGCCGTGGCTATAAGGTCTTTCAAATTTATTGGAGTTTTTGTTTGCATCACCTGCTATATTTTGTTATGCTTGGCCTCTCAATGAGGTCTTGATAGTGTCATGTTTCTCTTCATTCTACCATCATCTCTTTTTCTAAGTTTCCCTTTGCTTCTTGCACCCTCCTCTTGTTAGCCTTTGGGTTCGGTAAGAAGTTTTCCTTGATTATCCTCGGGTGACAACCAACACCACCCCATTCCCTTTGATGTTTAGGGGGTTCACCCTAGGTTTTGGTCATTTTTCATCATTGTGGTCTCTTGGAGCACACCACTTATAGAGAAACTGTGGCTTCTCCCCTCATGTAGTCTCTCACAAAATGGACCCACTAGTTACATGTATGACATTGTATTAGTGGTTGTTCACTTGTGTCATATCGAATGTGGCTATGACCCCCATTATTGTTTTTATTTACATTACCTCTTAACTCCTTGTTGATTATTCTTGTAACTGCCAAATGATTCATATTGGTGTTTGTGTTCCCTATCCCCATTGTTGTTGAGATAGATGTTTCTTGCATCAAAAAGACCTGTTGATGGCCCCATGCCTTTATATTGTATGAACATGTCTTGGTGGAATGACCGACAATTTTACAGATATAGAAAAAATGTTTCTTTCGGCAAGAAGCCCCTCATGTGACCTTTAAGTTTGTAAACCATAGGTCCCCTTTGTCATTCGGCTGGTGCTGCTTTTCATTGTTTTGAAATTCAGCATATCTTTCTAGAGAGCTTGGATTTTCTTGTTTCCTTCTTTGCTGTTACTTTCACCAGAAGAATCCTCATCATCGTCATTAGATGATTTTCTTTTCTTCTTTTTTATTTTGTTCTCACTCTCTAGGTCCATTGCTCTATTGTAAGCATTGACATATGATGTCGGTGGCACTATCTTCAATTTTTATTGAAGGAAAGGCTTCAATCCCTCATGAACCAACATTTCTTCAATCCATTGGCTAGTGGGATTTCCATATTCTCCACTAATCCTTTCAGTCATTGTACATGTCCTTGGATGATTTTTTCCTTTTCTTGTTTGATGTTATAAATCTTAGCAACAATTTCATTATCATCTTTGAGCAGCCAAAATTCCTTCTGATACTCTTTTAGGTCTACCCATGTGGCCATTTTCATTTTAGCGATATTAGAGAACCGATCAATGGCTACTCCCCACAAGGTTGTTGGAAATTTCTTTATATAGTCATCTTGGTTTGTCATCCCATTGGCTGTCCAAATCATTTCACACATTTTGCATTGTTGAACACAATCTTTCTTCCCATCACCTGTGAACTTGGGTAGTTTTTACTTCTGTGTCATGGTTACTGGTCTCTATATTGGTTCTGTTGGTATCATCGAGCTTGGTGCCTCAAAATTGGAAGTGTTTGGTACTCTTGCACTTGATGTTCTTGAACTATTGAAAGTGTTTAAGCTTGGTAGGCTGCTTTGATCCTTGTGCCCCTCTATCACTGGTATCCTCAAATTCTATACCCTCAACTTCTTTTCCTTCCCTCCTTCGAGCTTCCCTTGCCTTTGTACGTAGGGTTAAGGTTAAGTTTTTGAGAAAACTTCTTGTTTCCTCAATAAAGTCATCCTAAGTATTCACCTTGCTATTCACGCCATGACAAATTTCCTCATTGTATTTATTATCTATGAACTTGCCTTCACTAACCACCTCCTCTGATAGTCCCTGGGTGATTCTCTTGAACCTTTTCCTTTTGTCGGCTTGCTTCTACAATAATATTTCTCTCCTAGTAACCTCCCACTTCTCTATTTATTTTTTCATATTCTAATTTTTTTTATTTAGTTGATTTGACACAAATGCCTTTCTTACACATCCACAATAAAACAACACATGATAAAGGCGAATAAAACTTTTATTTATTTATTGTTTTTCTACAATATATGTCACTGTGGGAACATAACTATAACAACATGTTCTCCTTTATTCATCTTCCCTTTTGGGCTTCACTTAATATCTCCCCTACAACGGGGTTCATCTTCTTTCTCCCAACAACAACATACCTCCCTTTCATGGTAGTATTCCTCTAGAACTTGTTTTCGTCGGTTCTTGTGGTTGATTTCTTCTTGTTAGTTTTGCAGTGCTAGGAATGTCTATGCTAGCAACAATGGGAGATTAAACATCAAGAAGTCTACAGCTGAAAAGACTCTGAAGGCTTTCCAAACCACACCTTCGAGGATCCCTTCTTGTGCAGCTTCTCTTCACATGTGTTTCTCAATAGATGCTTGGCATATAGAGATGAAGTCCGTTGTCAATTCTTGTTCTCCTTTGAACAACTTGGAATTCTTGTCTTCTTGATTGCTACTGCTGTTGTCTATTTGTTGTCCCATCATATTCTGCTCGTCATCCAATCTTTGCTTCCTGCAATTGGTAAAGACAAGGATGCCAAATATTTACCACCTATAGTAAACTGGTTTGGTTCATGCTACTGTATTGTACAGTAAACTAGTTTGGTTCATGCTACTCTATTATGTAAGCGTAACAGAGAAAATAAATGCAAATGAATATGAGGAAACCACCATGTATCTCATTACTATTCTTACATCAATTAACATTGCTATCTTTTGTCAATGGAGAGACTTACATATACAGTCGACTTACCCGTCGTGACATAATGACTTTCCCTTTGGTCGCTAACAAATCCCTAACAACTTGACCATTCCTGACAAATACAATTATGCTAATAACACAAATTTTTCATCAGGTTTTGGTGTTTTTTTCACCAAACTTCTACTTGCTTCATGAAAACCGCTTTCTCTTCTTCTATACTGCTATTTTTTCATGGGATCCACTGTTCTTTTCTCTTCTATCTGATTTTTCATGCGTGAAATATGCTATTAACTCTTTGGCATTTTCTATTATTTCTAATTATGCGATGAACCTGTAGATTTGAGGCCATCTAGCTTGGATGGCAGTGCTAGCTGCCAACTCTGCAAGCTTTGTTTCCTTGTGGAAAAGTCAGAGATAAAATAGATTGCTGCCAATTGTGCAAGTTTTATCTCCTTGCAAAAAAATCAGAGAAATAATAAGATTTCTGCCGACTGTGCAAGTTTTGTGTTCTTGCAGAGAAATTTAGATCTTTTAAAAGAGTTTCTAGTATAATTGTCTTCCTAAAAATGATCAAATTTTGTTGTGTCTTCTAATGTCTACTGATCAAATCAGATTTGGCTTGTGTCTTCTAGTGCCTATCACCCTAGTGCTTCCATTTGGAGGCTGTTCCCTAAAACACCCTTAGCTAGTTTATATTGAAGTTCTCTTTTTGTTATAGGACATGCTGAATACTATTGTTGTTGCGAGCATATTTGGGTGAAAGGATGAAACCACCATAAATCACCTCTGCCGTTTTAGTTTGAACTCTATATCGAGTTCTGTGAAATCTGTAGGCTCAAGCTACTGCTGTTAAGAGAGTATATGTTTTGTACTACTACTGTTAAGAGAATTTTATCTTCTTTTTTTTGTTAATAAATCGTTTCGAGACTCTGTAGCTTTTAGTGAATGCTTGAATGATTGATAAGAAATTTTGAGTTCAATATTAGCGAATGTTTGTTTTCTTGAATCTATTGTGGGTAAGCAGTTTGTTTTTGAATTTTATCGCTTAAGAAAAGCAAATACGCAGATCATACAGACCTTAAGGTCTTTACAGTCGTATCATAGCTCCAACCTTGCCTGTTGTGGCTTTTGTTCATGAGTAAGAGAGAATGATAGTATCATCACAGAAATAAAATGAGAGTTCCATCAAGGGTGACGGTGATGAAGTAAAGTATTTTTAAAAACATTTTAAAGCCCTGCAACTTGGTTTGGCAAAAACATAAAAAGAAGTTACCCAAATTTTAAAAGTGCTTAAGCAGAACCAAGATGGTGGAAGCTCTGTCAATGAAGTGGTGAAGGAAGCATTGCTAATAGAGGAAAAGCCTGACAATTAGGGTGAAGGCAGCAATGTCAATGAAGTAAGATTTGTCCATGATGGTGATGTTGGAATATTAAATTCAAGAAGGCCGTTTGTCCCTAGAGCCAAACGCCCACCTACCATCCCTGACGATCTGCACAACAGATAGAAAACATAAATGCGGTAGGTTAGATTTTGAAATAAAAAATGAGGGGGAAAATGTTTGTTGAAGCAAGACAAAAAGGAATGTTCTATTCCATTCGACCAGCAGAGACAGAGAGAGAGAGAGAGAGTTCAGCAAAGTAGAAAAGTTGCAGAGAAGAAAGAATAAAAGTGATCAGCAGATCAGTCATTGTAGAGACAGAAGGAATCGTTGTCATGCTTGCAATTGCACATGTTTCTACCTGTCATTTTGTAAGTTTATAGTTTATTGTTTCATTCGTCCTGTTGAAGCAGTGATTGCTCCAGGTGTTATTGCATGCAACCATTAGTGCTGTAAGTTTGAAGTTTGAAGTTTTCTAGTTTGAAGTTTTAGGGTTATTTTAAGATTTTCTGATTGAAGCCAAATGCTCCCAGATTTTTGTAATGATTTAATCTAAGTTGAATAGAAAGAAAGAAGGCATACTTGAATCCATTTGTCTTCTACTATTCATTGCATTTGAAAAGTTTTATTTGGAAGCTTCAAGTTCTGAATTTTTGGTTTTAATGGTGAAAATATTCACGTCATAAGTCTGCATTCGGTATTGTCTTTGGTAGAAGCATTCTCTGCAGTGGTCATTGAGTTCACTCGGTGATTTCTTCTACTGAGTTCACTCAGTGCTTCCTTCTATCGAGCTTCACCTTGCAGTGGTCACCGAGCCCACTCGGTATCCTTTGGTTACCGAGTTGTTGTTCTTCATTTATCGAGATCACTCGGTAAAATCTCCTACCACTCGGTTCCTTCTTTTACTGAGAAAACAACTGGCACTCAGTAATAGTTGTTGCCAAGCAATATATTTTTTTTAAGGTGGTAAATTTAGTTTTAGGGTTGTGCAAGCAATATTTAGGGTTCTTGGTGATTGAAGTTTTATATTTCTCACATGGTATTAGAGTTTTGAGGCCCCACATCCACAGTGAGTTAGGGCATTTGTTTTCTTGGGATATTTATCATGGCAAGAGATGCAGGAAAGATATGGCAATAGCCACCACCGTTTAATGGACAAAATTATGATACTTGGGCAAAGAAAATGAAAACCATCATGGTTTGTCATAAATATGGGCATTATGCAAATGAATGCTGGAAGAAACAAAATGATCAGTCAGAACAAGCAAATGTGGCTAATGTGAACATGGGAAGTGAAAAAAATGCCACTGCCTTCATCATGTGTAATGTTGGTGAAGAAGGAAGCCCCGAGGTTTGGTATCTCGACAGTGGATGTAGAAACCACATGAGTGGTAATGAAACCTTGTTTTCATTCATTGACAAGAGTTTCAAATCAGAAATTAATATGGGTAATAATGGAACCCTACCAGTAGTGGGCAAATGATCTATTATGGTCCGCACCAAGAAAGGTGCGTAAAAGAAAATACAAAATGTGTATTTCGCCCCTGGTATGAAGCACAATTTGATGAGCATTGGTTAGCTCATTCAAAATGGATACAAAGTGCTGATGGAGAATGACATGTGTGTCATTCAAGAAAAATATGGGAGTAAGAACTTACTTGCAGCAGTTCAAATGACAAAGAATAGAATGTTTCCCTTGAGAATAGAGACATGTTTCTCATCTCAAGTTGGTGCTGTAGCTCCCACACAATCAATTCGAAGGAGTGTGATTGAAGACCCCTCACGGCTATGGCACCTTAGGTATGGTCATCTTGGCTATGCTAGTTTAAATTTATTGTCAAATAAAAGAATGGTTGAAGGTTTTCCACGAATAGGAAATTCATGTGACAACTGTGAGGCTTGTATTTTGGGTAAGCAACATAGGCTTCCATTTAATTCTGAAAATTCTAGGAGGGCAAGATATCCATTAGAGTTAGTGCATACTGACCTAGTCGGTCCTATGCAAGTTACTTCCATTGGGGGGAGTACTTATTTCATGACATTCATTGATGATTTCAGTCGTAGGACATGGGTCTATTTTTTAAAGAATAAATCTGAAGCATTTGAAAAATTTGTAGAATTTAAAGCCCAGGCTGAAAGAGAATGTGGACATTATATCAAGGTCCTAAGATCAGATAGAGGAGGGGAGTATACCTCCAATTCTTTTGTAAATTTTTGTTAAAAACATGGCATAAAGAAAGAGCTCACAACCAGCTATACACCATAGCAGAATGGAGTGGCTGAAAGAAAGAACAAGACCATTGTTGAAATGGCAAGATGCATGATGAAAGAGAAAGGTCTCCCAACTAAATTTTGGGGAGAGGCTGTGGCAACAACAGTTTACCTAATTAATAGGTGTCCTACAAAGGTAGTTTGTGATAGAATTTCAATGGAAGCATGGTCACGAGAAAGATGGACAGTTGAACACCTAAGGTTGTTTGGATGTGTTGCATATGCACATGTGCCTAAAGAACAAAGGAAAAAATTAGATGACAAAGGAGTGAAGTGCATCTTCATGGGGTACAACTCAGAATCAAAGGTATACAGATTATATGATCCATTGAACAACAAGATGACTCTTTCAAGAGATGTGGAATTTTTTTTAAATCAGTCTTGGTATGGTTCAACTGATGAGTCACTGAGCACTTCAAGTAAAGTGCCAATTATGAGTGAAGAGGATGTTGATGAACAAAAAAAAGAAGGAGTAGATAGAAGAAGAGGCAAGTAGCCTTAGTCATTATCGAGCTCCTCTAGGCATGATCGAGTGTCAGTGCCAAGCAACAGTAGCGAAGATTCTGATCCCACACTCTCCTCCCTATTACCAAGAAAGACCAAGAGTCTTAGGGAGATATACCAAGATGAAAGGTATGAAGATTATGATGAGAGTGTTAATTTTGCATTATTTTCTCATAGTGATCCAATATATTTTGAGGAAGCTGTTAAGGAGAAGAAATGGTGTAAGACCATGAATGAGGAGATAGATGCTATAGAAAGGAATGAGACATGGGAGCTAACTGAATTGCCTCCCAAGCAACAAGTGATTGGAGTGAAATGGGTCTACAAGACCAAATGCAATGCTAAAGGCAAGATTGATAAGAATAAGGCAAGGCTGGTAGTCAAGGGCTACAAACAACAGTATGGCAGAGATTATGATGAGACATATGCCCTTGTTGCAAGAATGGAAACTGTGTGTGTTGTCATAACAATTGCAGCTCAACAAAAATGGAAGGTATATCAAATGGATGTGAAGTTCACCTTCCTAAATAGTGTATTGAAGAAAGAAGTATATGTGGAGCAGCCACCTGGTTATGAAGTTGTAGGTGAAAAGAACAAAGTATATAGATTGAAGAGAGCTCTTTATGGGCTCAAGCAAGCTCCAAGGGCATGGTACGGTAGGATTGACTCATATTTGATGAGCAATGGCTTTAGCAAAAGCAATGGTGAGCCCACTCTTTACATCAAGGCAGTAGATGGTAATGTATTGATTGTTGTCTTGTATGTAGATGATTTGATTTTTGCTAGAAATGACAAGGCTCTAATTGGTGAGTTCAAAGAGGCCATGAAAAGTGAATTTGAAATGATAGACCTAGGTCTCTTGAAATACTTTCTAGGCATAGAAGTAAAACAAATGCATGACGGCATTTTTATTTCTCAAGAAAAATATGCAAGCTAGATCTTGGAGAGATTTAAAATGCAAAATAGCAAGGCAGCCCCCACACCAACATAGTAGGTCTGAAGTTGAGCAAGGAAGATAGCAGCAAGAGAGTGGATCCAACACTATACAAGAGTATGGTTGGAAGTTTAATGTATTTGACTATAACTCGACTAGATCTAATGCATGCAGTAAGTCTGATTTTCAAATTTATGGAAACACCAAAGGATTCCCATTGGCAAGCAGGAAAGAGGATCCTTAGGTATGTGAAAGGTACCAAAGGATTTGGAATTTTGTATACTACAAATAGATATTTCAAGTTGGTTGGTTACATTGATAGTGATTGGGCTGGAAGTATAGATGATAGGAAGAGCACTTCTAGATATATGTTTCATATGGGATTGGGTGCAATTTCATGGGAATCCAAGAAGCAACCTATTGTTGCTCAATCTACAATAGAGGCTGAGTATATAGCAGCAAATGCAGCAACATGTCAAGCTATTTGGTTAAGAAGGGTCTTGACAGATTTTAATGAAAAGCAAGAGGATGGAACCACAATTTATTGTGACAACATCTCTTCAATTGCATTGTCCAAGAATCTAGTCTTCCATGGGAGAAGCAAACATATAGAGATCAAATATCACTTCATCAGAGAGTTGGTGGAGAATGGAGATATCAAAATGGAATTCTGCAAGTCCGAGCAGAAGCTAGTAGACATATTTACTAAGCCATTAGGCATTGGGATTTTTGTACACCTAAGAGAGTGTCTTGGTGTAGTTGATTTGGATTAGCAGTGATCCTTTTTTGTTTGGCTTAGGACAAAGGGGGAGTGTTGGAATATTAAATGCAAGAAGGCCGTTTGCCCTTGGAGCCAAATGCCCACCTACCATCCCTGACGATCTGCACAACAGATAGAAAACATAAATGCGGTAGGTGAGATTTTGAAATAAAAAATGATGGGGAAAATGTTTGTTGAAGCAAGAAAAAAAGGAATGTTCTATTCTATTCGACTAGCAGAGACACAGAGAGAGAGAGAGTTTAGCAGAGCAGAGAAGTTGCAAAGAAGAAAGGGGCATATGCACCGAGTTGTGGTGCCAAAAAGATGACAAGTTTTTTTTTTTCTAATTTTCAATAGCGCGTATGCACTATGGCTTGGGTGACCCAAGTTATAGCGTGTACACGCTATGGCTTGGGTCACCCAAGCCATAGTGCGTACACGCTATTCTGATGTCCAAAAAGTTATATGATGGGCTGTAGACCCGCGGCCCATCATTTTCATTTCATTTTTTGGCTCTCCAACAACACGTACGTGGGTTTGACAGCAAAAAATTCACCACCATTTGCCAAAATGCCTCCTCACTGACAAAATCCAAGACAACGAGCACACCCACGATGACGAGGTAAGTGATATAAACTTAACTTTGCATTGTTTAATTGTTTTCCATATTGTTTTATTGGTTTTTGATATTCTTTTGTAGGGTTTTTACAAATTTCATTTAGATTTGTTTATTTAGTTGGATTTCAATTGATTTTTTATCAGAAAATGTCCATAATCAACCAGAAAATCCACAAAACTCTCAAGAACCTCAAAATCAAAACCCTCCTCAAGAAGAACAACAAATTCCACAACCCGAACCAATTGCAAGACCTCTACCAGGTACACAAGAAAATATAAGAAATGAAATACAGAGAGGCAAAACTGAATTAGAAAGACTCATTGCTCGGTTGAAAGAATCCGGACAAACCAATCCAATGAGGGCTCAATTGGCATCATCCCTCAAATCCATTAACAATCAGATAGCCTCAGTTAGGGGTCAGTTAGATATTTGGCGGGCTAAGAGGGATGAACAAAAAAGATTTTATGCAAATAAATTGTCATATGAAGATGTTAAAAAAAAAGAAATATCAAAAGGTAGTATATGTGCATTATTTAGAAAACCCGGTGAGCCAAATACTATTAGAGAGGGTACTAAATGATTCCCCGTCCATTGGTGCATACACGATGCTATTAGAAATAATTTTTGGGATAGATGGTGGATGGTTTTTGATGCCCCTCCTTGTAACAATCACAAGGTCCCCATGTATTTTTTGAAGAAATTATATTGTGAGTTTGTCCTTGGGGAGATCCCCAATTATTTTGATATGTTAGACTCCCAGGGTAGAGGTGGGGGGTCATCATTTGAGAGGCCAGGAGAACGTCGTGACCCTAATGTAGTTAGGGCATCTGTGGTCCATCTACAGCACGAGCATGTGATTATTCCTTCAGTTGTGAAGGAACATGTAGAGGCCAACACTCTAGGGACCATTAATGCTTTGACATAGACCCTCATCCATTCCACGAGCCCATTAGTTGAGGGGGAGCCTTCTATGCATCGTGGTTACATGTGCACTTCATGTGGATCCCTATGCACATTTGGCACTCATGCCGAAGATGGTGCGGATGATGGGCTTGTCACTGATGAGTTCCTGAATGAGACATTTGGCATTGACACACAAGTAAATTACTAATTTGATCACATTTCATATGTATAGTGAATGATTAATTAATTAGCATTTATTGACATTGTTCAAAATTTAGGGTCAAAGTGTTGCTGGGCCTAGCAGCAATCCTCTAGGCCCAATTTTTTCCCTTTGACGAGTCCTGAGGTATGTATCAATTTAATCATTTTAATTAATACATATATTTATTATGTAATCATATTAAGGATTGAAAAAAAAAATTATGCATGTGCATCAGTTCTCCACAGGACCCTCAACCTTTACCACAAACACAGAGCAGAGACATCATACGAGCTTCAGATAGGTATAGTTGTTTCATGTTAATTGAATTCATTTGATTATATTTATTCCATATTTCATGTTAGATATAACATGTATTGTATGACATGCAGCTCATGATGTCGGACACACCTCCTCATCCGCGACAGTCTGTTGATAGTGGAGTGGCCGTAGCTGTGGCTAGCTCACAGCCATTGACGGAGGTATGAAATAATTTTCTTCATTTTAGTTGTTGTTTATAATAGTTAATCTCAAATTTTTTAATGTTATTTATAAGTGATTATATATATTGAATTTTTGTAGGGTCTTGTCACGCTTGATCGTCCACGAGCATTTGAGGTGGACTTACAGAGTGACTATTTGTTGACAGTAAGAAAATAATTGATTTTGTGTGTACATATATTTGATTTCAATGTATAATAAATATTGATTCATATCTACTTTCTTTGTATCAGTTGGACCTGGAGAAGAGCCTCAACAAGAGGTCAAGTGAGCATGTCAGGAGGGCCCCATCATCTCCACTGTCTCCCTCCACACGATGGCAGAGGACGTCGAGAGACTTGTTTCCTTGCCCTCATGGGAAGGAAAAGATTTAGTTGAGATATTTGATACATATACATATATATATATATATATATATATATATATATATATATATATATATATATATATATATATATATATATATATATATATATATATATATATATATATATATATATATATATATATATATATATATATATATATATATATATATATATATATATATATATATATATATATATATATATATATATATATAGAGACTTGTTTCCTTCCCCATGTATATATATAGGCATCAGAGAGACATATTCGACATACATTTGATGTACATATGACATTCTATATTTGATGTATGACATTATTGGTTAATATATGATATGTTTGTTCATATACGACATTATTGGTTATCATAATATATTATGTGTTTGTTAATGTATATTTCATTATTGGTTATCATTTTATATTATATGTTTGTTCATGTATGACGTTAAATTAGATATGTTCGTGTATGACATTAAATTAGATATGTGCATGCATGAAATTAAATTCAATTGCTAGAGAGTTGCCATTATGTCTACCAACTAGTAGATGTTATTTTTTGCTTTATTAGTATTTCTCAAAAATTGCAAAGAAGCTATTTCTGGTGAATAGTTGTAAACAATTGTGATCATCGACTTCATGTACTCATGGCTTTGGTTGCGAACACTCGTAACTTTGGCTATAAGCATCCATGGCTTTGGCTATGTGCACTAGTGGCTTTGGCTGTGAGCATTTATGGCTTTGGTTGTAGGCACAATATAGCCTTGGTTGTAGGTTGTCTTTCTTGCTGCATGTCAAAGTTACCTTCAAGAATATCATTAGTCTAAGATCATTAAAATTAAAATACTATGACATAATACATTGGAAATAATAGTCTTCAACCCATTACTTTATTTGTTAAAACATAATGTAGTATCTACTATAGTGCTTCTACTCAAATATGTTTTCAAAAATACTTAGTATGGAAAAGAAATGTCTATGGAAAGCTTGTCAAATAGGATATTGAAGAACTAAATGTGGACAGTCATTAGTACCCATCAATAAGAACACATACATCTTTCTCAAGCAAGCCATATGACATTAGCTTAATTTATAAATTTCCTTTGCAAATAACTAGAAGATGCTATGAATCTTAATACAGAGTTAATCGCGAACTCATTATTCCATCCAAGAAGCATATATCACCCTAAGCCAATTAACTGACAGGATAAAAATTAATTCAATTTCAACAAAATTTTGAGTATAACAAGCATCTTAGGGATTCTTACAAGAATTAACACGATGTTCACAAGAGCATTACAAGAATTACAAGTTCTTGTAATGCTATTTCACATATTGTAATCATATTCAATTTTGAATGGCCATTTGTGTTACAAGCATAAATTTTCTTTAAGGTCTTTTAATTCTAAACATGAATTTTATTCTGAAGCTTTTCTATGACAACCCACTCAATGCATATATTGTTGTTCCACATCATGCTGATTTGACTTTCATTGGTTGATTTGGGTCTAGACATGATGTTATTCACTACCTTTTTTATATATTATTTTTTTGTAGTGACGTTCTAGCTTGAATGAATGTATTAATCATTGAAGTTGTGAACCTTGGTTGAGATCCTTACAAATATATTTTCAAATTGGACCTCAAATAGTTTTCTTAGTCACCCCCTGTACATAGATACTGAAATTGTAGTTAATTACAAAATTAATACTGAATTAACACAAGTTTAATTGAGAAGTATTATGTACCTCAATAGGCTAGATTATTATTGACCGAGAAGCTTTATCTTAGAGCAGTTGGTTTCCTAAATCTTTAGCGCAATGACACTCTTATGGAATGTGGAATTAGGTATGCTAGCTAAGGAACGTTTTTTAAAAGGCAGAGGAAACTCAAGACTCACATGTTTCCAATCAATATAAATGTTTAAATTGCTTCTCTAATTTTTTCTATTTATGATCTTCTTAAAACTTAACTTTCTAAATGCATTGATGGGGAAATAAAGATCTTTTAGGAACTAAAGGCTAATCATGTTTAATACTTACAATTCTTTGTTTTTATCTAATAATTTAAAAAAGATTGTACAAGTGTTTTCAAAGAGCAACACTTGTCACTAACATCATAAGAAGGAATATCCAAGGAGAATTACCACTGATCCCCCACCACCAAATTCAAGAGAAAACAAAAATCCACTACTAAAGAGATAGTAACAATGATCATCCCTAGTCTCTCCCTTATCACAAAATGATTACCATCAAAATTTGCATTTCTAATTGTGTCATGTGCGTTGAAGCGATAGTAACATTTTCACTCTCTTACCTAATGTCTCCCATTTCTGAAACTCTTGGGGAAGGGCAAGGCCATCTTCTCAGTACTTCAAAATACGAGTTCCATTTTTTCCCATATTGATAATCATTGACTTAAAGTATAGTCAAAGTATTGACAGCCCATAGGAACTCAACCTTTGAACATCCCATCTGTAAATGACCTCATAAAGAAAGTTCAATAAACCCACATGAAATAGTGAAACAAAAGTTGCATACTTATGAAGATGATCAGACTACAGGTGATCAATATGTCTCAAATCTATATTAAGTTCTTTTACTATGCATATAAATGGTTTGTTATATAAAAGACTTATATCCACCAGATAAATAATCATTTTCTTACTATGCTATCCTTATCCTTGGTTGATCTCTGGTAGACCATTTCTTAACCATCATCCTTCGATTTATAGGTCACTGTATTAATCTGGTTCATCTTGTCTCTACTCGAATTAATAAGAATTGGCAATCTCAGGGATTGTCAAAAGAGGAATGGGTCCAAGTGGAAGATAGGATTTAGAAGTGAGTTTAATTAAAACATAATAAATAGTGTATTACAAAAAGGAGAATGGTATGTTCTTCGCAATCTACTCCCTAATACATTCTATCAATGTTTCACATTGAACCTGATAGAGAACATCACAACACATAACTAGCAACATAGAACATACCTCCTAGCCAACTCAAGAACATAAAATTTCAAAAAACAAAGTGCACAAGTTTAAATTCAAAGCCTCAAAGGTCAAGAGCACAACAAAAAAAAAAAAAAAATAAATATGAACAAAACTCACATTTGATGGAATCATAGAAAATCTGGTGGCTAGATAGTTACAAGTTGATTCAAGCTAATCCTTCATCACCATTAAGGTTGAAAATAACATACCCAATTGAAAATCAATTTACATATACAAAGTGACTAACATTACTCACAAAGAGGGAGTAGAAGCTACACACTACCTTGCGTCCAAGGTGTGCTAAAGAACATAACCAAACTCTTGGAGATCATATAATCCTAAGTTTACATAACCTGGTACTAAAACATTTCATTAACTTATGAAACATTTACCAAGTTCCATGATTTGTCTTTCCAAAAATGACATGCTAGATATGCTTTCCAACAATATAATTAAGATACGCATCACCCGAGATGGCATTGTAGAATGAAAATGGAATGGGATATCAAAAAAGTGAGAGAGGTTATTGTAGGTCTCTACAACACGGTCCTGTAGGAACTAGAATATCATCCTTATCTCACATGAGCTCTGAGACATGCCCCGTCAAAGATTGCAGCCCTGTGGCATTTAGTGACCCTTAGGGACATTCCAGTTCAGCGTGCCTGAGAACGTTAGAGCATTGAAGGGGACAAGATGAGGTTGGCGATAGGGTTTACCTAGCCACTCAGAGCTAATGGAGTAGACAGTTTGATCCCACGACGAAAGATGAGAGAGATTTGGCAGTTCACAACTTTGTACTGGCCAACACTACAAGTTTCAACATCACCTGAGATGGCATTGTAGAATGAAATAGAATGTGATCTCAAAAAAGTGAGAGAGGTTATTGTAGGTCTCTGCAATAGGGTCCTATAGGAATTGGAATCTCATCCATATCTCACATGAGCTCCGAGATATGCCCCGTCAAAGATTGCAGCCCTGTGGGATTTAGTGACCCTTAGGCACATTCCAGTTCAATGTGCCTGAGAATGTTCGACCACTGAAGGGGACAAGATGAGATTGGGGATAGGGTTTAACCAACCACTCGAAGCTAATGGAGCAGACAGTTTGATCCCACGATGAAAGATGAGAGAGATTTGGCAGTTGGCAACTTTGTACTGGCCAACACTGCAAGTTTCAGCATCACCCAAGATGGCATTATAGAATGAAAATGGAATGCGATCTCCAAAAAGTGAGAGAGGTTATTGTAGGTTTCTGTAACATGGTCCTGTAGGAACTAGAATCTCATCCATATCTTGCACGAGCTTTGAGATATGCCCCGTCAAAGATTGCAGCCCTGTGGCATTTAGTGACCCTTAGGGACATTCCTGTTCAATGTGCCTGAGAACGTTCAAGCACTGAAGGGGACAAGATGAGGTTGGGGATAGGGTTTACCCAGCCACCCGAAGCTAATGGAGCAAGCAGTTTGATCCCATGATGAAAGATGAGAGAGATTTGGTAGTTGTCAGCTTTGTACTGGCCAACACTGCAAGTTTCAGCATCACCCGAGATGGCGTTGTAGAATGAAAATGAAATGCGATCTCCAAAAAGAGAGAGGTTATTGTAGGTCTCTGTAACATGGTCCTGTAGGAACTAGAATCTCATCCATATCTTGCACGATCTTCGAGATATGCCCTATCAAAGATTGTAGCCCTGTGGCATTTAGTGACCCTTAGGGACATTTTGGTTCAGCGTGCTTGAGAACGTTCGAGCACTGAAGGGGACAAGACGAGGTTGGTGATAGGGTTTACCTGGCCACCCGAAGCTAATGGAGTAGATAGTTTGATCCCACGATGAAAGATGAGAGAGATTTGGCAGTTGGCAACTTTGTACGGGCCCACACTGCAAGTTTCAACATCACCCGAGATGGCATTGTAGAATGAAAATGGAATGCGATCTCCAAAAAGTGAGAGAGGTTATTGTAGGTCTCTGCAATACAGTCCTGTAGGAACTAGAATCTCATCCATATCTCGCACGAGCTCTCAGATATACCCCTTCAAAGATTGCAGCCCTGTGGCATTTAGTGATCCTTAGGGACATTCTAGTTCAGCGTGCTTGAGAACGTTTGAGCACTGAAGGGGAAAAGTTGAGGTTGGGGATAGGATTTACCCAGCCACTCAGAGCTAATGAAGTAGACAGTTTGATCCCACGATGAAAGATGAGAGAGATTTGGCAGTTGGCAACTTTGTACTGGCCAACATTGCAAGTTTCAACATCACCCGAGATGGCATTCTTGAATGAAAACAAAATGTGATCTCCAAAAAGAGAGAGAGGTTATTGTAGGTCTCTGCAACATAGTCCTATAGGAATTGGAATCACATCCATATCTCACACGAACTCCGAGATATGCCCTGTCAAAGATTGCAACCCTGTGGCATTTAGTGACCCTTAGGGACATTCTGGTTCAGCGTTCCTGAGAACGTTCGAGCACTGAAGGGGACAAGATGAGGTTGGGGATAGGGTTTACTTGGCCACTCGGACCTAATGGAGTAGACAGTTTGATCCCACGATGAAAGATGAGAGAGATTTGGCAGTTGGCAACTTTGTACTGGCCAACATTGCAAGTTTTAGCATCACCCGAGATGGCATTGTAGAATGAAAATAGAATGCGATCTCAAAAAAGTGAGAGAGGTTATTGTAGGTCTCTACAACACGATCTTGTAGGAACTAGAATCTCATCCATATCTCGCACGAGCTCCGAGAAATGCCCCGTCAAAGATTGCAGCCTTGTGGCATTTAGTGACCCTTAGGGACATTCTGGTTCAGCGTGCCTGAGAACGTTCGAGCACTAAAGGGGACAAGACGAGGTTGGGGATAGGGTTTACTCGGCCAACCAGAGCTAATGGAGTAGACAGTTTGTTCCCATGATGAAAGATGAGAGAGATTTGGTAGTTGGCAACTTTGTACTGGCCAACACTACAAGTTTCAGCATCACCCGAGATGGCGTTGTAGAATGAAAATGGAATGCGACCTCCAAAAAGTGAGAGAGGTTATTGTAGGTCTCTGTAACATGGTCCCGTAGGAACTAGAATCTCATCCATATCTCACACGAGCTTTGAGATATGCCCCGTCAAAGATTGTAGCCCTGTGGCATTTAGTGACCCTTAGGGACATTCCGGTTCAGCGTGCCTGAGAATGTTCGAGCACTGAAGGGGACAACATGAGGTTGGGGATAGGGTTTACTTGGCCACCCGGAGCTAATGGAGCAGACAGTTTGATCCCACGACGAAAGATGAGAGAGATTTGGTAGTTGGTAACTTTGTACTGGCCAACACTGCAAGTTTCAACATTACCCGAGATGGCATTGTAGAATGAAAATGGAATGCGATCTCCAAAAAGTGAGAGAGGTTATTGTAGGTCTCTACAATATGGTCCTGTAGTAACTATAATCTCATCCATATCTTGCACGAGCTTTGAGATATGCCCCATCAAAGATTGCAGCCCTGTGGGATTTAGTGACCCTTAGGGACATTCCAGTTCATCGTGCCTGAGAATGTTTGAGCACTGAAGGGGACAAGATGAGGTTGGGGATAGGGTTTAATCGGCCACTCGGAGCTAATGGAGCAGACAGTTTGATCCCACGACGAAAGTTGAGAGAGATTTGGTAGTTGGCAACTTTGTACTGGCCAACACTTCAAGTTTCAGCATCACCCGAGATGGCATTGTAGAATGAAAATTCAATGCGATCTCCAAAAAGTGAGAGATATTATTGTAGGTCTCTACAACATAGTCATGTAGGAATTGGAATCTCATCCATATCTTGCATGAGCTCCGAGATATGCCCCGTCAAAGATTGCAGCCCTATGGCATTTAGTGACCCTTAGGGACATTCTGGTTCAATGTGCCTGAGAACATTCGAGCACTAAAGTGGACAAGACAAGGTTGGGGATAGGGTTTACCTAGCCACCCAGAGCTAATGTAGCAGATAGTTTGAGCGCACGACGAAAGATGAGAGAGATTTGGCAGTTGGCAACTTTGTACTGGCCAACACTACAAGTTTCAGCATCACCCGAGATGGCGTTGTAGAATGAAAATGGAATGCGATCTCCAAAAAGTGAGAGAGGTTATTGTAGGTAACTATAACATAGTCTTGTAGGAACTAGAATCTCATCCATATCTCGCACAAGCTCCGAGATATGCCCCATCAAAGACTGCAGCCCTGTGGCATTTAGTGACCCTTAGGGACATTCCAGTTTAGTGTGCCTGATAACGTTCGAGCACTGAAGGGAAAAAGATGAGGTTAGGGATAGGGTTTAACCAACCACCTGGAGCTAATGGAGTAGACAGTTTGATCCCACGACGAAAGATGAGAGAGATTTGGCAGTTGGCAACTTTGTACGGGCCAACACTGCAAGTTTCAACATCACTCGAGATGGCATTGTAGAATGAAAATGAAATGTGATCTTCAAAAAGAGAGAGAGGTTATTGTAGGTCTCTATAACACAGTCTTGTAGGAACTAGAATCTCATCCATATCTCGCACGAGCTCCGAGATATGCCTCGTCAAAGATTGCAACCCTGTGGCATTTAGTAACCCTTAGGGACATTCCGGTTCAGCGTGCCTGAGAATGTTCGAGCACTTAAGGGGACAAGACGAGGTTGGGGATAGGGTTTACCTGGCCACTCAGAGCTAATGGAGCAGACAGTTTGATCCCACCATGAAAGATGAGAGAGATTTGGCAGTTGGCAACTTTGTACTGGCCAACACTACAAGTTTCAGCATCACCCGAGATGGCGTTGTAGAATGAAAACGAAATGCGATCTCCAAAAAGTGAGAGAGGTTATTTTAGGTCTCTATAACATGGTCTTGTAGGAACTAGAATTTCATCCATATCTCACATGAGCTCTGAGATATGCGCCGTCAAAGATTGCAGCCCTGTGGAATTGAGTGACCCTTAGGGACATTCCGGTTCAGTGTGCCTGAGAACGTTCGGGCATTGAAGGGGACAAGACAAGGTTGGGGATAGGATATACCTGGCCACTTGAAGCTAATGGAGTAGACAGTTTGATCCCATGATGAAAGATGAGAGAGATTTGGTAGTTGGCAACTTTGTACTGGCCAACACTGCAAGTTTCAACATCACCCGAGATGGAGTTGTAGAATGAAAATGGGATGCGATCTCCAAAAAGTGAGAGAGGTTATTGTAGGTCTCTGCAACATGGTCCTGTAGGAACTAGAACCTCATCCATATCTTGCATGAGCTTTGAGATATGCCCCATCAAATATATTTGAATTCACAGTGTTTAATGAGAATATAGTTGAGGCCTGCTTTACTTTTCTATGTTAAGTTTGGCTTTCAATTTTGGTTTCCCTACTTATCTATGTGAAAGTTCCACTTTCATAAGTAACATGGATGCAATAATACTAAATTAAGTATAGGTCCATGGTTCTAGAAGCTTCACATAGCTTCTCTTCAACTATGGATCTTGTAAGAATTGTACCATGACTATTGGTGTTGTGAGAATATACAAAGCATATATATTGTTTGACCAAATGTCTTCAATGAACATGAACTATATGGAAGAAGAGAAGACATGTTGCAAAGTCTTTGAAAAATTTCTTCAAGAAATGTAAGGAGCCATGGGTGATTCATCCAAATTATTTGGTAAAATAAGAGGAGGAATGAATCAACCTTGATGATAGAGGTAAATGCTGAATAATATTTATTTAATCACATTGTTTGAAAAAACTTTAATGACCTTTAAATACAATTGAAAGAAATGGAATTGATCTCCCTTACTCATGTAGATGAATAAAATTGGAATTTAAAAAAGAGAGGGACATCCACCATAAAACCATGCAATTATGCACTTCTTGATGGGAGTATCATAAGTTCATTGTTAGATGGATATGCCAAATGTGGAAGAATTAAAAGGAAAATATGTTGATTGATTGAATACAAGCATCAAACCAATGTGATAACAAAAAATCAAAGTTGATTCCATAAGGTCTAACAATATCATATAATTCATTTATCAATAATTTGAAACATCATAAGCATATGTCAAATAATGTCATACATGAAATATATGTAAAAAATGACATACATAGAAAAAATTATACAAAACATATGCCGAATAATGCCATATAGGTGTAAAATGTACATCATTAGATATATACTCTTTCCAACTAGGGGAACAAAATAAATCCCTAATTGTCTTTAATTGCCAACAAGTGGGAGATGACTAGTGTATATAACAAGGTCTTCCTAACATGCTCACTAGCTGATAATTCCTCTATATATACACCTCAGGGATACACTAATGGTCAGGAATAATAAGACCCTACAAAAACCATCAAAGTTACCACTTGATTGTTCCTATGAATTTTATATTGAATTTTAGTACTAATGAAATTTTAATGTAAAATCTTTCATACCTTAGTCATTGGCTTAGAACTAGTGAGTGCAATAAGGACTTGTTGATCAATACAATGATGAAGATGTAAAGGTATCTCTGATGTCAATAGCTGAAAATGATAATACATGAGACTCAAATGTAGTTATGAAGAATACACATTTTCTTTTGTCTCCATATCAAATAAAATATTTTGGTACCTCTGTGAATGTAGTATGACATCCTTCATTTTATAGTGTTGATCCCAAAGCTACAACACTTATTATTTATTACACATGTATGCAAATTTGTTAAGCATCAAATTCAACACCTTTGTCTGCAAAATAATGTACTATATGTTAGAGTAATAAATTCATTTCCTTAGTAATTAAATTATATTGATATAATTACTAAGTTACTTATTATATTGATATAGTTTACTTATAATTCCTTTCAATTTACAACTAATTGAAATGATTTCCCCAATTTTCCATCTAGTCACTAGAAAATTGGATTTGTTGTCTCTTTCTCTTAAAGAACCGGATCTACTAGTTCCTTTGGTCTAGAAGCCTTCCATTGAGATCGGGGTTTTGAAAGGTTCAAGGGTTGAGGAACTTTGTATAGAATATCTTGAAGAAGGAGAGGTCATGTATAATGGTTTTGAGGAAGGCTAGAGTTCCATCCAGATGGTGTTGCAAAATGGCCAAGCGGAGGAGGTAGAAGAATCAATAGAATAAATGCATGAGAATGAGGGTCATGGGGGCAATGGATTCAAACCCACAACCAAGCTTTTATACCATTATACAAATTACAAATTATAAGACTATGCCTTTCATGATAGTCACATTTTCATATTGGCAAATGAAGAATTACTTTTGGAACAAACATAATAAATACTTCCAAATAAAAATGAAGCCAATGTATTGTATTATAAGCTCGAATGGTAAAGACCAAGCCCAAACATTTATTAAGGTGTAGCATTTATAATTGTCAGTTTCATGTGAAGAAGTCATCGTTCATATTCTCATTGTTGTGTAATTTGATGATAAGAAGAATACAATGATATAGAGGTTGATAGTGACTTAAAACTTTACAAAATGCAATCAATGAGAATTTTACATTGAGGGGGGAGTAATAATCAATGTTTCATTCTCATTGTTTGAAAAACTCTTATATAAAGAGGGAGTAGACAGATGATATGGTTTAGTCTTCTTCCGAGAATCTTAGTCATATTGGTTCAAAAGGATTCATGATACAACTACTATACTTAGCGTGACCAATTGATGCTAAAAACCTTAGTATTGATGCTGCAAATCTTAGTATTGACATAATTTAACCTCTGCAATTCCAAGCATAAGATGATTAGCATACAATGGTACTTGAACAAAGAACACTAATAAATATTGAGGATGTGAATTGATAATACCATTTCGCAGATGATTTTGGCATCTCACCCTTTATCACTTGTGCGTCAACTTTATTAGCCCTCTTCTTTGGTGACCTACAAATGAAGAATTAGCACAGTAACAAATCTAAGATAAGATTAAAAAAATGGGTCCTATTAAAGAATCTAATATAAATTCAAATAATGTATCTATATTCTAAACAAATCAAAACTAAATCTCATCACTTACACATCATAACAATATGGTCCACCTTAGTCATGTGATAGTCTTGGGGAAGAGGTTGTAACATTGTATTTGGATCCAATTGATCACTTTCTCTCTCTCTCCCAATTTAATCTAATGAGCCAACTGGATCTACTTGACATTTTAATGTCTCAAGTATTGCCTCATGGTCTGACTCGCAAACTTTCCAAAGAATCTTATTATGTGGTTTTCCACCATATTTTATCAAGTGGACATTTGATGTGAGAACAAGGTTTGAATAATGAAGAATCTTCCTCTCTGTTTGCCAATCCTCGAATAACCACAAGTTAGGATTCTTCATAGGATATCGTCTAAGCCATGTGCCTGTTACAACCACTGCACCGACATGGTACTCTAAACCTTCACCATCTATAACTGAGTGATCCAATTTTTTTTTGGCTTCAACACAAAAACAAAAATAATAATCTGTCCCTTCTTCATTGTCTTCAGGTACAATAACAACAAAAACATGGCTTGCAGCGACAAATGTACAAAATGCGGTCATTAGTTCAAAAAATACTTGGGTAAAAGTTATAAAGTTACATATTGAAATTACAAATATATATATATATATATATATATATATATATATATATATTACCAGGTTGCACTAAATCTGACAAGCGGTCAAAGTCAATAGATGAATCCATCTCTACCATTTCCAGTGCTTGTGGGGGATGATAGGCGTCAATTGGGTCCAAAACCCGTATATCCCATTTTTCCACCCATTCAGTTGACTCACAGTCATCCCAATTTTCCTCTGCACATGATGGACAATAGCATGCCATTTTTCATGTGTGGATACTCCATGAACCTGCATTAGAGCTTCTAAAAGAGTGTAACTCACTAGATCCTGTTAGTGCGCAACAATCTTGATATGGTGCAATGTTAGTATTATCTATCAACCAAAAAAATATACGAACTATAGACTCACCTTCCTTACCTGGACACATTGTAGCGTTACACCATTGGACGATGGATTTTGCATCTATCAATATTGCTCCATCTTTGTACTTTAGTTTTTCATGAGCCAAGGCTCTTTTAATGCATGCACCTGCACCATCGTGCTCTCCCTTATCATGACCAACCTCTGTGAAATTCGACATATATTGAATTCTACACAACCTGTGCATCCTGCTCAACTAATAGAACATCTGTGCATTCTTGAATTGAGATGCAGAATTGTCTGAACAAATAATGTGTTGACGATATGATATGCCCCTGTTAGCCAAATCTCCATAAAATAGTTGAAAACAACCATGTACAAACTCTGTAGAATGTAATCGATCATCACTAATGTAAAAATGGTACTCCCTCAAAATCTTCCTGTCATCCTCTATACTTGTAGGTGAATGCATGAATGTTATGTGAACAAATATAGAAACTTGTTAAGATGTATAATACTTTGCTTGCACCTCATTTTGTGGTTGTAGTGTGTAGTTCTCTGCAAAATCTACAACCGAAACAATGGTATCCAATGGAAACGTATCCTTGCACAACTTGAATTGCAAATCTAACCATCGAGCTCTATGGGTATGCCTTGCATACTCGTACATAATCTTTTCACGAAAAATCTTCATGAACTCATACACTAGAATATTTTCAATAACTAGATCACATCTTTTACCATGTTTCCCATCTTTTAGAGCATATGTCACTATCTTGAATTTTTTGTAATCTACTATTTCATTTCCAATTGCATGTGTACTATCGATATGTTGACAAGTTGATAAAAGTTGCAAAGAACCACAAAATAAGCACATACCATCCAAGCATGATGTCTTGTAAAATTTTTGGCCGTCCCCTATTTCACATAAAATGTTGGATATGAATTCCCTTGAAGATCTTCGTGGCTCTTTTATGTCACAATCCTGCAAAACAAACCGAGAATGCAAAACTATGCATATGTGCCTAAAAACATCAAAATGGTTAGAAAATTCAATATGTATCATAAAACAACAAGTTGTGCGTGTGTGATTTATTTTCACATAAAAAGGTTTACTCATCTCAAAAAATCTTTGCCTTATTTGAATTTGAGGATACATACCAATAAATATTGCAAAAAATTGTGTTTGAGTTGAGTCCAAAAAATGTTTCGCATGCGGCTCGTGATTTCGGCTACCAATCCTCCTTCTTACAACATCTCTTTGATTAGGAGAAACATGTGTGTTATTTTTTCAAAAATCTTCGATCAATGATTTTAAGGCTTCACTAATTTCTTTATCCTTTTGTGGTAGTCTACCGCTAAATGTCCATAACTCATTTTTTGTTGGATCTTCTAATCTCTCACGCCTTAGCATGGCTCTCCTTAAGGTACCTCTACCAATTTTTAATGTTTTGCTTGTCTTTCTCATGAGTCAAGCTTTCTTCATTTGGCTACTTACTATTGTCGATGTGAGTAATCATCTTGTGATATTACTATCTTTGGTGTGTGATTTAGAACCCACTTTGTCATAAGCACTCATTAGATTCTTTACAATATTTCTTTCATTTGAATCATCCATCGTTCTTAGCCCAAGAATCTTCATGATAGGCCTAAATTTTAAATTTCTCATCATTTCAACAAATAATTGGCATTGACCTGTAATATTTAATTCTTCAAAAAATAATCTCCACATATGATTAACTTTTCTTTGACAAGTAAGCTTGCTAATCTTGTCAGGCATTGATTTCAAAATGTTAGTATCAATATCAATCAAATATTTTGGTTTTCTAAAATGAATTCTAGAAGGTGTTCTAATCTCTTCAATTCTCTCAACATTTTGAACATCAATATAAGGTTGAGTGTATTGCGTACCTTGAACTAAAGATGATGTGCCTTGGCAATAAGATGTAAAAGATGGAATATCACCTACTTGATGTGTTGATGTTGTGCTTTCAACATGACATGATGGAGTGTGTATATCATCGAATCTATAAATCAGTGTCTCTTCAACATGAGAGGATGATATGACTTCAACATTGGAAGATGGTGTAGTGGATGATATGACTCCAACATTCGAAGATGGTGTAGCAGACGAAATGACTCCAACATTGGAGGATGGTGTAGCTTCACAATTCAATTGTCTTCTTGAGTGTAACAATCTCATTCGTTCTCTTTGTCTTTCTATTATTCCTCCTTGTTTCTTTGTACTGGTGGTTCTTGATCCTCTTCGAAAGTTAATTCTTCATCATTGCTTTGCAATTTTTCTTTGTTCACATAGTAATTTCATTTTATCTCTTTTAATTGTCAAATCTCTCTCCCTATCAGCATTTGTTTGAATCTTTGGTTTCTTCCTTGGCATGATGATGATTTCTACATGTCAAATTATTCAAACATCCGAATTACTTAATCTGTGTAAATTACAAATTTTTCAATTACATATAAAAATTATAATTATTTGAATGAATACACAATATATATCAAATGACTTGTCAAATTTCTAACCATTTCGAAATAACATTTCATTCAAACATACAATTTTTAATGAATTCACTATATATTACATAACATATCAAATTATAATCAAATTTGTATCTATATATCGACAAACAATATTTAAAATGGATTGCACTAACCTTTTCTATTAAAATAATATTCAAAAATTCTTCAAATCACGTATCCAATGATTGAATTTGGTGTTTTCTAGCTTCCAAAAGTGTTGAAATAGTGTTTGCTAAATGTTGAAACCCATGTTTTCTGTCGAAATAACAAAGAGCATAACAGACCAAAAGTTAAAAATGGATGAAATGGGCCCCAAGGTTGGTTTTTGACCATTTTTTGGTGACTTGAGATAGTGTGTATGCACTATAGCATGTATGCACTATAGCACATACACACTATAGTGCGTACACACTATCTCAAAACACATCACTCCCCATCCTCCCTGCTCTCTATCCTCCCTACTCTCTCTCCCATCCCCTCCCTCTCTCCCATCCTTTACTCTCTCTCACCCTCCCTCTCCCACCACCTACTCTCTCTACCTCTCTCACCCCCTCTCCTCTCCCATCCCCGACTCTTTAGATCTCTCACACACACTCTTATCCCCCCTATCTCTCTCCCTCTCCCTCTCCTACCACCTAATTTCTCCCCCCCATCCCCTACTCTCTCTCTTCTCTCCCATCCCCTACTTTGTCTCTCTTACACACATTCCCATTCCCCCTCTCTCTTGCTCTCCCGCCGCCTTCTTTCTCTTCCCCATCATCATACTCTCTCTACCATCCCCTACTCTCTCTCACTCTCACACTACTACTACCTACTATCTCTCTCTCTCTCAAGTTCTCTCTCCCTCTCTACTCTCTCTCCCCCATCTTGTACAAGCTCTCTCTGCCTATCCCACTCTCTCTCCCATCGCCTACTTTCTCTCCCCCATCCCCTGCTCTCTCTCTCTCGTCTCCCATCCCCTACTCTCTCACACTCTCACACTCTCCCCCATCCCCTACTCTCTCTCTTCTCTCCCATCCCCTACTCTCTCACACTCTCACTCTCTCCCATCCCCTACTCTATCTCTCTTACACATACACCCCCATCCCCCCCTCTCTATTTCCCTCGCCCACCGCCTACTTTCTCTCCCCCATCGTTGTACTCTCTCTCTGCCACCCCCTACTCTCACAATCTCACACTCTGTCCCATCCCCTGCTCTATCTCTCTTACACACACACTCCCATCCCCCCTCTCTTTTCCTCTCCCACCGCCTACTTTCTCTCCCCTGTCATCATACTCTCTCTCTGCCACCCCCTACTTTCTCAAAACACATCACTCCCCATCCTCCCTACTCTCTATCCTCCCTACTCTCTCTCCCATCCCCTCCCTCTCTCTCTTTGTACTCTCTCCCATCCTTTACTCTCTCTCACTCTCCCTCTCCCACCACCTACTCTCTCTACCTCTCTCACCCCCTCTCCTCTCCCATCCCTGGCTCTTTAGATCTCTCTCACACACTCTTATCCCCCTATCTCTCTCCCTCTCCTACCACCTAATTTCTCTCCCCTATCCCCTACTCTCTCTCTTCTCTTCCATCCCCTAATTTGTCACTCTTACACACATTCCCATTCCCCCTCTCTCTCCCTCTCCCACTGCCTGCTTTCTCTACCCCATCGTCGTACTCTCTCTACCACCCCCTACTCTCTCTCACACTCACACTACTACTACCTACTATCTCTCTCTCTCAAGTTCTCTCTCTCTCTCTCTCTCTCTCTCTCTCTCTCCCATCTTGTACAAGCTCTCTCTACCTCTCCCACTCTCTCTCCCACTGCCTGCTTTCTCTCCCCCATTCCTTGCTCTCTCTCTTATCTCCCATCCCCTACTCTCTCACACTCTCACACTCTCCCCCATCCCCTACTTTCTCTCTCCTCTCCCATCCCCTACTCTCTCACACTCACACTCTCTCCCATCCCCTACTCTATCTCTCTTACACATACACCCCCATCCCCCCTCTCTCTTTCCCTCTCCCACCGCCTACTTTCTCTCCCCCATCATCGTACTCTCTCTCTCAGCCACCCCCTACTCTCACACTCTCACACTCTCTCCCATCCCTTGCCCTATCTCTCTTACACACACACACACACACTCCCATCCCCCCTCTCTCTTTTCCTCTACCATCGCCTACTTTCTCTCCCCCATCATCGTACTCTCTCTCTACCACCCCCTACTTTCACACTTTCACACTCTCTCCCATCCCCTACTCTCTCACTTTCATAGATATACACACTCTTATCCCCCCACTCTTATTCTTCTCTCCCATCCCCTACTCTCTACATCTGTTACACACACTCCCATCCCCCCTATTTCTCTCCCTCTCCCTCTCCCTCTCCCACTCTCTCTCCTACTACCTATTGTCTATCTCTCTCAAGTTCTCTTTCTTCCTCTCTACTCTCTCTCTCTCTCCCATCCCTTACTCTCACTCTCTCTCCCATCCCCTACTACTTTCTCTCAAACTCTCACACTCTCTCCCATCCTTTACTCTATCTCTCTTATAAATAAATACACATTCTCATTCCCCCCCCCCCCCCCTCTCTCTCTCTCGCAGTCCTTGTCCCACTGCCTACTCTCTCCCATCCCGTACTCTATCTCTCTTAAATGCTTCCATTCCACCTCTCTCTCCCTCCCACTCCCTCTCCCATGGCCTACTATCTCTCACTCTCTCATTCTCTCCCTCTCTCTCCCATCCCTCTACCATTGCCTACTCTCTCTATCTCTCTCTCCCCTCTCTCATTCTTGAATCTCTCTCTTTGACGCACACACACCTATCCCCCTCTCTCCTCTTCCATCCCCTACTTTTTCTCTCACTTGCTCTCCCTCTCCCACTCCCTCTCCCACTGCCTACTCTCACTCTCACTCTCACGCTTACTCTCTCCCTCTCCACTCTCTCTCTCTCTCTCTGCTACCCTCTAGTCTCTCTTAAATTTTCACACTCTCTCCTATCCCCTACTCTCTCTCTCTCTCTCTCTCTCTCTCTCTCTCTCTCTCTCCTTCTCTCTTACACACATTTCTATTCCCCCCTGTTTCCCCCTCTCCCACTCCCTCTCCCATCGCCTACACTCTCTCTTCCATCCCCTACTCTCTCTTGACCAACTTTGTCTTCCCCCTCTCCCATTCCATACTCTCTCTCTTTCACACACATGCACTCCCATCCTCCTCTCTCTCAAGTTCTTCCTCTCCCACTCTGTCTCCCATCACCTACTCTCTCTCTCCTCCATCTGCTACTCTTAATCTCTCTCTCCCAACCTGTACTCTCTCTCACACTTCCTCTCTCTCCCATCCCCTACTTTAAATCTCTTTCCCCCATCTCACACTCTCTCTTTTCCACCTGTACTCTCTCTCACACTTCCTCTCTTTGCCACACCTACTCTCTCTCTCTCTCATCCTATACTCTCTTTGCCACCCCTACTCTTTCTCACTTTCTCTCTCCCATCCTGTACTTTCTCCCCTCTCCTATCCCCTACTTTCTCTCTATCTCTTTCATGCACACACATAGCCATTCCCATATCCCCCCCCACCTAGTTCTCTTTTGCAACTTACATCTTAATAGTGCATGCACCCTATAGCATGTACGCGCTATTTAGAACTGAGGTTTAAATAGCACGTGCACAATATAGGGCGGACGCGCTATTTAAACCTTAATCAAACCCAAGCCTAAGGCTTGGTTTTGCCTTGGAGATCCAACCCAAAGGTTTGGATTTGATGAACAGGCCTGAGACATGTTTTCCAACAAACATACAAAAAATGATTGTTTTTCTTCTGTGCTCCCCTTCAAGATTTCTCGTGGTTGGGTATTGATAAGATCAGGTTACATAGCATTATAGGTCTCTGTGTTAGCTATCTAACCATTTAACTTATTTTTAATTTAAAATATTTCAAGCCTTTCATCTATAATTTCTTTTGAATGTATGTTCATTTTTTGTCAAAAACCACCACGTACTAATTGGGCTATAGATTTTAGCTCGTTCATCAAATTTTGTAACAACTTAATTTTTTAGAAACTAGACTCCATTCTACACACTTTGAAAAAAAAAGTTTTAAATTTAGATTAGTTTTCAGTTATTTCTAGGGGGAGCACACAGATATTTCACGTTTTTGGGATGTGTCTAGTTAAAAAATTCGTTAAAAAAAATATAGACATTATAAAATTACTCGAAAAATTTGGGATAAACTACATAATGTTAAGTAACTTTTGACCAGAGCGATTAAAAAAATTTCAAAAAAAATGTTAAAATTTTAGGGGGGCCACACTTTGTACTGTGATATGTTTTTTTTGAATAAACAGTACCACTTTTTGTGGCCCCCTTTTTTGAGGACCTAAAACTAAACCATTTTGAAAAAAAATTAGTAGTTTAGAAACTAGATTCAAAGGACTACAACTTTTTTTTTTGTCATATCTAAAAATTTTGAGCGTAACTATCTTCAAATTCTTGTTGAAGTTCAAAATTTGCAGATTTTAGGAAAAAGGTGTCCACTTATACCCCCCTTTTGGCACCACAACTTTGTGCACTTACCCAAAGAATAAAAGTGATCAGCAGATCAGTCATTGTAGAGACAGAAGGAATCATTGTCATGCCTGCAGTTGCACATGTTTCTACCTGTCATTCTATAAGTTTATAATTTATTGTTTCATTCGTCCTATTGAAGCAGTGATTGCTCCAGGTGTTATTGCATGCAGCCACTAGTGTTGTAAGTTTGAAGTTTAAAGTTTTAGGGTTATTTTAGGGTTTTCTAGTTCAAGCCGAATGCTCCCAGATTTTTGTAATGATTTAATACAAGTTGAATAGAGAGAAAGTAGGCATACTTGAATCCATTTGTCTCCTTCTATTCATTGCATTTGAATTTTTTTTTTTGGAAGCTTCAAGTTTTGGATTTTTGGTTTTAATGGTGAAAATATTCACGTCATAAGTCTGCACTTGGTATTGTCTTTGGTAGAAGTCATTCTCTGCAGTGGTCACCGAGTTCACTCAGTGCTTTCTTCTACTGAGTTCACTCGGTGCTTCCTTCTACCAAGCTCCACCCTGCAATGGTCATTGAGCCCACTTGATATCCTTTGGTTGCCAAGTTGTTGTTCTTCATTTACTAAGATCACTCAGTAAACTCTCCTGCCACTCGGTTCCTTCTTTTACCGAGCAAACAACTGGCAATCGATAATAGTTGTTGCCGAGCAATACATTTTTTTTAAGGTGGTAAATTTAGTTTTAGGGTTGTGCAAGCAATATTTAGAGTTCTTGATGATTGAAGTTTTATATTTCTCACAGGTGAGAAGAATTTGACCAAAACATTTAGTAAATATTTTGTCAAACAAAGAAGTCAGGATGGAACAACCATTTTAGATTGATGAAATGGACTGCCTTTTAGTGGAATAATATGTTCAATGAGGCAATTAAGAGTAACATGTCTCACCTTTAGTAATGTGGATGGAAATCCAAAGGTGGACAGAGGAGGGAGGAGTACAATGAAGGAAAGAACGTTCAAACTTGCATAGGTAAGATTACTTGACTAATTTTGATGGAACAAGAAGCACCACAATAAGATCATAGTTATCAAAGTTAGATAATTTGTTGTTAATTTAAACCCATGATGACAAAGAAGTCATCAACTTTGCAACTTTATGCTTGGAAAGAGCAGCTCACAAGTGGTTGTACCTACTATGAGCTTTTCACACCATCACCCCGTTGCAAATGGTGACCCCCTTTTTTTGTAGTTGTTGTTTGTAGGTGTAGTTGTAGGATGGACATTAGATTGGCAATATATTGAGGCCTTGGAAGTCTCTTGAAATTGAAGCTTTCGTCAAGAGAACTCTTAAAGAGGGTTTGCACTTACAATCAAAACCTTATGTTAGACCTTCACTTAGGAGATTTTGAATTATCCAAGCCTTTGGGGAAGAGACAAGTAGCAATTAATTTTTAAACTTGATAAAAGCTCAACCAAAAACTATTCAAATTTGATCAAGTTTATAAGGATGGTCAAGGGATAGAATGAAGTTGGCAAAAGGTTGTGTGAAGATTGCCTTGACTTAGCCATTTGTTGAGAACATGTATATCAAGCCTTTGGGCTTGACAAGTTGAACTTAGTCAAGAGTGAGAGCTCCGTGTAGTCAATTTCATATCAAACATCAATATTTGATCGAGGAAAAATCCAAATCCAATTACCAAACATCAAATTTGAGCCTAGGGAACAAGCTAAGTACTATGAAACACATGATGTTTTTACCCATAAAAGGGTGATTTCCAAAAACTGTAAGGGGCTTTTCTCCATCCTTAGTCTATTTTTGAGTTGTGTCTAATTTGTAATTACATTGCAGATGTAATTGCACTGCCTATTAAGGTATGTGTTTTTCAAGTGCAATGAACTCTTGCATTTATACATGGTTTAAGACAAGAAGAGATAGGGATATGTCTATTCATTAATTTAATATTTAAGATTAACAATTATACAATAGCTATCATAAGATTACATATGTATACACACACATTAATTGTCTAATAATTTTTAATTATAATAATCAATCATACCAATATATCTCATGGTTAAATTAGTCTGACTGAAGCTACAACATTAACACCCCCTCTTAGCCAGGGAGGATAAACACATGACCATATACATCAATGTAATATAATAATATATTTGAACAGAAGATATTTAATATTTTGATATCGCATTTCATTTCATGTGTATTGGCCTTCCCGAATATCAACACGTGATATTCACCAAATACTTTGAATAATGGCCTACAAAATATCAACATATGATATTCATCGTGTACTCAATTAAGATAATGGTCTATAGAATATCAACATATGATATTCACAATTTGGATATCACATTTGATATCATGAGTATTGGTCTTCTAGAATATTAATACATGATATTCACCAAGTACTCAAAAATGCTTATGAGGTATGTGCGTGTGCATTCTCATAATGTGTACCATATAAACATCCACTATGCAAAGTATAATCTTAGATCTATCATGATCTGCATAGACATCATAAGATATCCATTGTAATAGAGAATTATTTTTTTACAAGATCGTCACCTTGCAATAACTTCTGCAAATACATATGATGATCATTTGGAAAATAACACTTCCTCATGATCTACATAAGTGGTAGACCCATTAAATCATGCAGTCACACAAATGATGCGAAAAGTTTACATGAACTCAAAACTCCCTATGATTCTAATATGATCAAGATCTTCAAAGATCAGCTAATACATATCCTCTATCTGCTCCTTCAGACAAATGTGTCAAACTCCCCATGAATATCAATATTCAAAGCTCCTAATCCAATGTTGCCTTTGCTAAAGTGTTAGGCTCCCTCTGAATCTAATATCAATCTCTCTTTACCTGCAAGAACATTTTTCCGTGGAAAAGATCAAGGTAAATAAGGCTTACATATAAATGAGAATGTCAACTTTAATTAGAATGTTAGTAATTTAACCCATGTCTATTACTAACAACAACATAAATGATTTTAACATCTCTCTTTATTTTTAATAATACAATATATGTGACTTTCCCTTAAATGACATATTCTCCTAGAAATTTAATGTTTATAATTATATTCAAATTTCATTTCATTTCATTTATATTTCTATAAATATTAACATTTTTTTCATAAACAAATTACTTGAGTTGATACTTATTTCATTAAATAAATCAGATTTACCTTTTATACCTTATAGGAAGTCATCGTCATCCTTACCAATGCATTAATCTATGTTTCCTCAAATCATCTGTCCTTTGTATTTAGGTTCATCCTTCATCACTTTGCTTATCAACCGATGGGTCAAGCTTACTTAAATTAAGTTTCCACTATTTCATAGTCCGCTCAAGTTGGGGTGGGTTTCAGTGTATTATAATTAACCATATATGATGGTCAAGAGGTGTGGCATGTTACAAAGGCTATGTAATATTTGACTCCCAGTGTAATTGCTTAAATTTCCTTGGTGATTGGGTCATTCACTATTCGGTATTAGATTATCTTTGTACTGATCTTCTATTTGTCCAGATAGACAATAATCTATCCCTCATAGAATTACTTACCCATGATCAAGAGAAGGACGAGGTTTCTTTATATCTCAATTAAATTTTATTCCCTATCACTCAATCCTTTTGCAATAAGGGTTGACGAGTCCGTTGTCATCCTTTTAAAATATGGATTTAGTTTATACAAAATCTCCTTTATTTTCACTACCGGCAGTGGTCAAACCCCTTATAGCCGATTCAGATTGTTTAACGAAACAGGTCCTGTTCCATTCTCTCAGATGGTTGCTGTGGAATCTAACATATTAAACGATGAGTGGGATCCCGTTAACCATCACGTGGGGATCGACGTCAATACCATTGTCTCAGAGTGCTCTGCTTTGTCTAACTTGTCTGATTTTGAAAACCCAGAAGGCCGCTGCATGATTCAGTGCTTTCTGTTAAAATGATCACGGATATTTCAGAGGCTGCAATATTTGTTAGAATCTTATGCCGCCAACTGTAGCTCAGGTGCAAATCATCAAACTTAGATCACTAATCAGTGACTATTTCCTGCTAATAGTCAGTGCTTGAATATTCTATGATAATCTGGCATGTTACTCTCTTCCATCGCATTCGTTTGCTTGATTCAGTAATATGCAGGCGTCTTCTCACTTTTCTTCCGTTAATTTGCACCAATGATTTGCTTACAGAAAATCTCTATAAACCTTACATTAATTCTTGGCTCACTCAATTTAGCTAAACAAACCTAATTTTGAAGATTTCCAGAAGTTTGAACCTGCTTTGATACTATGTTGATTTTAAGAGGATCGCTTGCCGATGTAATTGCACTGCTTGTTAATGCATGTGTTTTTCAAGTGCAGCGACCTCTTGCATTTATACATGGTTAAAGATAAGAAGAGATTATTACTTAGACAATAGTTATCATAAGATTACATATATGTATGTATTTATACACACATTAATTGTCTAATGATTATTAATCACTCATAATTAAATCAATCTGACTGAAGCTACAACATTAACAATCATCCTTAACGCAATCAATCTGACCGAAGCTACAACATTAACAATCATCCTTAACACATGAACATGTTAGTACCGATCTACTTTCTGACCCCTTACCATGACAAATCCAAAGGTCTCAAAGACAATCTGCCACATCCCCTTGCCAAATCCGATCTGCCTTATGATACTTGCTCATGCCAATTCTGATTTTCATCCAAGTGTCTTTTCCTCTTCAACATACGAATTTTGATCCGGCTTTATGCTTCTTTGCTGGAGTCCTTGCTAACTCCAAAAATGCTGACTGTCAATTTCCAAAAGTGCTAAGTTCATTTGCCACATCATAAGCGAGTTTCCAAAAAATTTCCAACTGTCATTGGCCTAAATCTTTATCAATTCTGAAATACATCTTGCAACATCCACATAATGAAATCACTTTTCACATGAAGCTTGGAATTCCGAAATACACTTGCCACATGAACTCATGTTTTCCAAAAATGATTTTAGGCTTGCCATATAAGCTCATGATTTCAGAAATGGCTTGACACATAAGCATGATTTCCGCAAGAAACTTTCCACATGAGCCAGCCCTTTCCAAAAATACATAAAGTGATATTGCCCAATTCTCTCAAGACTTAACAACTTTTTTTCTAAGATTTCCAATTTGGGGATTATGGACTTGTCGAATCCACATCAAAATTCTGAAAGTCCTTGTGCATCTTGCCTAATGAACACCTGAATTCTGCCCCTAAATCATTGTCCTTCACCCAATTAGGGCCTGGTTTCTGAAAAAGACACATGCTTTGGCCCAACTAAGGCTTGAATTCCACAAGTTTCAAGTGATTTTAGCCCAACTGCAATGAGATTTCCAAAAACATTAACCAATTTCGTGCAACTCCTTGAGGATTTCTGATCTGACTTTGTAAAGTGCCCAGTTTGAGTGTAAATCCACTCCTAATGCAATGTATCACACCCAATTGGGTGGTAATTTCTGATATGCGGAAGACATGGTATTATGCCCATCTTGCATTTTCCACCATGCCTAATCTGTAGAGGAAACTCATCAAAAAATTAGGACATTGTGCAAGTTCGATCTGTCTGAGTTTGTATTTTGTAATGATTTATCTAATATGTAAATATTCCTAGCATAGTGTTGGAATGTGTATTTTTTCTTCAAATGAAATTTAAAGGCGCAATACAAGATTCTAGAAATTGCTGGATAGGGTTAGGTTCTAGAAGTCATTTATGTTTAGATAATTCTAGAAAAGTCTATTTATTCTATGCCGGCTAATTTAGATCTTTTCAGAAACAATCAAAGACCTCTGTAAAAGAGACACAATGTAATGCATTTTTGTATCAAGAATTAGGCAATGAAATGAGTATATAATTTCTACAAGTGCTTGTACTGTGTATTATGTGTTTAATTACCATTGTGGATCCAATCCATCCACTCCCATCAAATTGGTATCAGAGCTAGGTTGGATAGAAGGTTGGACAAAATTTCAGATTGTGATAAAAGAGCAAGTGGTGTGTTGGTGCTGCTAAATGGTGGAAGATTGTTTGTGTTATAAGAAAGATAATTGTTTTGAAGAAGACCACATAGGAAGTGTTGAGCAGAAAAGAGGGCAAGTCAGCGAAAAATGTATGGTGCAAATTCTTATAATTATTTAATGGCATTTAAGAAATTATCCTATTGTCTTTAAACGAAAGCAAGATCATAGTTAGAGAAAGGTGTTAATTAAGAAGTGAGAAGTCTAGCTATCTCAAGGGATTGTTTCAAGTTGTTTGAAGATTTAAAATTTTCTTAAACATAGAGTAAAGTGTGTTAAATTATTGATTTCAATGGGAAAAGCTGGTAGAGTTCAAAAAGAGAAGACAAATAAGTTAGAAAAAGAACTAGTGATGGCGAGAAAGAAAATGCAAAATTATTGTGTGAAAAAGATATTTTGCAAAAGGAATTGGAAAAAGTAAGAAATGAAATGGGAGAAGAAAAGTCTAAATTGTTAAATGAAATTAGTGTCCATATAGAGGCAATTGAAGAACTAAAGGATAGGCTAAAATTTGTGGAAGAATTACATAATTGGTAGGTGAAGGAAACATGTAAGCTTAGAGAGAAAAATAAAGAATTAGAAGAAAAGTTAAATTTGTTTGATGATGTTGAGAAAAAGAAAAAAAATTTAGAAGAAAATGTGAAGAAATTGGAAGAGGAAAATAGTATAGTAAAGAAGGATTTGTCTACTTTGAAATAAGAGAAAGAATGCTTGAATGTGAAACCATTTGTATGTGATGTATCTTGTGACACAAATGATTTGAGTGATCATGAGATTGAGAAATGTGATTTTTCTGAAGTTGAAAGTGTTTGTGATGAGAAGTGTAAGAAAGTAAATGACAAGAAGTTTGCAGATTTTGTTTGTTATGATAATAATAGTATTGGTTCGAAGATTATGCAAAGAATGGGTTTCAAAAGTAAAGGTCTAGGAATGTATGAGCAAGGAATAAGGAATCTAATTGAGCCTATAATTAGGATAGAATATGAAGATCTTGGATATTATGCAGGTAGTGAAAAGTTAAATAAAGGATCAAGAGAATTAATTGAAGGCGTAAAGATTGTGCAATGCTCACAGTGTAATAGAAAAAGGCATACATGTTGGGATTTAAATCCGTGTAATATTTGTGGCTTGAAAAATCATTGTGACAAGACATGTTGGAATAGATATTGCAAAAATAATTCTATGGCAGGTTGTATAAACATGGATTGTGGGTGTAGCTATGGATCAAATTGGCAGAAAATTGCAAGAATTATAAGAGGTTTATTCAAGTACAAATGTTCAACCATAAGGAAGACTTCAGTACTAGTGGGAAACAGATCCAAGCAAGGCATCAAAGAGGCAAAAAATTATTAGTAAACCATGTCACCAACATTTGTGACAAATGAGGCAAGAATATCAGTGGATCCTATGAAAAGAGGAAATCATTGACAACCAATTATTGACAAAATGTTTATTAAAGGTCGCAACCTTGGGAGATACTATTAATGAAGACATTAATAGATACGAAGAAAAAATGGCATCAAGCTAAAGAAAATATTTGGAATTTGTATTCAACAACATTTGAGGTTGAAATTAGGGGGGAGTGTTGGAATGTGTAATTTCCCCTCAAATGAAATGTAAAGGCGCAATCCAAGATTCTAGAAATTACTGGATAGGATTAGGTTCTAGAAGTCATTTATGTCTAGATAATTCTAGAAAAGTCTATTTATTCTATGTCGGCTAAATTAGATGTTTCCAAAAACAATCAATGACCTCTATAAAAGAGGCACAATGTAATGCATTTTTGTATCAAGAATCAGGCAATGAAATGAGTATATAATTTCTATAGGTGCCTATACTATGTATTATGTGTTTAATTACCATTATGGATCCAATCCATCCACATCTAACACATAGAACACATGTGCTTTCACTATAAATAATTTGAAATCAAATTCAAAATTGGGCAAATCAATGACACTAAATTCAAATTTAACATAGAAATCAGGCCTCTTAAGTAATTCACAAAAAAAATCCAGATGAGTTTTAAGCCTAGAATTTGATCATCATCAGTAAAATGTGCAATATCATTACCAAAATTTGTAATATTTTAGGGTAGTTCATAGATAAAAGAGGACTTTAAGTGCATTTGAGAATTGGATTCAAGCTGGATGAAATGTTAAAGTTGAACTCAAATTGTCATCAGCATAAAAACCAGTAGACAAATCAGATTTTCAATTTAGAAAGTATTTTCATATTGAATTTTGATTTATCAGGCATAGACTCTCATTGATGTTAAGTAATATAAAATCTAACAATCTAATAACAATTTTGGACATTACAGGAGACACATGTCAGAATTAATGATGGTGAAAGATCAAAGACAATATGGAGATATTGGAGCATCATTAAACCATAGGTAGTTCCAAGTTGAAGATCTAGGCATGATGCAAATCCAAGTCATTCATCAAGCCATCAAAATGAGAAAGTACATATCATGATCAAGTCCAAGATAAAAGGAAATAATTAAAAAATTAAATTTCCTTCATAAATCCAAAGTCCAATCGGATCAATCCAACCTACATGAAACATCACTTCTACAAACAAAAGATCAAGGTTAGGACATCATAAAGACATTGTTCAAGTACAAGTGCGAGTTCAAAGTCATAGAAGTATGAAAGTTCTCAAGGTGAAGTGCTTCAAAGGATGAAAGACTTCATGATGATGATTTTTTTTTTGGGAATATGAGCTATTACAAGGTATTAAGGACTTGATTATGTTTAGTGTCAAGAGATATTTTTTCATCATCAAGAGATTGATCAAATCTATAAGATAAGCATGTTGGGATGGTATCCACTCATTCTCAACCAATCAGATCATGCCAAGTTTCTCTATATAAGAGCTCAATAATAATATCAAAATTCTTTTAATGTGACAAAAAGGGAAAAAAATGATGCAGAGCAAATAGAACAAACAACAAAAGCATCAAGGATCCTTCTGACCCAAACTCAATTCAAATTCCTTAACCTCCTGAATGGGGTATCTAACAAGATTAAATTCTTAAAGACTTTGCAATTTGTCATTAGGTAATGACATTTAAAGTGTAGCTCATCCAAATTTCAAAGGAAACATTCTTACAAGTTGTTTAAAATCCTAATATTGTCTTTGCTTGGCATCAAAACCCATTCCAACCATTACTTCTTTATTCATAGGTTATACTCAATAGGGCTTCAACACACACATATTGAACCATTGCATCCTACCTTTCAAATACCCTCAAATGGTTTCCATAAAACAAGATCCCAATGTTACAACTTTAATACAAAATCAGACCTATTTTTCTCAACAAAAAAAGCTTTGATCAAGAAAATATAAACTCCAATCCACAAACATTTAATCATCTTTCTCTTTCTAGAAAAATTCACAAATATGATTCATTGGACTATAGGATCCCAACAATAACAAGTAATGCCGATCAACATATTAGTCTTTTTAGGCATCCATTGGGTAATATTTTTTATTCTTCCTGAGTCTGTGAAGATCAGGATGACTATGAGGTTTCAAATCAAGTCTTCATGCTTCCATTTCACTATCATCATTAAGGAAAACAAGACCATCAATTTATTTGGAACCAGAAGGCTCTTGTTTGATCTGATTACTTACAATAGTCATATCCAAATAGTAACAAAACTAGATGCAAACTCCTTTGCCTACAAACACTAAGGTGATAGAGGTCTTCAATAGTTTCTTAGGGTCAGCACAAATCCTTCTCTTGCTTCCTAATACCAAAGTAATGCACAAATGCCATGGAACCTTTGATTGCTATAAAACCAGTTCTCATAAACAAGAATCTGCAAATGGACCATCCACTAAGAACATATATTTTCTTACATTCAACACAAACTTGGATTAGATTATGATCAAATTTTTTGTATCACTTTAGCCCATGCTTTAACAACACAAGATTTAATTTTCAATGCCAAAAATCAAAGAAACTTACTAATTCACATTATTTCCATGACCAACCTTTTAACCATGGCAACCAAATAGCCACGGATAACTTTTTTAAAACTTTGTATTTACCCAATCGCTCGTTAGTTTGTATATGCTTAGTTATAGCCATATGCCCCTATTTATACAAAGATACACCAATTAAACAAAAGATTTAGCCTTTTTCCTAAAATTGGTAACCCTTCAAAGGGTTATAGACAATTTTTAGAAAAAGCAATTGTAACTTGCACAAAATGCAATAGAAATGCATGAGTAAATTCAAATTAAAGATTTTTCATTGTGCTATACAAATAAAAATTATGATTACATTATTTGGCGAGTCTTTGCAACCTCTGCAAATCTCTAGAAACTTGTGACAAAGGTTTTATTGGATTTTGGCCTAAAAATCTCCTCCAAACTAGTCACTTCCCCTCATTTCAACCATTGAAGAATTTATAAACTCCTTTCAACTCCTTTGCGACTATTAGAACCATCCCAAAATAGATGAACATAATCTTGCAACTTTTCTTGCATTTTCACAAAGTTGCAATATTGCAACTTTCACAATTTTGACAAATTTTGACACATTGTTACCACTCTTAACACTTATAGACACCTTGAACATGACCACATGTACTTATTAAGACAATCTAATCTATTTCAAATCCTATTTCAAACCTTTTTGAATGTATTTTCAACTTTTGATTCCCTTTGACCATTTCAGGACCTTATGGGCCGTTTTGACCAATTGGCTCTACAATATCATGCATTGTTTTTCTATTAATGGTCCTTATACTTTTCAAATATGAAGGAAACATTACAAAGAATTTTAAAAAAAAAAATCGTTATAAGTTATCTTTATGTTTGGATGCTTATGTACTAAAAATCAAAGGAAAATAGCTTTTTAAAATAAGAGTTTTTGTAAGCCCAAGTGGTATTTTATCGTTGGCACACTGATTGGTTTCTTTTCCTATAAGATTAGATAACTAATCCATTTTCTCATTGGTCTACAAAGTTATTGTAATTTTCTCATTGACCCACAAGGCAATGTTTCATTTTAATTGGTCCAACATTTAATGCCTGTAACAAGTAATTATAATAGGGATGTGTTTGGAATTGTTTTAAATGTATATAAAAGGTACACATGTAACACTTTTGTGTGAGGGAGATAAATCACAATACAAACACAATTGGGGAATCCTAGTTACCTTGCATAACTACATTGATATGTGCACTAGATGTACTTGCTCTCACTAGCCATATTTTATAACTTGTGGACTTGTCATGTGTAGATTAAATTTATTGATCAACCCTAAAAGCCACTAGATGAAATACTAAGAAAAGGTTATTTAAAGGAGACAACACTATCACTGAGGCACAATATATGCAAAAAAAAGTAGGACTGTAAGACTTGGTATCTAGTAATTTAGTAAAGAAAGTTTAAATATAGGTAGTGTAGCACAAACAAATTTGAAATTCAAGAAACCAACATTTTCACACAAGACCAATGGCTCTATGAAAGATAAAGAAAAATGAGAGAACAATTACATATTCTAAGAATGTAATAAAATTTGAAGATGATATCACATCCTAATGAAATCCATAAAAAACCAAGCAAGATTCTAGCTAGGCCGATTTCATCGTCAGGAGGATTTTTAAAACAAGTGAAAGAGTAAATTACAAGATCATGTGATGTTGCTGACATCTAAAAAAAAAAATCATAATTGTTGTAGAAACATAGATGTGCACAACATGAATAGTAATACTAGAATTGTATTAAAACTAAAGCAAAAGAAATAAGTTTAAGAATTAATAGTATCATGCAAACAAAGTAACTTCTTATAAAAATTGGAATTTCTATAATGTGGCAACAGTTTAAGATGATATTAATGGTAGTTGGACTGATTATATGTACAATCATTCTATATTCATATAACTTCAATACAATGAAATCTTTGAATATTTTGTATTTCAAGTTTACAAAGATGATCTTGTATATGCAAATTGTTCAAAGAAAGAGCATGCTGATTAAAATTACAATACTAAAAAGTATACCGTTGTCATAAAAAATATCAAATAATTTTTTGTTCTAATTTCTTTAATTTCTATTTTTGAAAGTTTGTGTTTATTTTCAAAAACCAACAAGCTAGAAAAAACTTGTTAAGCTCTAAAATATCTATATTTCTATATTTTGAGAGAGGTTTGTCATTTAATATATAACCAATATTTTAAAATTCTAAAAGCTTAAATATTGGCTTGGCTATTTATTAACTCCCATGTGAATATGTTAGAAAAAATTCTCCATGATTTTCTTTGGTTAGATGGTAAAGGGAGTAAGAAGAGGCATTGTGTTAAGTGGGAGTGTTGTTTCCAAGTGAGAAGATAGGGAGGTTTGGGTTTGAAGGATCTTAAAGTTCAAGGAGTGGCTCTTGCATCTAAATGGGTTTTAAAAGCCTTATGGGGAAATAAGCCTTGGAAAATCCTTATTAGAAATAACCTTTTGAAATCAGTTCTTAGGAAAGGTAAACAATGGAAGGATATTCTTGTGATTGATATTGTTTTCGGGGAGTTTAAGATGAGATTTTTTGGGTCAAAATTTTTCTAGACTTTTTGGAAGGCTTGGATGCAAGTGAGGAAGTTCATTCAGGGTAGAGAAGTAGCAAGAGGACCTCCTTATTTTCTTATGAAAGATAGATCAATTTGGTGGGGGATTTCATACAATAATAAACCATTGGCCTTTACTTAGAGTTGTTCAACCAAGGCTTGGAATTTGAAGGGGATTTCGTTGATTTTGGATATCTTGATGGGTGGGCAGCTAGGGGAGTGGGAGGAGTTAAAAGGTAGATTTAATATTCTTGATTCCTAGAAAAAGACCTACACGTTGATTAAAAATGCCATTAATTTCAATAGCTACTATGATATTATTGATTCAAATGCTTTTCTTGGTAAAGTTAAATGGTCGGATGGAAATCTGTTGAAAGATACCACTACTAAAGGGCTGTATTTTTGCATGAATAATGATTCCTCTCTCATTGCTAGAGTGATCCAGTGTTGGGGGTAGATTAATCCATTTTCTAATTGGTCTTTCTTTTTTGATTATTTTTGGAAAGGTAAAGCTGAACCTAAAAAGATTTTTTTTAAATGGTTGCTTTTGTTAAGAAAGTTGGTTGTTGGTCAAGTTCTTTCCTCTATTGGTCTCTCCCCTATGTCTTGCAATTTGTGTAATGTAACTAAGTCTTTTGAACATTTATTTTTTGAATGTGTTTATGCCCGTAAGTTGTGGTCTATTTTTCTTGGCTCCCCTTGTCTTTGGAACTATGAGGATAGTATCACTTAGAGTGAAATTCTTGCTGTATATGTGGAGAAATTTGATTCTAAACTTAACACCTTTTGATTTGCTCTTTCAATTGAGATTTTATGGACTTTTTGGAAGAACATGAATAAAGAAATCTTTTAGGATGAGAGAAGGGTACTTACTAAGTTTAATTTTAAACTCACACATTTTCATATTTTGTCACAGGTTGCTTTGGTTTTACACATTTCTAGGAGTGATTTCATGATCCTAATGCAAGAGCAAAGTCTGATGATTAACAAAGACAAAGTGCAATCAACAAATTATATTGCTGAATATTAGAGTTTTCTAGCTCCTCCTGAGGCAGAAGATTTGAACAATGTAATCAATGAGTTTCAGAGATATAGTGCTGTTAGTCATGAAGAGGCAATTGTTGATGAGACACAAACTCCTGATGAAGTTCTAGCAGTTCAATATGATCAAGACAACCACAATGATGGCTAAAATTAGTCAACTATTACAGTTTTAAATTTTTGTTATGCAATATATGTAAAAAAGTTCTTTAAATTTGTGACTTTGTTGTACTTATAAGTTTTGATATCACCCTCAATTTTTTGTAACTATATATGTAATTGGGCATGTGATCAGGCTGCTTTATTCTAGGTTCTTTGTTATACTTGCAAATATTTTAAACTATCTTAATAGAAAAAAGAAGCTTAAATATTAGATTTCCTAGTCTTCTTTAATAAAATTCAACAAATGTATGTTTTAAATTAAACTATTATATTTTATATAAAGATCTTATATGAAAAACATTTATTTATGTAAGTTTTATTAGCTCCATTCTTTAACATTAGACTGTATTAATTTTGATATTCACATATTCTAAATTTGATAAATAAATTAGAATCAATAACAATAAAATAAGAGAAAAATTATATTACAATATCATAATTTAATCATTTATGTACAATTCTTATTTTAATCCTTTATGTACAATTCTTATTTTTTAAACAAAATTAAATTGTATTATACAAATTTCTATTTTATATTTAGAAAATTTTTTAAAAATAAAAATAAAATAAAATTAAAGAATATAACAAGATAAACAATTGACATTACTCTAACTGCACATGGAAGGTTGTTGCAAATCAACATATCGCTTTTCATTAAGTGCATCAACATCATTATCTAGTCCACCAGAGACACAAGCAACAATACTCAATACTCATTGTTGCTATTGTTGTCACATTTACTCATCTATGTGGAACACTTAGTAATACGCCCGACTCATAATGAGATATTTGCCCATGTATTTATACATTTTTATCAAATAGAAATTCTTAATTGATTTGTGACATTCAATTGCAACATTATGAAACATAATCTTGGTATAAGGCACCACTTAATCTCATTCATGGTTTTTTTTTATGCAGAATATTATTTGCGAAAACAATGATAAAATTGTTAGAGTAATAAGATATTGTCTTATTAATTAAATTGTCTTGATTTAAATATTAAGTCATTTATTATCTCTAGTTTACTTAAGATGAACTTTAGGTATATAATAATTAATTCTTTTATTAATTATTATAAGGCAACCTAAGTTAGTTACCTTTTAGGGTTTTAATATCCTATAAAAGGATTGATCTTTATTTGTAATTCACTTTTTGATTGAATAAAAAATTCTCTTTTGCACATCAAGAATGTCTCCTCTTTCATGGATTTCGGAATACGAGCCTTAGCTTTACTTCTCTCTTTTTGTGTTAGGTGTTTGCATGCAAGTGATTTTAGGGATCTATATTTTGAGCTTTCCTAAACTTCAACATGGTATAGAACATCAAACTTTTATGCCCCTATTCTCTTCATGATAGGTTTGGCATTATTTTTCTAGATTTGAGCTTTTCAAAGGGTTTTATTGGATATGGGAGGAACTTTGTCTTTGGTCACTTTGAGCCTAAATATACATCATTGTTGAGCTCAAAGCATCCAAAATTCCCCATATCCATATAAAATTCATCTAATTTGGATGAAGTTGCAATATGTGGCAAATTTTTTTTTTCCCAAGGTTGCATGACTTGGGCATGAATAGCAAGACAATGATATATATATATTTTTAAAAAATAAAAAGAAATTGTGAAATACTTTTTATATATAAAAAATATAGGGAAATTTTTCATTATTAGTGCATGCATATATTTTTATTAAATTGTGGATATTTTTTAAAAAGAGGACACGTGTTTTTAAAGAAAGGGAAGTTTACTCTTTGTGGGCCTCTTTATCAGTATTGTCCTCCCTCTTTGTTAGTATTGTCCTCTCCATAGGGCCATCATCGTACACCCACTGCTAGCTAGAATGTGCTAGTAGTGGGCCTTGCTTTCCCTTCACTAGCACTAGACACTTCTACTAACCACCAAGGGTGCACATGGATGGACAAATTTTGGGTGTCCTTTTTGGAAAGGGTTTAAGGGCTCTAGTGTACTGCCCAAGTGTACCATCTAATTTACCTTGCACAATGCTAACATCACCTATCCCTTGTGGAAAGATGGGGTGACAAATTTTTCGCTTGAGCACTTTTTTGTTATTTTTGGTGGAGCCTTGGGTTAGTTCAGAGGGTTGACCTCATAGGTTGTGCCCCTCGACATGCCCCCACATGAGCCACCTTGATAACACAACATGTCCTATTTGGGCACACCCGAGGCTTCTCTTTACCCATCTCTACCTTGGATTTCATGCACTTTAGGCCTTACTTATGTAAGAATTTTCCTTAGGGAAAAATAAAACCAAGAATAAGAAGCTCAAGACTTAGCACAATATGGACCAAATAATGTATGATCATAATAACAATATGAGAATAAATATCTAATATTCTAATGAATACACACTAGAAGTGCCTATATATGAAGGCATCTAGAATGACTAGGAGTTAGCAAAGTGATAAGTATGACAACTAGGCACATGTCCACTAGAAGTCAATTATCCTCCATTGAGCATAGAAGTTTGTGCGATGATGAGAGGATAAGCTTACATAGGTGTATCTCATGAAGAGATGTTGTAGATACCATGTGCTTAAATAAGTTGCTAAAACCTGTGTTGTCAACAAGATAACTCATATGAAAATTTGTATAATCCTAGGTGTCTACATGACAACTAATATAATAATACATTAAACTAAGTAAACTTAAGTAAAGTCTAAATAGTAATTAATTATTTACACTAACACCCCCACTTAAGTGCAACTTAGGGGAATACACTTAAGCTCACAAAATATAATGATGGGTCCTAGCTACTAGGCCATGTCAAGTACCCATGTACAAATGCAATGATGTACATACAATGATGTGCAATGCAATGCAATCTCTCTAAGAATTGAGAAAGAGGGAAAAACTCATGGGAAAAAACCCTCCCCCAAAAATAGAGATAAGTACAATAAATAAAGATGCTTGTATGGATGAAGTAATAAAGATCCCCCTATTATGACATACATCATGCATATATAATAGAGAATCCCTCCATAAGAAGGAAATACAGAGAGATGAAATCTTCCCCTTAGTGAAAGATCTCCTAATGATGAGTGCTTCAAGAAAAAAGGAAATGAAATGCCTACAAACAACATTTCTCCCTTTAGGAAGAAGATACACCAAGTATAGGTGCAAGTATGCTTCCCACTATGGATAGGAAGATGGAAGAGGGATCCATATGTAGGATACTGTAGATGCTACCTCTAAAGTTTGCTCATATGTTGACAAGTCCTTGATGAATGTAGATTCCACAAGCCAATCTAGTGGATGCCCAAAAGAAGGTGGAAAACAAGGTAACATGTCCATGTATGAAAGTGAATTAAACTCCAAAGACAAGGAATCATCCTTATAGGAAGAGAAGAAATTTAGCCTCCCCTCAATGATGAATGCACACCCATGAAAGAATCTCCTTGATGACTAAAGAAGCTGCACCATGAAAACTGAATGATATTCCTCCTTGTAGGAAGAAGTGGTTCCATAGGTGTAGTAGAGAATGCTCCCTAACTAGTAGGAAGAATCCTTAGAAGATATGATGTCTAAGGAAATTGGAATACAATCTACAAAGATTGATATGTCTCCTCTGAAGTGTCCATAATCATGTCTTTCTCAAAAGAAAGATCAGGTGGTTGAGGGCTAGAGTGTTCCCTTGTAACAAGTAAAGAAGAATTCTCCTCAACAAAAATAAAATGGATGTCATAAATAATGTCTCCCACATCTTCAATGTAAGACTCCACAAACAACACTACAATTTTTGGAAAGAATTCATCCCATGAAGTTGAAATAGGAAGACATGGTGCTTCCTACTGCACCAAATTAGGAGCATCTATGGCTAGAACTAGATTAGTGGAAGCAACAGGAGAATCAAGAGGTATGATCTCAACTAGAGTTGTATGTACCACAACTGGAGTGACTGGAGGTAGAATGTCCTCTAGTAATGGAGGGACTTGTGGATCCCCATATGCTTTCCAAAGACACATCCAAAGGTTATAAGGTTCACTAACCTTTCTAAGGACATCAAAAAAATCATAACTGATATTGAAAAAAAATGGCTTCCACAATTATGTGAATAGGTGATAGATCAGTGTAAGAGGGCAGTTCTTTGGAACATAGAAAAGGAAATACTTCCTTTTTCTCTCTTAGATGATCAATCGTTAAAGCGCTCCATTTCTAATAGTTCCTTTTTGTCAATTTCAATTTTAAACCAAATTGACACTTGTGACATGACTCTATGAGATCAAATAATGTATGCACCCCCAAAATGTAAAAAACAACCAAAGAAACCTCCTAAATGTATGATTTGGCACTTTATGTTTAGTGCGATTACAATGGACCACTTGCCAATTTAGGTTCTAAGTGGACTTCTAATTTTGCTATTTACGACCTCCTCTTGGAGTTCAAATATGGTACTTAGCAATGTTTCTCAGATATACAACAATTTTGAAGTTTCATCAAAGCAATACAATGAAAAAAGGACCTATTTCTAAAAGTAATATTTCTATCCATAGAAACCTATAGTTCAATTGTAGATCTGAAAAGTAGATGAAAAATTATGCACTTTGAAAAAAATAGAACTTGATTTTGTGTCCAGATGAGCCCAAATCGACTTTTGCTTCATCAAAATCGGACATCTAAGGTGAAATCTAGAGTCATTTGATTTTTGGAGGTGCGACGGTGGGGATTGAAGAAAAAGGATCTAATTATCTGATTAATCCATTCTCATTTGATCATATCTTATCTCTCTTGTGCTATCTCTTGAGCTTCTTGATCTTGGCATCATTTTTCCCCAAGGCAAATTATTACATGGTATCATAACTATACCAAATTCTTACATAGTATTAGAGCTATACCAAATTCTTACAACTTAGAAGGACTTGCACCCTTTTTGGTCATCATGGGTCATGCATGCCCACATTAGCATGGACACTAGGTCCTCGATGTGACTGCCCAGCCTTTGGCATTTGCAAGTGTCAAAGGTGGTATGGAGTTTTTGCATGGTGGATTCCATTTTTTTGGTAGTTTCTTGCATTGTATCTAGTTTATCTTTTATGATAGGTGGTCTTCTTGCCAAAAAGATATTTTTTTACATCACTTAGCAGTTTTGCAGCCCATGTTTTAGGTGGTTTACAACTTTAAATGATGATTTTGAGCCCTTGAAAATATTTTTGGAATTCGATAGTGGTTAATGGCCACCAAGTTAATTTTTCTGGCCTCGACTTCCTATTTCCAAGCAATAATTGAATTTTATTGAGTAGGGGCTTGGCTTTTTCTTTGGAGATGGATTTTTTTTGGCATCATGGATATTTTTATAGCATTTTTTCACTAATGGCCATTTGATTGTCAAATTTGGGCTTGTCATCTATCGACATCAACACTGCATCAACATCCCTATTAGCCCTTTTGGTTATGTTTTGACCTTCCTTTTTGTTTTTCTCATATCTTGGGCATATGATGTTAGTTTTTTTCAAAACAAGATATCACTAGAAAGTTGGTTCAAAGCCTGTCATAGTGCTATAGGTAATTTTCATTTTGAGGCATATTTTGTATATTTTTTCATTGTCAAAGTCAAGAGTTCTATTTTGCACTATGAGAGACATAATTTGAGCATTAAATCTTTGTTATGGGAAAACTATAGTTTTAGAAATCTTATTCTATGTACTTTCTAGTGATGCTAGTTTGTTTTTGTAGATTCTATTTCAAGTAAATCCCATTCAATTATTTTTGTATTTTTGCACTCTAGTTTATATCTTGGTTGTTTTAGGTCTAGGGATTATTTTAGTTGCTTCAGATTGTTGGTCTTAGATGGTTTTGACATTTGAGTGTCAACACAGTTAACCAATTTTTATACTGAAGCTGAGTACACTATGTATGTCGAGCCACAGTGTGTATTGAGTTAGAATTCCAATAGGTTCTGAGTGATCTTCAGGTGTCGAGCATTATATAAGTGCCAAGTGATATATAGGTGCCGAGTCACAGTTGATGCCAAGCAAGTCAAAATGCTTCATATGCTGAGTGAGCTAGAATCATATATGTGCCAAGCAAGACAAAATGTAATAGTTGCCGAGCAAGCCAGGATAGTATATGTGCCGAGCACCAGTAGTCCAGTATGTGCCGAGTAACACAGAATCAACATATGAGTTTATGACCTCACAAACTTAGATGTGAATCAGTTTTGGAGGCAACATAGAAGGATTTCAAAGGAGAAAAAGGATAAGGATGAATCTTTTACATTTCCTATGCAATGAGCATGCAACCAATCAAGAAAATGGAGAAGGCATGCAACCAATGATAAAAATGGAAGGAATGAGCGGGAACTCAAGATTCAACATGGATCATAGATCCATACTTAACCCTAAGTCTTCAAAATATTTAAAAGGGGGTCAAAAACCCCATTGCATGTGTGGAAGAGAGTAGTGTATGGGTAAACTATAGTGAAATTCAGTGTAAAAGTGAGAAAGACTTAGATGAACAGAGCAACAATTACATATCCAATTGATTAGAATAGTATGAGGGACAAGGGACACAATCAGATATCAGATCTCTAAGGATCAAGACTAGAAGGAGTAGATAAAGTGCCTAAAATCATCAATTGAAGATTGTAAGCAATCAGGTCAAAGATTCCTAATACTTTCTAGCAATTGTATTTGATAGTGAAAATCCTATGTTGATAGGTTAGCTTAACAACTACTTTGTAGATCCTTTGAAGAGGTGACTAAATCCTTTAACAAGGTGACACTTCATGTAAAGTGTTTGTAAATCCTCTAACTAGGTCACTATTGACACATTGTAAAGCCTTTAATAGGACAGGAGTTTCACAAGGTAGACCATCAGAAGTGGTCAAACAATTATTGTTGTAGTGATTTTTGTGGGTGTCATCCCCACCCCATTTTACCTTCCTATTTATGGAGGGTTTTTGAGTTACCAAATCTGGTGTCATGTGTTTACTTACATGTGTTTACTTTATGTTCATTTATATGTTTACATGCATGCATTTTATTTTTTAGTTATATGTTTTAAAGGATTGAAAAAGGCTAAAAGTGTGATACTTCTGATTCACACCCCCCACCCCAAAAGGCCCCCCCCCCAAAAGTACTGTTCCCATTTTGAACATTCCAACACAGATGACTCATCATGACTTATACTTTTATTGTACAAGTGTTATGCCTCTTCTAATATTTGTTGACATCTTTTGTAGCATGGTTATGCAAACACATTGAGATAAAGTGTTATATTCCATATTTATTTTCACTTCAACTATTTTCCTTCAAATTTAGTAGTGTCATTTGAGTGAACTCACATAGATTACTATATTATTTGGATTTACCATATCTTGTACCTTATTTTACATGCACTACTCTAATTAAGTGCCATGTGGGTTTGAGATTTTACTTTTTTTTTTCCCATTTACCTTTGTCTAGTAAGTGTCCCTTCAATGACTTTAGCCTCATGACATGTGTGAGACTGATCACCTTAGTATACTATTATGTATTTATTTGTGCATCTTGATCGTGGTTCCTTGAGATGCAGTTCTTATTGCCCCACTTTTTTAGTTTCATGTTACCTCACCCTTGTTTGCATTAGGGGAGGTTCTCCTATTGGTTCATATATTTTCTTGGTTTGATGGAGTGATCTATGTATTCAATATTTGTTCCTATGTACTAGGAGAATGAAATTGCTAGGTACTTATGCATTTTAGTGAGATGGATCATTTATCATATGGAAATTTTTCATTCCTACTTTGGATGCAACTTCCATGATCAATTGATCAAATCTTCAAGCTTTGGTGTTTTATGCCATCTATATCTTTGAGTTAAATTTATTGTCAATGAATTCTTCTTGATTCAAGTAGTGTTATTTGAGAGCATTCATATAAATTATAGTCTTCTCTACTTGGTCAAGTTCTATTGCAATGGAGGTTCTTCAAATCACAAGTTACTTTTTGACATAGCTTTTTAGCTTCTTCATGCTTCAGTGGTCTTCTTCATGACCATCCTTTTGTTCCTATCTTTTAGGAAATTCACTAACTTGGAGGCTTTTGCAATCCTTCACTAGTTCTTTCGACATTCTTCCCATCTACTCTTGGAGTAGATATTTTTTCACATAATTTTCTTTATTTCTTTGCTTTTTAGAGATTTGGTTGTGATTGGAAACCTCAATAGGCCTTGTTGCTAGGACCTAAATTTACTTTTAGTAGTAGTTTCTAGGTTTTTAACAACTCCCCTAGTTTACCTTAAGGGCAGGTATTTTTTTATTGGTAAGAGGTAGAAGCCAAGATTCATTATTATTATGAGTTTTAGTTAATTATTATCATTTAGTAAACTCAAGTAGAGTCAAACCCAAGACCTCCCATATAAGAAGCTCATAATTTACCATTTTTTTGTAGGATCTTGCCTATCTTAAGGGTGGGTGTTAGAGCAATAAGGTATTTTCTAATTAATTAAATCACATTGACTTAATTATTAAGTCACTTATTATCTCTAGTTTTCTTAAGCTAAAATTTAGGCATATAATAATTAATTTTTTTATTAATTATTATAATGCAAATTATGTTTGTTTCGTTTTAGAGTTTTGATCTCCTTTCATACGGATTTATCTCTCTTTATAATTCACTTTTTGATTTGATAGAAATTTCTCTTTTTCATATCAAGAATGTGTCATCTTTCATGGATCTTTTAATTTGAGCTTTTATAGCTTTTCTATCTCTTTCTATAACATATGTTTATATATAAGTGATTGTTGGGAGCTGAAGGTTGAGATTTCTCCAACTTCAAAAAAATTTACCAGGATTGCTTCAAAATTTGGAGTTAGTGTAGAGAAAAATTTGAAATATGCTTTTGATGTAGGAGCATCCTAGGGTAGTTAGTAATCCTACTTGTTGGATTGGTTTGACCTTGGAGGTAGGTAACTTGGTCAAAGAAAAATGTGTGACTTGGTCATAACTGAGTAGTTTTGATGTAGTGTTATCGAGTATCAACTTGTCGTGTTAACCAAGTTGTAGTATTAACAAGTATTAACATGTCATGTTAACCAAGTTCAATGTTAACTAGTAGTGTTAATTGAGTTTGCAGTGTTAACCATTTTTGCAGTGTTAACTGAGTGTTCCTTCATGTGCCAAGTGAACTTGATAGTTACTAATACTTAGAAGTGGTTTTCTGATGCTCGATCATGTCTTGGTTCCAACTTTGCACAAGTTGTTTGTGTTCAATTTCTAGTGTGAGATAACCTTGGCATTTAATTTGGTTGTATTTAATTTCTATTGTAAGCTAACTTGTGACTTAAATGTGCATTTAATGTAAGGGTTTATTTAATCTATAACATTCTAGGCTAACTTGTGGCTTAGTTGTGTATAAGTAAGGGGGTCTCATGGAGTCTTTAGTCATGATCATCTAGCTTGGAGAAGAGGATGTTGTAGAGGAGTTAAATTTGAAGAGCTAGTAGCTGAGGCTTAGAAAACAAGGATATTTCTTAGTGGGCTTGCAAGCACAAGTTTACCTTGGAGGTTTCTACCAGATTGTGGATCTAGACTAGCTAGTGTTTATCTTAGATCTTGAGGGATCTTGTAGAATTACTACTATCATTTCTATTGTATTTGGTCATGACCAAGAAAGCCTTACAGCCTGATACATTGCATGTAATCAGTTATTTTATGAATGAAGAGTTGTGTTTATTATTAGATCTTGTATCTTGTATTTTGTTTCCATTGTGTGGTTATTTGTTGGGGGTTAGAACATCTCCTTTGGGGATTGTCCTGCCTTACATTGCATTAAGTGGTATCAGAGCAAGGTTAGATCTCGTTGATTATTGCAAAGGGTTTACAAAGATCTTGGAAGATGTCTTCAAGAAGATTGGACCCTAGGGCAATTGAAGATCTCTGTGATGCTATAGAAGTGAGGATCTTAGAGAAGGTTAAAGTAAATTTTTGATTTGAGATGGAGCTAATGAAGAGTGATATGATTGCTAAGATTTTAAGTTCTATAGGTGGTGTATCTCAGCATATGGGCATTGAAGATGGTTACAAGGAAGTTTCTCAAGACTTTGAGGTTGTTGGATCAGGTGGTGAAGGTAGAATCGATCATGTGGAGTGACCTATGGGAAATAGGGTTGGTCAGTTTGATAGATTTGAAGCTCAGTTGAAGCTGAAACATAAAATGGAGGTTTTTAATTTCTTAGGTACTTGGAATCCTACAAACTTGATTGATTTGATTAGCAAATTGAGACTTTGAGTTAGAAGATAGTGAAGATCCACTCAGAGTGAGATTGACACAAACTAAGTTGGAAGGACATGCTACTCTTTTGTAGAAGGAATTGCAACGAGATAGAGAAAAGGAAAGTGAAATGAAGATCACTTGTTAGAGATTGATGGTGACTAAAGTTAAGGCTAAGTTTGTTCCTAGTGAATATGAACTTGAGTTGTTTAAGAAGTTGTAGAATATGAACCAAAAAGATATAATTGCAAAATATTATACATAAGAGTTTTAGAAGTTGACTATTTGGTGTAGACATAGAGAACTATCTAAGGAGAAGGTGGCTAGATATATTAATGGTTTGATATTTAATATTAGGATGAGGTTGGTATGCTAAATATTGCTTTGGTAGATGATGCTTATTAGTATTCCTTAAAGGAAATATACAGGTTGAAGAGGAAGAATCAAGGTAGTTCCCAAGGGAAGGAGAAGCAGGACTACTTGGTTAAAGCTAAATTGAGTGTAGAAGATGAGCCAAAACCTGTTGATTAGAAGAGAAGGACAGATAGAGGTGAGTTTATGTGTACTTGTTTCATATTTCATTAAGAAGGGCATAGAGCTTATGAATGTCCTAAGGATGGTGATAGAAGAGCTACTATTGTGAACAAGGCATAAAACCATATCAGTGAACTTGAAAAAGGAGAGAATTTACTAGCTTGACGGGTACTAGTTGGTCAGAGGACACTAGAATCTTGTCAAGGAGTAATTTTTTTAGGACTTGTAAGTCTAGTGGTAAAGTCTACAATGTGATTGTGGATAGTGGTAGTACTGGAAACCTTTTTATTGAGGAGATGATTCAAAAAATTGTTTTGAGAAGAGTGAGGCATCCTTGTCCTTATAAGATTGGATGGTTGCAAGATTAACATGCTTTAGAAGTGAGGGAGCAATGTCTTGTTGACTTTTAGATTGGATAGTATAAAGATAAAGTGTTGTGTGATATTGTGGACATGAGTAGTTGTCACATATTACTTGGTAGACCTTAGTAGCATGATTGTCGGGCTATGCATGATTGTGTCAAAAATGTGTTTACTATTGAGAAAGGTGGTAGGAAGCATTCCCTAATTCCTTTGCAAAATGAAGAACTCAGTAGGAGGAACTTGAGTGTTGGTAGCCAAGTTGAGTTATAGGATTCTGAAAGGGTTAGAGATTAGTATGAAAAACAAACTTGTGGAACATCAAGGATGGATGTGAAGAAGTAGAAGTGGAACAAGGGAAAGAGTGTACAAGTTGAGGACTTGGAGGACATGTATGTGAAGAACCAATTTGGAATTTATGTGTTGAATCCTACAAGATGTTCTTCCAGTTACTAAGAACATCTTTTCACTTCTGGGGTATCTGATACAAGAGCATCCTAGGGTAGTTAGCAATTCTACATGTTGGAGTGTTTTGATCTTGGAGGTAGGGAACTCGATTAATGAAAGATGTGTTGCTAAATCATTACTAAGTAGTTTGGATGTAGTGTTAACTAAGTATTAAAATGTCATGTTAATTGAGTTGTAATGTTAATCAAGTATTAACATGTTGTGTTAACCAAGTTACAATGTTAATTGAGTATTAACCTATCATGTTAATTGAGTTCAGTGTTAACCAACAATGTGAACTAAGTTTTTAGTATTAACCAAGTGTTCCTTCATTTTTTGAGTGAACTTGATAGTTGCTAATACTTGGAAGTGGTTTTTTGATGCTCGGTCATGTCTTGGTTCCAAATTTTTATGAGTTGCCTGTGTTTAGTTTCTAATGTGAGCCAATTTTTTTTGTAAATTGACTTGTGGCTTAAATGTGCATTTAATGTAAGGGTTTATTTAATTTGCAATTCTCTAGGCCAACATGTTTCTTAGTTGGGTATAAGTAAGGGGGTTGTGTGGAGCCTTTAGTCATGATCATCCAACTTGGAGAAGAGGATGTGGTAGAGGAGAAAACTTTGAAGAGCTAGTAGTTGAGGCTTGGGAAATAAGGAGATTGCTTGGAGGGCTTGCATGCACAAGTTTAGATCTTCTTTGGAGGTTTCGACTAGAGTGTGGATCTAGAATAATTAGTGATTGTGTTGGATCTTGTAGAATTACTATTATAATTTCTATTGTATTTTTCCATAACCAAGAAGGCCTTACAACCCAACATATTGTATCTTGTATTGTGTTTCTGTTGTGTGGTTATTTTTTGGGGGCTAGTACATCTCCTTTGGGGATTCTCCTACCTTGCATTGCATCAACTTCAAACTTTGGATTTCATTCAAGGCAAGAAATACCACTTAGTTGATAAGAAGTACTAAAATCACTATAACTAAGCCATATTTGAATATATGGATTATAATATTGGGCTTACTAAAATGACTTCAATATTATGTCATGCTTCTGTAGAAGTTGTCAAAAGGAACTTCATAGAGCTCAAGAATCACTTGCACACAAAATAATTTGTTAGAAGGAAGAATGAAGCAAAAGGAAAGAAGATAATTGAAAATATGAAATATCTATTTCTTAGATAATGGAATTGAATTACAAAATATAATGTATCCATCCTTATAAAATGAGATTCAACCTTGAAGAAAAGATAAAGAGAAAAATAGTTTACAACTAAAATAATTATTAAATGTGACAATGCATAAAGTGAAATCTAAGAAGGCATAAAAGGTAACTTAATAAAATAATTAAGTTCAAACATTTTCACTCTAGCACCCCTTATTAAGATGAGTGACAATGCAACTACAAATAATCAATTAAAAGAAAAGGAAACCACAATGCTGAAAGAAAACTAGGGTCCCAACAACAAGGCTTGACTAGGTACCCAATCACAACCAACTCTTTGTAAAGTGGAGAAATATAAAAATTGTCATGTGAAAAACTCTACTCCAAGAAGAGATAAAAACAACATTGAATGAATAGTGAAGGAATGCAAAAGCTTCCAAACTAGAGAATGTCTCAAAAATGAGAGACAAAAGAATGATCATGAAGAAAACCACTAAAGCATGAAGAAGCTATGATCTCTATAAAAAAGTAACTTTTGATCTAAAGGACCTCCACTAAAAATAGAACTTGACCAGGTAGATAAGATTATAATATCCATAAGTGCCATCAAATGAAATTATTCAAATCAAGAGGAAAACAAAGGAAAATGACTGAACTTGAAGAAATAGATGGAATAAAACACCAAAGCCTAAAGAGTTGAAACAATTGAATATAGAAGGCTACCTCCAAAAAAGGAACAAAAGAAGTGTCCATATGGTAAATGATCCATCTCAGCGAAATGCATAGGTACCCAACCAGTGCATTTGGCTAGTACATAGGAACAAATACTGTATACAGAGCTCACTCCATCAAACTGAGGAAGCATAAGAACCAACAAGAGAAATCTCCCCATAATGTAGACAAAAATGAGGTGATAGAAAAATTAAAAAGTGGCCAACAAGAGCTGCATGTCAAGGAACCAAGATTAACAAGATGAACATAAAATACATAATACTATTGTGAGGTGATCATGCTCTGCACATAGATCATGAGGAAAAACTTGTGGAAGAAATACTTACTTGATAAAGGTAGATAATAAACAAAAGAAAAACATAAACCTTACCATGACACTTTATAAGTAATGCATGTAAAATAAGAAAAAAAATGTGGTACATCCCAAGATGACACATAAAATATGAAAATTTTTCTCAATGTGTTTGCATACATATACTTAAAAAAGATGTCAACATAGATTAAAAGAGACATGCGGCTAGTACAATAGAATGTACAACCCAAGATGGGTCATACCATGTAATGAAAATGATCCCCCGACCTAAAACAACAAAGATATTCACCATAGTGCAAAAATACAAAAAATAAATAGGATATACCTAGAGTTCAATATAGAAGAAAAACCAACATCACTACAAAAAGCACAATTTTTTTTTTCAATCACATAAAATTTTCCAAAAATGGAGATCGATTGCTCAAGATATGCCTCCAAAAGTGCAAAATAGGAACCCTAACTGTTGAAAATCTGATTGAAAAGATCACTATTGAAGAAGGGATAATTGTTGCAAAGAGGGATATTGTTGATAAAGAATATTTTCAATCATTTTTTTGTCATTGATGTCAAACCTACTATTTTTTGGAATGAAAATTGCTTATAAGATCTAGGTACTATCACTTAGTTGATTGATGAAGAGGATTTAATCAATAAGATGTAACAAAAGCACCTAAGGGAAAGGTTAAGTTATGGTTTTGTAATGAAATACAAGGATCAGTTAAGACAATGATAAAATAATGTATTGATAATGTACTTGAAGATACAAAGGTTGGCTACACTTAGAAACTCTAGAAGAATAAGTTGTAACAAAGCTATCTGCAAAGCTTGACTAAATTCATTAGTGGGTGCCGAGCAAGCTAGTTCATGCCAAGAAGATTATCAGTAAGTGCCAAGAAAATGTAAAATCTAGTGTATGATGAGTGAAATAGAAGGAGCCGAGCAAGTTCAAGTGTTGAGCAAGTATTAGATGCCGAGCATCAGAGAAATTTAGTTGATGTTGAGTGAATCCACAGTAGATGCCAAGCATCAATAAAAATTAGTAGGTCCTGAGTAACACGATATGTGCTAAGCATTAGAGTTTCAATAGTCAAAGATTTGCTAGATCTGAGCTGACAAAGTTTGTTACCTTGAATTTTTTGAACTAGATGGAGGATAAGAATGTTTAGCTTGGATGCATGATTAGTTAAATGGGCTCACTATACTTAATGAAAAAAAGTTTTTATCAGGACATTTGGACCTTGAATAACTAATTCACCCCCCACCTCCTAGTTATTCTCATTTCTAACAATTGGTATCAGAGCCATCTGCTGATTTGGTTTAAAGGTACTAGAAGCAACAAGATCAAGATGTCCAAGAGAGAAGTTCCCAAGCTCAACAAAGATAACTTTGCTACATGGAAAAGTCTAATGAAGCTGCACCTTGGATTAAAAAGTGATTATGCACAAACCTCAATTGAAGTGGAACATGTAGATCTAGTTGTCCCCACTATAGAAGATATGAAGAAAAAGGAGCACAATCAAGAAATGCTAGAGATTGCCTCTGCCCTCAACTATGCTGAATTTGATGACGTCAAGGGATGTGACTCTACATTTAAGATGTGGAAAGCCTTGATTGATATTTATGGATGAGATCAAAATGTCTAGAGAGAAAAAAGAGAAAGTGTTAGAGGAAATTTTGATGACATGATAATGGAGGAAGGTAAGAACATTACTCAGTATGCCTCTAGAATAAATAAAGTAGTAAGTGCAATAAGAAGTTTGGGTAGTCATATAGATGATGAAACTATCAATGGTAAATTCTTGAGAACCTTGCTCCCCATCTATGCTATTAGAATTTTAGCCATCCAAGAGCTAAGATGTGTACCAGGAAACAAGCTAACTCTTGAAGGAATAGTGGGAAGACTTACTACATTTGAGCTATCCAACTTTGATAACTATAGACCTGAGAATCTTGAATCAGCTTTCAAGGCCAAGCTATTGTTGAAAGACACTGAGGAGGTGAAACCAAAGAAGAAGAAGAGAAAATTAAAATATACATCTAGTAACAACAGAATAAATGAAGAAGATGTGGAACAATTGGAAGCATTGTTAGTCAGAAGATTTCACAGAGGCAAAGGTAAATTCAAAGGTAAGATGCCTATCATATGTTTTAATTGCAATGGAGTAGGACATATTGTTGCAAGGTGTACACAGAAGAAGAACTATAGAGAAGGCAACAAGCACAAGAATAAAAGAGAAGATGATAGTAGAGATTACAAAGACAAAGGAAAAAAATGCTACATTGTTGAAGAAGAGGATTGTGATGAAAATGATGATGAGGTAGTCTATGTAGCCATAAGGACGAGTCAGACGAAGATGAGGCATCAAAACTGGTAACTTGTGTGAACAAGAATGATAGTTGAATCATAGACAATGGATGCTCACATCACATGATAGGAGACAAAAGTAAGTTTATTACCTTTACTCAATATGATGGAAATAGTGTTAGATTTGAAAATGATGCTCCATGTCTAATCAAAGGAAAAAGTTCTATTAAACTTACAAAGAAAATTTCATTTACAATCTACTCAGTGTGTCGCCATTAGGCAATGTAGGTTGCAAAGTAGAATTTGGAAACAAAACTACCAAAATCTATGATACTGATGGAAATCTAATAGAAAAAGGAGATTAAACTAGGAGTAATTTTTTTTTACCTAGATATGGAAGATGTAGCCTATATTATTGTTAGATTTGATGATGTGTGGTTATAAAATAAAAGGATATGTCATGTCAACTTTGATAATCTAATTAACATTAGCAAAATGAAGAAAGCTAGAGGTTTGCCTAAACTGAAGAAGCCTGAAAATACAATGTGCAAACAATGGCAGCTAGGAAAGATGACCAAGTCAAGTTTCAAAAGAAAAATTTATAATTCCAAATAAGTACTAGAGTTAGTCCATACAAATTTATGTGGCCCAATAGAAGTGCAAAGCTACAAAGGAGATAGATATATAATGCTGTTTGTGGATGACTACTCTAGGATGATGACTGCTATGTTCTTAAAGCAAAAATCTAATGCATTTCAAATGTTTAAGTGGTATTTGGCCAGGGTTGAGAAGGAAATAGGGAAGAGTCTAAAGTGCTTGAGATCAAAGGGTCAGTGCAAGAAGTTGGGTCTCACTTTTGGCCAAAAAGTGGAAGTGTTTTTCCTGTTTTTGAAATTTTTTGTCAATTGATGTCAAAATTTGAGGTATTTAGAGATTGAATATAGAAAAACTATACAAATAAAATTTTTAGTGTTCAGAATCTAGTTTTTGAATATTTAATTTATTTGTATACCTATATGATAGATTATTTTTTTGGTATGGATCTTTAAAATCCACATTTTCAAAATGCCTGTTTCAGGACCATACCATGCTCGTGTACGGACACCATAATTTGACACAAATAAATGAATTTTCACAAATCCTTTTAAAGGGAGTTACATAGTACACCTAATATTGATGACAATATTTTTCCTTAATTTTTTATTGAATAATTTTTTTATTATTAATTATTAATTGGCTATAAAGGTAAATTTTAAAACCTCTTGTGTATGGACCACATAATTTGATCAAAATCTCACTTTTTTCAAATTTTTTTTTTTAGCATCAAAGGAATTGTATGTAGATTGATGACATATAAATTAATTTAAGAAAAATTGTAAAATAAAAAAGTTATTAAAGTTTTAGTGAATGTCACTTTTCAACATTTAGGAGATAGTTTTGATTAATAAATAATGGAAAAATAGAAAATAAACTAATAACACTATAAAATTTACATTTTTGAAATCAGAACAGTATGACCTATAATGGGTTTTTGTCTCGTCAAAAAGTTCAATGGGAATGACTATAAAAAATTTATGACAATACCAAAAATTGTCAATTAAATGCCTTAGAAAAAAAAAGGATCATAAGGCATGGCTTGGTGGGACCAAGCCTATGCCATGCCTTTCCCCAAGGAAAAAACCCATGCAAAATTTGAGAGCCATACCAAATTCTCGCTCATGTCTCAAGAATCAGGCACTCGATTTGTTGTTCAAAAATTAGGTGCCCGATTGCTTTAAATAGTTGTACCCAACTATTTAAATATCGAGTACCTGATTCTTTAAAAAATTGGGTACCTGATTTATAAACGGGTACCCGATTCACTCGATTCTTTAAAAATCAGGTACCCATTTCTAATGTACCCATTGGGCCCCAAAAGCTGCCCCACCGACCGAATTTCAATGATTGAAATGATTGAATAACAGTTTTGATCTGCAACAACAAATTCTGTCATGCTTATTCTATTTTCTTGTCCTCTTATACAATTTGCAAGCTACTGATTCAAATTCAAAATTGGTGCAAACATGGGATCAAAACAACGAAGAAAGAAGAAAGAAAAATTTCTGACAGATGAGGAGATTGCAACAAATAAAGAGAATGAAGCACAATGTCAATGAGAGAGAAGACAGAGAATTAGAGACTTGAACAATGTTTCAAAGGAGAAAGACAATGAGGATACCACGATCGATGAAGAGGTCAAAGAAGAGAACCCAATACAAGAAAATTCAGGCGCACATTTTAATCATGCATTCAATACAGGTGTGTCTCCAAATCCTCGAATTTTCTCTCATGATGAAATTGGTGATTTTTTAGAAGCAGGTTACAATTTAAACGATTTAGATTTTCTTCATTAGAAGTAATTGTCAAACGATCATGCAAAAAACACTCCAATTGAAATGCCTACCCCAAAAGAAATACCAAGAAAAATTGAAAATGATATTCAAATCCCAAATAATAGTGAAATTAGTAAAGTGTCTAAAAATAAAAATTGCATGAATGTAGACATAGAAACACCAACTACTGAACAAACATGTCAGGATGATAGTAAAGTGTCTGAACATAATTTTAATATTCCTAATGATGTGTTAGATAATCTTGAGGGATTGGTTTCATGGAGACAAATTAGGACACATGCTAATAGGTTGTATAGGCTTTTTTTTTTTTATAATAAGAAATTTGGGTTTAAATGTCAGCTAATGTTGCAACTAATTAAAATGTCTACAATGCAAAAAGTAATGAGAAGGTTGGCAATGTATGCAAAACCCAAGAATAAAAATGAGTCTTTAAAACAAATTGTATCATCTTCAAAATGATAGAATGTTCATTTTGAAGATGATATAGTAAATGAAGGCTAGAATGTTACTTTTGCACCATAAGACTATGATCATATTTCAGACCTCATAGAACCTGGTATGCACAATTTAATTAGATTTTTTTGTGATCTCATGCTTCAATTTATATAATTTGCATATGTACACTCATGTGATTAAAGTGTTTCTATACTTTATCTTATCTTGTAGGACATGTTTATGCTGTTATTGCACCTAGTGATAATGATGAACAGACTGAGTATTGGATAGCTAGATGTGTGGAACCTAAGAAAAAATTGACATGTCATCAAGTAGATGATGATGGTTTTGAGTATCCAATCGGGTCTATCATTGTAGCTGGCACCTAGCTATGTAGATACCTAACAAGAAGAAATGGTTTGCCAACATTTGAAGACTACCAAACCGAAAAGAATATTTTACACTATTCTCATTTGGTGGTGGTAACAAATATCAAATTAGAAAGATACAAAGGGACACCTGCCAATAAGGTATTATGGACAATTTCAATGGACAAGCATGAGACAATCATAGATGCATTGCAAAAGAGAGAGGATGCAGATGGTACAGTGGGACAACTACATTTAAATCAAACACATGTAAGTTTTTTTATTATTGTATTATTTATATATAAATATATGTACTTATTTAATTTAATTACATGTATGTTTGTGTTGTCAATACCAATTTAGAGAACTTATATACCTCTTATTCAGGTCTCAATTAAAATTTATGCAAATTTAAATGTTAAATTGGATCGCACATCAACATCTTGTGTAATTCCACATAGTAAGTACATAAAAATTAAACATATATTTACATAGTTTAGATACCTTGAATATTAATTTATGTGTTTATTAACATGTGTGTTTTTGTTTTACATTTTTATTTTACAGGACCTCATTTGAAGAGATGTGTTGAACTAATTTTATGTTTCAAATGAGTTCACTGAACTATAAATATATCATTGACATTGTCTTACATATATTGTGAAAATATGTTGTACAAACTAATTCAAAAATGAGAGTTTACTTCTATTTGAAAGTTAAACGTATGCACTTGATAAATTATAAATTAATTGTTAATTTAAGTAATGACCTCCTATTTTGTTCCATTACTTTTACATTCAAGCATGTTTAAATTAATGTTTGTTTGAAGTTTCAAATTACTATTGATTGTAATGTTAAAAAAAAGTCACTTGCACATGATGATTTAAAGATCATTACTCATTTTATTCATTGTATTGATTATATCTTACATTACCAAACAACACATTAAGATCACTTATAATACATGTGTGTCTTAAGGGGACATGGGAGTCCTAATAGGTCATTATGTCTATTATAGGCTATGATAGGTATTCATATGTTTACTACCACATAATAGGTCTTATTATGTGATAATGAGTCTTACATTACCAAACAACACATTAAGATCACTTATGATACATTGTTAGGTACGTTATCCATACATGTGTGTCTTAAGGGGACATGAGAGTCCTAATAGGTCATTATGTCTGTTATAGTTATGATAGGTATTCATATGTTTACTACCACATAATAGGTCTTATTAGGTGATAATGAGTCTTACATTACCAAACAACACATTAAGATCACTTATGATAGGTTGTTAGGTATGTTATCCATACATGTGTGTCTTAAGGGGACATAAGAGTCCTAATAGGTAATGTTATGTCTATTATAGGTTATGATAGGTATTCATATGTTTACTACCACATAATAGGTCTTGTTAGGTGACAATGAGTCTTACATTACCAAACAACACATTAAGATCACTTATGATACATTGTTAGGTACGTTATCAATACATTTTTTAATCTAGTATGTCAATTTTATTTTTATGAATCTCAATGCATAAATTTGATGTGATATTTATCCAATAATGCTCTATACATAGTTAAAATTATTGTTCATCTTGCATATATACTTACAAAATGTGTCATATGTTCATGAATAAAATATGTTAGAATAAAGAAAATGGTTTGAATATACTTTAAAAATGGTGAAACATAATAATATATACTACATACACAAGCATGATAAGAAGTTGTAAAAAAATAGTACATGGTCTAACATACAGTTTTAACTATCCTAACACAAAGTGTATACATCATAAAAAAATATACATCATAAAAACACAAGCTATAGGTGCCAACAAGACCTAATCTATCTGATCGAATGTCCTCTTTACTCCATGAAGAGGACTTAGATGGATCATCATGTGTAATATGAGTCCTCTCATCATGTCAGACACCCTGTGAGGCAGATGTATCACCCTATGTAACATGAGGCACGTCTCATCATGTACATGGTTAATTGAAATGGGTCTCAAAATCTAGCTTGCAAATAAATTAAATATTCACTACATAACAAAATAAATTATACCACATGAGATGGGTGCCCCTCAGTAATGGGAGGAGGTGCACTGTCAAAACTACCAAATGCAGCAGTGGTGAGGTCCTGTAATTTACAATACATACATTTTTTAAATTTAATTTTAGAGCATAATTAACTATACATTATGTACATAAATCACAATACTGACCTCAAATGATGATATAGGTACCTCCATCTGGTTAAGTCCTGTGCTCTTAGCAACACTCATGGTGACATAGTCCTAAAATTATGGATACATAAATGTTTAGTCAAAATTAAATATACATGAATAATTAAAAAGTACATAATTTGTACACTACATTTTTTATACACTATAAATTTAAAATGTATATATATAATATATATATATATATATATATATCATACCTGAGTGGTAGCCAATGTCACAAATGTGTCTACAGGTATGCTAGCATGATAATCATAAGATGGAGTTGAAAATAGACTATACTGAGGGCTGTATGGATGAGTATGATATGGCTCCTATTCATAAAATCAAAACACATAAATATATATATACGTGAGTCAAAATTTTTCAGATTATAAGTTAATAATAATGTACATACATAAAAATAATACAAATTATTTGTCTTCAGTCAAAAGTTCATACCGCATGTATTTGAGGCTGTGCCTCAGTGGTAACTGGAGTAGGACTTGTACTAAGATCAATCTATGTAGATGTAGACAATCCCTACAAAATCAGATAAAAAGAACATATGAGCACATGTTATTAAATTTGAATTTGAATGTACATTTTTACAATGTAATTCAAAGTGCATACCGTATAAGGGATGCCAACGTCTATAGGTCTTGAAAAAAGACTATACTGCCTCCTAAGAGGAACCGTATCATCCATCCTCTGTTATTTCAAAAGTACCAATTAATATAGTTAATACAATTACACATGTATGTAGAATGTAAATAATTATGTGTACTTTATATTTATATTGAAATTAAAATTTTACCTACTACTTTTGACTCTCTCCAGGCTCTCCCTACTACATGAGGTCAACAAATGATGACACGTCTATCTCATCACTACCATCACCACAGGCAATGTATACATCATCATCAAAATTTGTACCCTCAACATAATGGCCATCGTGTGCTGCACCAAGATCACTTTGGGGGCCTGTGCATATGCCTCCACAACTAGTACAAATATGTCCAATTGGAGGAGCATGTACCACTTGCGTCCACTACTATACTAAATTTCTCGAAAGGGCACTCAAATGGGTAAACAAAGATGAAACTGCTTGATGATGGTGAGGAGCAGGCACAACAGGCGTAGGAAGAGGTACAAAGGGCTCAGCTTGCCTGCGATTTCTCATTCTATCACTCAGATTTGCCCTTGGCCTATCCTAAGGCATCCCTCTACCAACCTCCTGAAATGCTTTCATATAGAAATAGTTGGGTTTCAAACCCAACTCAAACTCAACCCATAAATTCCTAAGGAAGTACATGGGCACCTCATGGTTAGCGTGTGGTGGATTGTCAAATACCATCCACCACTGCTCCCAAAAATGTGCTGCTATACATGGATGTGTACACCACCTAATGGAAATACGAGGCTTCTTATCACTAATTGCTTCACCCATCTTAAGGTTTACAAAATGATGTTGAAAATTCCCTTTACCTATATGTAGGTTATAAACCTCTCTGTATGATAAGTCGTCAGAGTAGAAGGCACACATGCTTTCCCTCCACGATCTAAATAAATCAATGTCTGAATCAAAATGATGGATGGAGTCAACCATGCCTTGCATTCTATCTGCAAGACATAGTAGGCGAGGGGAGGTGTGCCTCTCATGTCGGATAGTCTCTATTTCATGCATGAGGTCTTTGAGGTTATGCCTCATGGTCTCGAGGAGCTCATCTACGGTGGGTGGTGGAGGTGTGGATGAAGGTGGAGGTGGAGGTGGAGGTGGAGGTGGAGATGAATATGGAGGGGGTGGAGGTGGGGGTATGGGAGGGGGAGGGGGTGGCAGTGGGTCCATCAAATATAATCTACATATATGCTTAAACAACATAAAACATAAAACATGACAAAAATACATCACAACATAAAACATGACAAAATTACTATTTAATAAAATTTAAATCTAAAATTTATCAACTAGATCTATGTAAATGTACATATCTTTATTAAAATCATATCAATAAAATAAATGAAGTTAAACACTTAAGTCAAATTAAACATTAAATACAAAAATTTTAAGTCTAATCATAAAATAATAGTCCAAAAAAATATATCTAGGTTAGTACAAGGTTTGTTTTCTTTAAATAGGAGCCACCAAGCTAATTTTGTTTTCATGTACACTTATTTTGTGACAATGAGGGATTTTATGAACTCATTATGGATTATACATGTTCATCTCAGGATGAAACAAAGTTAAGATTATGGCAAGGTTATGGTTTACAATTTTGTTATGTTAATGGTTTTCATGATGGCTAAGCTTAAGATTATTATAATGATTATGGTCCTTTAATTTTAGGGAACTTACCTAGGATTATGGTTTTAGTTAGAATTATATTTAGGTTTTGGATATTTATTATGGTCCTATTGTTTATAGGATATATAATAGATGGTGTTAGGATGAGAGTTAAGGTTACAATTATCTAATGAAAGCTTAGAGATAGAATTATGATTTGATTAAAAAATATTTATGATTGTAGTTTGAATCCTAACTATTATCTGCTTTTTGATGCAAACTATAAGTGTAGATCATGTTAGGTGATGAACTAATACATGTGAACCCTATCCCTAACCATATAATAATCCTAATTCTAATCATAATCCATAATTCATTACCTTATGAAGCTTTGGTTATCCATTTTATTCTCGGAGTAATCCCTTGGCTATCCGCAAAATGTTCTTAATAGATTTATATAGAAGACCAAACTGATTTAAATAAAATGAGCAGGAAGAAGAGAAACTTACACCCAATATGAGGAGAGAATCTTTAATGTACTTGAATTCTACCAACCAAAGTGAGATAATTAGAGTTCCAATTATTGCGTTCTCAGAAGATTTTCTTGTTGATATAAAGACACATTTCATTTATATGTTAGGGTTTACTACAAATGGAATCCCTAGGTACCTAACCACTTAATTATGAAATTTCCATCCAATACCATATTTACTAGATAAGGTAGGGGACTCAATATTTAGCCCCAATAAGATAGATGTAGAGACATAAATCTTACTACCCGATACAAAGAAAAGAGGTCCAATTTGATCATTAAATGACTCGTGTTTCACTCTTCTAGCTTAAAAAAGAATACAAATATTATCAAAAAACTATGTACATTAGATACTTATTAATTATTTGGAGAGTAGATTCTCTAACTTTTAGAGACAATTGGTTATCTCTAAGGAGATAATGTAATGAGTCAATGTTCAACAATAAAAAATAAAGAGGATGCAAGAGGACACTCTTTCATAATTGATCTAGAGAATCCTAAAAATTATGATCTAACCCCATTAATTTCTTTACTAAAACCCTAACACCAATCATAAGAGAGGACACCATTTGACATAATATTGGATGGAGGTCTTGCAACATGTTGGTAAATAGATTTGTTCTTTTTATCTTTTGTGAAATTATGACTCTTAATGCCTAGATTATGAACAATATCTATTCACAACAGTTGAAAAGCCATTTTATGGTTACCAGATTTTCTTTGAATTGGTAGGTACAGCTCCCTATATGAATGATATTCAAAGAATTCTATTTGTTCCTCCTATCTAGTTTAGGGTATGTTCTTGACTCGAGAATAGTAGAGGTATAACCAAGTTAGACTTAGACAAGACCTAACTTAGGCAAGTTTGAGTTCTAAGAATCTAATTATTTTTGTGTATTCACAATCTTATGAATTCACAAAACCTTCATATATCTAACTATGAAAACTTGAAGCTAAACTACTGCTATTAATTAATTATACTAAAGTTTCCTCTTTGAATGAACAATAACAATGCTTATTACATTCACTCACTGTATTATGAACAATAGAAGTAAAACTCTATTTATTCCTCGTTCCAATTCCAAACATCTAAGGAAAACACTAATTTCAACAATTCTACGAAACAGAAAATAATTGATATTGAGTACTCTCAATTGTCTCTGCAACAAAAAACATCTCACACCAAAAATTTTCCAACCTTTGATTCACCATTAAATTTCATACATATAGGATTTGAGAGATGAATGTTACAATAGGAATATCAATCAGTTTATCTTCTCAGATGACAAATGGCAAGATGCCAGTTTGTTGGATTTCAAAATTTACAAAAATTTGTAACATTTACATCAGAAAACAAAAAAGGGGTATTGAATAAGTCATTTAGACTTCTTTCCCTTTTCAGTTTTTGCCCTATATGTTCTGGCAGCCACTATAATTGGGATCATCTCCTCGTGACTAGGCACATGTACATTGGTGAATCTTAAGAGCCACTTTGAATGCTCTCGGGCCAACTCCTTTACTACACCCAGCTGACTTGTCAACTCTCCAGCTGCCACATGTACGCATCCATTGAGTGTTTGCAACTCTACCACTTTGTTTTGACTACTTGAAGTCATCCCAGATAGATTATTCAAGTATGTGGAGAAGTTATTCTTCATTGCCTCTATCCCAATGAGAGCCTTTCCTTGCCCACTGCTTTGTGGATCTGTGTGTAACCCTTGCATGAGTGCAAATTCTCTGTCTTGGATCTTCTTCATCTTTTCCTTTGTTTCTTTGAGTCCTTCCTCTACCTCTTGAATCATTTCCTACTTGAATTGCATGTTCTCAAGCCATTCGAATAGAGGCTCAGTCCCCTTCTTAAAAATATTCGCTTCAATTGCCTCTTTTGCCTTCATTTGAATGATCATATTTAGGAGAGAAACACATTCATCGCACCTTGCCTTTTCTGCAGCCAAAGTGTTGTGATTAGAAGTAATATTATCCTTCTCAATTTCTAACCAAAGGATAACATTTCCAATCTAATCAATTAGAACAGCTCCATCTGTACTGAGCTTCTCAATCCATTCTTTTTCGATTTGACCAAAATGTCTATCCTTTTGGAGTTGTGAGATGAAGGATTGCACTTCTTCTATAGTAGGGTTCTCAGTAGCAGGCACACCAGTAATGGTTGCCAATGGAACAACTAGTTTCCTAATGAATCTTTTCAATTCCTCAATCTCTGCTTTCATTCTAATTTTTGACAGTTTGAGGTCCTCTAGTTGTTCCTCTATCACCTCATTACTCAATCTCCACAGGCCCACTTTCATATCATGCCTAGCGAGATCAATTGAATGTAGAGTGAAGTCTTCTAGCATCATATCTTCAATTCGCCCAGCCTTGTTTGGTTTCGCTACCTCCAGAGTTAAGTGTCCTATTTTTGGATCTTGTCCTAAAATTGACAAGGTGTTCTTCTTTTTAGCTTTCACCATGGTAGATCCTGAGTGAACCACTTGGGATACAACATCTTTCGAAGGAACACCTTCATCTTTCCTTTTTCTCTTCTTTTCCAAAGTATCCTCGAGCCAAGATTCTATACTAATCACTTTGGAGGCTGTTCCAAGTGACTCAATGCTGAACATCTTCTTCTTCACTAGAGTCATTATTGTTGTAGTTACAAAAAAGGGGGTCTTGGGAGTCTGAGAAAGAAGCTGAGATGGACCTAGAGCTTTCTCTTCTTTTTGGACTTTCTTTGCAACTTCACCAGAATCAGTAGATTTGTTACTACTACTTTTATCATCTCTGATCTCTACTATTTGAATAGGAGAACCAGTGGGCTTTAGAAGAGGAACACTTAAAGATGGTGTAGGGCTATGATGAGGGGATAAGATAGGGTCAACTTGAAGAGATGGAGTTGGAGAAGCTTGAGGAGATGGGGGAAGAGCAGCATGTGGAGGTGATACTGGAACAGGAGATCCATCTCTCCATTCCTCTATTTTTTTTTCAACTTTGGCTTGAGTTTCGATTATTGGAAGCGATCCACCTTGATAGGTTGGGGCTATTGGAATATTCCTCTCTTGGGGTATATCACCTCTGCCTATAGATTGAGTTGGAGCTTGAGCAGCTGTGGCAGTAGCACCGAGAATGGCACTCTGAGGGGAAGCTATGGTAGCTATGGATGTGGAGGCTTGAGTATTTTTACTCCTACTCCGACTTTTCTTAGCTGTCCATTCAACCCACTTCCCAGTCCTTTTGATTATTCTTGCCATCATGACATCGAAATCTTCTACTATGTCAACATATGGTTTGAAACTTATGGGAGTATTCCTCAACTTAGTCATATATGTATTGCTATATATATTTTGACCATCATCCTCCAGTCTATCCACATCTAAATTTATACCATATCTCTTTACCTCATCAATTAAAAATCTGGCAAAGGCACGATCTCGACTCTCCAGTTCATCTTTACAATTTTCTCAGTAATCCTCCATGGTTGTTACATGTTTGATCATGCTTCCAATCTGGAGCACATCCCTAGCATACCCATTAGGATCAAATAGGGGCGTTACTGCTTCATACTCTTCCAATTTGTATTTACTTTCAAATGCTTTGAGTATATTCTTTGCATTTGATCTAGTTTTGCAACTGTATGCTCCAACTTTTATAGTGAATTTATACCCTTTCTTCTTTAGGCTGGCGCTCAACATGTTCACTTGTATTGCTTGCCTCACGATCTCCATGAGCACGATCATATCATCTGGATACTTGGGAAGCTTCAATGGGAATCCGTCGAACGCTACAAGACGCAAATAAGAAAATGATGAGAACTAGATGAAGTAATTTCCAAATTGGCTGATGATCACCATCACTTCTGGGCTAAATCTGGGCTTCGGGTGCTCCTATGATTCCCTACAAATCCTCATGGTGAATGCATCATTTACTCGGATGTATTCTGCATAACTATTCTGTAATTGCAAGCATGGATAAAACTCGTAACTTTTTACATTATCCAAGAAATCTTCAATCCTAGGGAGTCCCAGCAACAATTGAAGAGAAGCCAACATGTATATCAAGAATGAGGACATATAAAAAGAATTATAAAACTTAGTTGCATTGAGAGCCCTAGAAAGCTGTTCACTGACCTCATGCACCTAGTCAATATACTGTGTGTCTAAGCAAATAACTTGCACCAAAAAGAAGTACTGCTCTACAAAATTAAAAGCTTCTACCTCACCTTTGAGTCGATGCAATAGAACCAAAATATCAATAATTTCTGGTTTGAGGTCCATGCCGAAGAGAGTTTTAGGGACTTTACTCTTGGCCCCCCTTGGCTTCTGAAACCAAGACTGCATGATCTCCTTCCTCCAAACTATATTTTTCAATGAGTACTCGGACATGGCTCCACTCATCGCCAAATCAGAGAACTCCTCCCATTCTGGAATTTGCAAGCAATTCACCATTGATTGTCAATCAATTGAAATGAACACTTTTTGATCAGGTAGTAGAATCTACCTTGTATCCGGGTATTAATGATTGATGCATTCTAAAATCAACTCTGGGGCTTGTACTACTACAGGGAACCCAGCTGCTTCTACTAATCCACTTCCTCAAAGTTTCTCTGTTATGGGGTGGATTGGTTCTGCTCTCAATCTCCTTTGAAAATCATGCATATCATAGAAATGAAGTGAAGTATCCATGCAAGTTGACCATTCTGACCTAATTCCACCCAATCCATCGAACCCTGCAAATCTTGTTGCTATTTTATTGTATTATAGCAAAAACTCAAATAGTTACAGTTGACACAAGACGCCAATTTTATATTTGAAAAATACTTGAAAACACTATCCAATGCAACAGTATAACAGTAAGACGGTAGTTTGAAAGTCTGTTAGTTCACTCTTTATAGAATAAACCCAAATTTGCCCGTTGAATTTCATAAATCATGCCACACGAGTGGAATGAAGAGTAAATCCATTGGATTGGTAAATATAAAGGTTATAATGGATTTATCTTTCTCTTTTCACTGATTTCGTTGGCTTTAATGGTAACTTTCATTAATTGCTGGTTTACTTTCCGTTTCACATATCTTTCAAAAAAACAAGAATGGAGTACTTCCTAGGGAAAAATTTGCTTACCTCAATTATGCTTGCAAACACCCCATCAATTCACTGATTTGCTTGTATTTGCTTGTCCAAAAAATTTTGCAATCAATTCATGAGTTTACCATGCTCGCAAGAATGATTTTTCCCCAAATACAGAAAATGGCCTTCGAGGGTAGAAAACTCGTAGTGGAGAAATAGATTTCTGATTTTCCCTTTTAACTTTAGCTTTTACCTTTCAATCTAAATCACTTTAATAAAAAAAAACTCTGGGAAATATAAAAGAGGCTTCGTGGGTGAAAAATGGGGTCCACTTAGTAACTCTATTTTTCCATTTAGGTCTTTGCAGAAATTTCAACTCTTGGTTTGAAATCCATCAGAGGAGAAGCCACTTCTGAATTTTCTGCCAATGCTTATCCCGCTCATCTTAATGAGCTTTGAGTAATTTTTGCTATGAAAAATTGATGATATTTGAATCATCTAACCATTAGGTGACTTACATACCCTTGTTTCACTATACCAATAGCAGCTATGGATCTCTACGGAGTTTTACCTTCTAGGTGCGAAAACCCACAATGGAGAAGAAGAAACCTATTTTTTTGCCACTATTCTTTATTTTAAGCCCCCAAAAAACACAAAATTGACTTCAAAAGTGAGGGGTGAGGCCCATTGGCTTTCTCAATTCCTTTACATAGGCCTTTTCAAAAAATTGATTACTGACTTTGAAGTCCGCCATGAAGAAGCTCTTTTCTAGTTTTCCACCGATGCTTATCTCGATCATTTTCCAAGCTTTAAAATGGTTCTCACCATGAGATCATGATGTCACTTGAACGATCTTTCCTTATCATGATCCACTTTACTTGAAGGAGGCTTACAAATAGCTTTTGCCAGTCTTTGCAAAAATTTTCCTTTGGGGTGTGAAAACCTGCCAAGGAGAAGCCGAAACTTGATTTTTCACCGATTCAATTTTCTCTAATTCTAGATTAAATGAGTTGCATGGAAATCAAAAGATGTAGTAAAAATTGAGAATCTCCATCGAGGATGGCTCTAAACTACCCCTAAGACTCATGACAACCAAGAAATACCCACCTGGGCTAACTATGATATGGGAGAAAGGAAAAGATGAAAGTCCAATGGAGAAACTCAACACCCTAAGAAGAAAGACCTAGTGACCCAACTTGATAGAATATGACATTAGTTTACTCTCCACTTTGCAAAAATTTGTATATGGTGGAAAAGTGGGGCAACAGCTGGCTCTGACTGGGGACTTGGGTAGAGTATGCCCAAGAAAAACTTAGAATCTCTGGTTTCGCAAAAGAAAATAAAGGACAACAACACAACAAAAACAAACAAAAAAAAGAAAGTGAGGAAAAGACACTAGAAAGGGAAAGCTAACTATGACACACACAACACTATGTCTAACTATGGTACATTACAGGGGTTACCTATTTTCAATTTGTAACTTGGTAAAGCTTGAGATCCTAACCATTATAAGTCAGGGGTAGTTCTTCACCATCTTCATATGCTAATTTGAATGAATTATTTTCAAATACCTTTTGAATTTTGAAAGGGCCTTTCCATAGAGTATCAAACTTCTTATGCATTCCTTTTGGAGCCTTTCTTTTGTCCCAGAGTAACACCATGTCTCCCGCCATTAATTTTTGAGGTCTTGTTTTCTTGTCAAAAAGTTCTTTTACTCGCATTTGGTGCTGTGTGATATGATCAACAATTTCCATCCTTTCTTCTTCTAGCTTATTTAGATACAGGATTCTCTGTTCTAGACCATCCTTATAGACATCATCTTCAATTACTGTTTCGAGTTTAATTGTAGCCAATTCCAATGGTAAATGTAGATTAGCTTTAGTTCCATAAACTAGTTCAAAAGGGGATATACCAATTTCTCTCTTGGGTGTCACTCTGTCTGCCCAGAGTGCCTCATGAATCTTTTTGTGCCAATTCTTCTAGTTACCTAACACCAGTTTCTTTACAATATTGATCAAATTCTTATTGCTAGATTCTGCCTATCCATTCCCTTGAGGGAAATAATCAGATGAATGACTGACGGTGATCCCATACTCAAAACATAAATTAGTAATATCAATTGAAGAAAAATAGGATGCATTATCCATCACTAACTTCATGGGAATGCCAAATTTGACCAAAATGTTTTCTTTAATGAATTCACATACCACCTTAGAAGTAGTCTTCTTTGTAGCCTTAGGTTCTACCCACTTGGTGAAGTAGTCGGTTGTAGTTATGATGTATTGATGACCAGTAGTGGATGTAGGAGTAAATGGACCAATGAAATCAAGACCCCATTATTGAAAAGGTCCTTCAATGATAACAGGTCTGAGTGGTAGTGTGGCTAATTGAGGGCATCCAAAAAACATTTTACACTTTTCACAATTCACTACCCATGCATATGCATCTTTGAACATCCTAGGCCAGTAATAGCATTGCCTTAGTATTTTGAAAGCTATAATTGAAGAACAGAAGTGTCCTCCACATGCCTCATCATGGAATTCTTTCAACAACTTTTCTTGTTGTGGTTTATCTACACATCTTAGGAATGCACCATCAATAGCCCTTTTGAAAAGCTTGCCATCCCAAATCACATACTTGGTTGCTTTTAATCTAAGATCTCTTCTTTGTTTTGTATTCAAACCTTCTGGACATTGACCATATGTTAAAAGGTAAGAAATGTTCTCAAACCATGAATCATAGAGACCTACTGCCAGCACTAGTTGCTTCTCATTTGATTCTCCTAATTCATTAGTGGTTTTGTTTTCTGCAATTGCTCTACATAGAGCATTTCCTCTTATCAGCTTGGTAGGTTTAATCTCAATATCATATTCCTGTATCTTTGCCACCCAAACTCCTCTGACATTGCAACCTAATTCTTGTTGCGTTAGTACACTTTTTACTACCGTGTCAACGACGAAGACAACAGAGTGTGAATGTAGAATATAGAAATGAAAATCCTTAAGTGCTCTGACTATCGCATAAGCATGCTTTTCAATTTGGGAATATTTTAGTTTGTGATTTTTCAAAGGTATGCTCATAAAAGCAATGGGAGCTTGTATTCCTTCACCATTCTCCTACACAAGAATAGCTGATAATGTATGTTCTAAAGCATAGCAATAAATAATAAAATCTTGCTTGTAATTTGGGTGACATAGAACTAGGGCATTAGCAATAGCAGTTTTTATAGCTTGAAAAGCTCGCTTTCCTTCCTCACTCAATTTGAAAATTGAAATTCCCTTCATCATATTGATTATATGCTTAGTAGTTTTTGCAAAATCGGGAACAAAGCTTCTAAGGAAATTCACCTGGCCAAAGAAAGATTTAACCCCTATTTTTTTTATAGGTAGACTTAGTCTCTGGATGGCCTCTACTTTGTCAGGATCTATTTTAATGCCTTCCTATGACACTATGTGTCCAAGTAATTTTCCTTCAGTCATACAGAATACTGACTTTTTTGGATTGAGAGAAATTCCATGCTCCCTGCATCTTTGTAACACTCTTCTTAGATCTTCCATATGGTCTTTTCTTTTCTTTGAGAACACCGTAAGATCATCCAAGTATATGACTATTATTTGATCTTTCATATCAACAAAGGTTTCATTCATACATATTTGGAACGTAGCCCCAACATTGATCAGTCCGAAAGGCATCCTGTGGTATGCAAATATACCCTAAGGAGTTGTGAACACTGTTTTATGTTGATCTTTCTTTTCTACTTCGACCTAGTTATATCTCGAAAAGCCATCCAGCATAGACATCATCTCAGATCCTACAACTGTTTATAGAAAATGGTCCATGTTCGGGAGAGCAAAATTATCTTTGAGAGATGCTTGATTCAAGTTATGAAAATCTACACAAATCCTTATCTCTCCATTCTTCTTCCTAATAGGCACTATGTTGGCTATCCAGGACGAGTGATGGATAGGATAAATGATTCTCACTTTTAATATTTTGTCAACTTCTCAAAAAATAGCATCTGGAACCTTTGGATTATAATTTCTTTTCTTTTGCCAAAAGGGTACTGCATCTGGCTTGAGAGGAATCTGATGTTTCACCTCTCCTCCTCTATAGCTCTTCAGGTCTTCATAGCTCCAAGCAAAGACATCTCTATATTCTTCAAATAATTTCTTTGCAGTTTCTCTCTCTTTGGGAGTACAACATTTTCCAATATTAATCATTTTAGGACTATGGACATCTCCAATGTTCAATCCTTCATATTCAGCCATGGTTGGTCTCTTTTCTGTTCTTTTCTGCTTAACATAAGCATCATGTCTGTTAAACAACTTTTCTAGAGCTACAAAATAAGGGGAATAATATTAATTTTCAGTTGGACCTCACCACTTTTGCTATGTTCATCATCCTCGCGAGACTCAGGCTCAAAGCTGGCTTTATCATTTTCTAGAAATAGTTGCAAACTCTTATCATCCTTAAAGACTTGCCAGGACTCTATATTATCTGGGATAGTAGATCTATATATAATTTCAATTTGATATTTTTTATCCTTAAAATCTGGATGTAGGAGTAACAAGGAAGCAGAGACTGCAAGTGAATCAGCCTTTGTATTCATTTCTCTTGGCACGACTCTAATGGAGAAGGCATCTAAACCTTCTATCTCATCCAACACCTATTCCTATAATTCTTTAGTTTATGATTCTTCACTGAGTACTGCCCTTTGATTTTTCTCACAATAAGCTCTGCATCACTTTGGGCCCTTAAGACTTTTATCCCTCTTTCTTTTGTAGTAACTATCCCCAATATTAAAGCTTTATATTATGCTGTATTGTTTGTGTTACCAAACTCTATTTTGAAAGCTAAGGGCTTAGCCTCTCCTTCTAGGTATATCAACACTATGCCAGCTCCAAAACCTGAAGAAGCACAACTCCCATCAAATTTGAGTGTCCATATGTTAGAAACTTCTTTGTTTTCATTAGGAACCTTCTTGACATGATTCTCATTCATTTTTTTACCTGAATTATCTTCAGTAAATAATATATAATCACCAAATTCCAATTCTTGATATAAAATTTGAGTTTTGGAATCATCTAATTTCAAGACTATGAATTTTTCTTTTTCTTTAGGTTCTAACTTGACCTTCTTATTACCAATAGGTATCACAGCTTGGGACCAGTCTAGCTTAATTTCTCCTCCTAAGTCTCGGCAGAAACTTCTACTTAAGAGGAGTCCATAACTTATAGGAATATTAGCTACCAGTATGGTTAACAGGAGTTTCTTTTCTAGATATGAGGCCAAAGCCACTTGTGCATCTTTAATTTGTCCAAGAAAGGGAACTTGTTTGGCATCCACAAAATAACATCTCCCATGCACTTTAGTAAGACTCAACCCCAAGGCTTTAGCTATGATATATGGCATAACATTATCTCATGCACCTAAATCTATTATGCAATTTCTAAGTTTACATCCATTAATATACAATGAGATATAAAAAGGTTCAGGCTTCTATCCAAGGGAGGTTGCTAAAATAGTAGAATCTTCTCTATTAAATATGCCAAATGTTAAGGTTTCATCTTTGATTTCAATAGTCACATTATGATTCAAGTCTAAGGTACCTCCTTTACATTTATCCACTAACCTCTTTAGTTCAAAAGGATGTGACTTTAAATAATCAATAGTGGAAATTTGAACCTTTGACTCTTCACAAAATTGAATGAAATCAAAAGATGTATTGTCCTTACCTATTTGTGAAGTGGATGTTCCTTGATCAGTATGTATCTTACTCGTAGAAGGACCAGAGTCATCTTTGTGAGTATGACTAGAGGTTTGATTCTTCATTCTTTGTCCATGGGTAAGTACTTTGTATGAGGTTCCATCAATAGTTGCATAACATTCACCCTTTGATTCAGAATCCGATTCATATTCTAAAAATAAATTTCCAGAGTCACCATTTGAACAGGAATCAGGTTCTAAACATGGAGCTGCAATATTCAATTCATTAGTAGATAGCAATTGCATCATACGAACAGTCTCTGAACAATTCTCACTATCATGATCTGTGGTTAAATGGAACATGCACATATTTCTCTTTTTCGGTGTTGCTTCAATTTGCAGCCTAGGTTGTGAACTTGTAAGCTACAAAAATCTACTTTCATTGCTTCTACCTGGTGAGTTTTGATAATTTCATTGATAAGAGTTATTGAATCTAGGTAACTACTTTTTCATTGCTACCAACTCGTTAGACAACTTTTGAATCATTTCTTCTGATGATGTGGTGTTACTAGAACTCACTTTAGTTTGAAGTTCCCATTTCCATTTTCTTGTAGAAATTAGGTCATCTTCACATTCAATAGCTTTCTTCTGTGCATTAGCTAGATCAGTAGGGTGTGCTCTTCTTAGATCATAATTGATGTATGGAGGCATAGCACTAATAAAGAAAGTTTTCAAATTGCCAGGCGCAGGTCTATTAGCAGTAGGAATTTTGCTATTAATCTTATTGAAGTTGGCAATGAAATCTCTCATGCTCATAGTTGGTTGCTTATTAATTGAATTTAACTGCGTTAGAAAGGCATGTTCATCTTCCACAGTCTTGAATCTGGCTTCAAATTTAGTTCTCATCATGTCCCAATTTGTTATTGAACCATTAGCTAAATGATAAAGCCAGTCTGCTGCATTGTTTGTAAGTATCTCTACAAACAATCTTACAGTGATATCTTCATGTCCCACCCCCAATATATGGGTGGCCGCAAAGAATGCTTTAATGTGTTCATCTATTGTGACTTTCCCATCACTTGAGAATTTAGGGAAGTTCTTCCTTGAACTAGCTAGGAGTGGATGATAGGCATTTAGTGCTAATGGCCCTATTGCCTTGGCCCATGGAGCAGCCATAATTGTTCTAGCTGTATATGGCAGAAAGTTAACAACTGGAGGTGCAGTAACTCTATGAAGTGCTAACACTTGACAAGTGGACTGTGAAGTGCTAGAATTTTTGCTTCTAATGGGAGAAGGGGGTCTAATTTGACTTTTACCTTCACCTTTCTGCTTTGGAACTTCTAAGATAGGAAAACCGAGCTCTGTTAATTTGTCAAAAGCGGAATCTTGCCCACCCTGTTTCTTGGTACTTCTGAGGAACCTAAATTGTTCCAAGATGCTAGGTCTAATTTAACTCTAAGCTTACTGTCCTAATTGTCTTTTTGCTCTCCAAATATGTCTTCTTTGAACAACTCTTTCAAAACCTTCAGCTCTTCTTTCTTCTTCCTCTAATATCTGGCTAGCATTCTGGTAATGTTCAATGTTCCTTTTGTGCCTCCAAACAAACATGTTAAGGGATGAAATTATATCCTCTTGGTCATCTTGAAAACCAAGGTTAGATTGGAGCACTAGGATTATGTTTTCATGAGGTAGTACCATTTTTCCTCATGACATAGGCTTTTTGATCAAGCGACTATTCGTCTTCCCCAGCAGAGTCGCCAAAAATCTGTTGGTAAATAGATTTGTTCTTTTTATCTTTTGTGAAATTATGACTCTTAATGCCCAGATTATGAACAATATCTATTCACAATAGTTGAAAATCCATTTTATGGTTATCGGCTTTTCTCTGAATTGGTGGGTACAGCTCCCTATATGAATGATATTCAAAGAATTCTATTTGTTCCTCCTATCTAGTTTAGGGTATGTTCTCGACCCGAGAACAGAAGAGGTATAACCAAGTTAGACTTAGACAAGACCTAACTCAAGTGAGTTTGAGTTCTAAGAATCTAATTATTTTTGTGTATTCACAATCTTATGAATTCACAAAACCTTCATATATCTAACTATGAAAACTTGAAGCTAAACTACTGCTATTAATTAATTATACTAAAGTTTCCTCTTTGAATGAACAATAACAATGCTTATTACATTCACTCACTATATTATGAACAAGAGAAGCAAAACTCTATTTATTCCTTGTTCCAATTCCAAACATCTGAGGAAAACACTAATTTCAACAATTCTATGGAACAAAAAAAATTGATATTGAGTACTCTAATTGTCTCTGCAACAAAAAGCATCTCACACCAAAAATTTGCCGACCTTTGATTCACCATTAAATTCCATACATATAGGATTTGAGAGATGACCATTACAATAGGAATATCAATTGGTTCATCTTCTCAGATGACAAATGGCAAGATGCCAGTTTGTTAGATTTCAAAATTTACAAAAATTTGTAACATTTACATCAGAAAACAAAAAAGGGGTATTGAATAAGTCATTTAGACTTCTTTCCCTTTTCAAATTTTTCCCTATATGTTCTGGCAGCCATTATAATTGGGATCATCTCCTTGTGACTAGGCACATGTACATTGGTGAATCTTAAGAGCCGCTTTGAATGCTCTCGAGCCAACTCCTTTACTGCACCTAGCTGACTTGTCAACTCTCCAACTGCCACATGTACGCATCCACCGAGTGTTTGCAACTCTACCACTCTGTTTTGACTACTTGAAGTCATCCCAGATAGATTATTCAAGTATGTGGAGAAGTTATTCTTCATTGCCTCTATCCCAATGAGAGCCTTTCCTTTCCCACTGCTTTGTGGATCTATGTGTAACCATTGCATGAGCACATATGTTCTGTCTTGGATCTTCTTCACCTTTTCCTTCATTTCTTTGAGTCCTTCCTCTACCTCTTGAATCATTTCTTGCTTGAATTACATGTTCTGAAGCCATTCAAATAGAGGCTCAGTCCCCTTCTTCAAAATATTCGCTTCAATTGCCTCTTTTTCCTTCATTTGAATGACCATATTTAGGAGAGAAACACATTCATCGTACCTTGCCTTTTCTGTAGCCAAAGTGTTGTGATTAGAAGTAATATTATCCTTCTCAATTTCTAACTGAAGGATAACATTTCCAATCTGATCAATTAGAACAACTCCATCTATACTAAGCTTCTAAATCCAGTCTTTTTTGATTTGGCCAAAATGTCTATCCTTTTGGAGTTGTGAGATGAAGGCTTGTACTTCTTGTGTAGTAGGGTTCTCAGTAGCAGGCACACCAGTAATGGTTGCCAATGGAACAACTAGTTACCTGATGAATCTTTTTAATTCCTCAATCTCTACTTTCATTCTGATTTTTGACAGTTTGAGGTCCTCTAGTTGTTCCTCTATCACGTCATTACTCGATCTCCATAGGCCCACTTTAGTATCATGCCTAGCTTCCCTGAGATCAATTGAATGTAGAGTGAAGTCTTCTGGCATCATATCTTCAATTCGCTCGGCCTTGTTTGGTTTCACTACCTCCAGAGTTAAGTGTCTTGTTTCTAGATCTTGTCCTAAAATTGACAAGGTCTTCTTCTTTTTAGCATTCACCATGGTAGATCTTGAGCGAACCACTTGGGATACAACATCTTTCAAACGAACACCTTCATCTTTCCTTTTTCTCTTCTTTTCCAAAGTATCCTCGAGCCAAGATTCTGTACTAATCACTTTGGAGGCTGTTCCAAGTGACTCAACGCTGAACATCTCCTTCTTCACTGGAGTGGTTGTTGCTGTAGTTGTAGAAAAGGGGGTCTTGGGATTTTGAGAAAGAAGATGAGATGGACCTGGAGCTTTCTCTTCTTTTTGGGCTTTCTTTGCAACTTTATCGAAATTAGTAGATTCACTACTACTACTTTATCATCTCCAATCTCTACTATTTGAATAGGAGAACCAGTGGGCTTTAGAAGAGGAACACTTATAGATGGTGTAGGGCTATGATGAGGGGATAAGATAGGGGCAGCATGAAGAGATGGAGTTCGAGAAGCTTGGGGAGATGGCGGAAGAGCAGCATGTAGAGGTGATACTAAAATGGGAGATGCATCTCTCCGTTCCTCTATTTCTTTTTCAGCTTCGGCTTGAGTTTCGATTACTGGTAGTAGTCCACCTTGATAGGTTGGGGCTATTGGAACATTCCTCTCTAGGGGTTGATCACCTCCACCTATAGATTGAGTTGAAGCTTGAGCAGCTATGGAAGTAGCACCGAGAACAACACTCTGAGGGGAAGCTATGTGAAGGCTTGAGTATTTTTACTCCTACTCTGGCTTTTCTTAGCTATCCACTCAACCCACTTCCCAGTCCTTTTGATTATTCTTGCCATCATGACATTGAAATCTTCTACTATGTCAACATATGGCTCGAAACTTATGGGAGTATTCCTCAACTTAGTCAAATATGCAAAGGCACGATCTCGACTCTCCAGTTCATCTTTACGATCTGCCCAGTAATCCTCCATGGTTGTTACATGTTTGATCATGCTTCCAATCTGGAGTACATCCCTAGCATACCCATTAGGATCAAACAGGGGCCTTACTACTTCATACTCTTCCAATTTGTATTTACTCTCAAATGCTTTCAGTATATTCTTTGCATCTGATCTAGTTTTGCAACTGTATGCTCCAACTTTTATAGGGAATTCATACCCTTTCTTCTTCAGGCTGGTGCTCAACATGTTCACTTGTATTGCTTGCCTCACAATCTCCACGAGAACAATCATATCATGTGGATACCTGGGCAGCTTTAGTGGGAATCCATCAAACGCTGTAAGATGCAAATAAGAAAATGATGAGAACTAGATGAAGTAATTGCCAAATTGGCTGATGATCACCATCACTTTTGGACTGAATCTCTACTCTGAGTGCCCCTATAATTCCCTAAAAATCCTCATGGTGAATGCATCATTTACTTGGATGTATTCTGCATATCTATTTTGTAATTGCAAGCATGGATAAAACTTGTAACTTTTACATTATCAGGGAAATCTTCAATCCTAGGGAGTCCCAACCACAATTGAAGAGAAGCCAACATATATATCAATAATGAGGACATATAAAAAGAATTATTAAACTTAGCTACACTGAGAGCCCTATAAAGCTATTCACTGACCTCATGCACCCAGTCAATATACTGTGTGTCTGAGAAAATAACTTGCACCAAAAGGAATTACTGCTCTACAAAATTAAAAGCTTCTACCTCACCTTTGAGTCGATGCAATAGAACCAAAATATCAACAATTTCTGGTTTGAGGTCCGTGCCAAAGAGAGTTTTAGGGACTTTACTCTTGGCCCCCCTTGGCTTCTAAAACCAAGATTGCATGATCTCCTTCCTCCAAACCATCTTTTTCAACGAGTACTCAGACATGGCTCCACTCATCGTCAAATCAGAGAACTCCTCTTATTCTAGAATTTGCAAGCAATTCACCACTGATTGTCGATCAATTGAAATGAACACTGTCTGATCAGGTAGTAGAATCTTTGTTGTATCTGGGTTGTAATGATTGATGCATTCTAAAATCAACTCTTGGGCTTGTACTACTACAGGGAACCCAGCTACTTCTACTAATTCACTTCCTCGAAGTTTCTCTATTATGGGGTGGATTGGTTTTGCTCTCAATCTCCTTTGAAAATCATGCATATCATAGAAATGAAGTGAAGTATCCATGAAAGTTGACCATTTCGACCTAATTCCACCCAATCCATCAAACCTTGCGAATCTTGTTGCCATTTTATTGTGTTATAGCAAAAACTTAAATAGTTACAGCTGACACAAGATGCCAATTCTATATTTGAAAAATACTTGGAAACACTATCCAATGCAATAGTATAGTAGTAAGACGGTAGTTTGAAAGTCTGTTGCTTCACTCTTTATAGAATAAACCCATATTTTCCCGTTGGATTTCATAAATCGTGCCACATGTGTGGAATTAAGAGTAAATCCGTTGGATTGGTAAATATAAAGTTATAATGGATTTATCTTTTTCTTTTCACTATTTTTTTTGGCTTTAATGGTAACTTTCATTAATTACTGGTTTACTTTCCATTTCACCTATCTTTCAGAAAAACAAGAACGGAGTATTTCCTAGGGCAAAATATGCTTACCTCAATTATGCTTGCAAACACCCCATTAATTCACTAATTTTCTTCTATTTACTTTTCCAAAATAATCTGCAATCAATTCACATGTTTACCATGCTTGCATGAATGATTTTTCCCCAAATACAAAAAATGACCTTCGAGGGTAGAAAACCCGCAGTGGAGAAATAGATTTTCGATTTTCCCTTTTAACTTTAGCTTTTACCTTTCAATCCAAAGCACTTTAATAAAAAATAAACTCTGAGAAATATAAAAGAGGCTTCATGGGTGAAAAATGGGGTCCACTTAGTAATTCTATTTTTCCATTTGGGCCTTTGTAGAAATTTCAACTCTTGGTTCGAAATCCGTCAGAGGAGAAACCACTTCTAAATTTTTTGCCAATGCTTATCCCTCTCATCTTAATGAGCTCTGAGTAATTTTTTCTATGCAAACTTGATGATATTTTAATTATCTAACCATTAGGTGACTTACATACCCTTGTTTTAGTCTACCAGTAGCAGCTATGGATCTCTGTGGAGTTTTACCTTCTAGGTGCGAAAACCCGCAATGGAGAAGAAGAAACCTGTTTTTCCACCACTATTCTTTATTTTAAGCCCCCGAAAAACAAAAAAATGACTTTGAAAGTGAGTGGTGGGGCCCATTGGCTTTCTCAATTCCTTTACATAGGCATTTTCAAAAAATTGATTACTGATTTCGAAGTCCACCACAAAGAAGCTCTTTTCTAGTTTTTTGCCGATGCTTATCTCGATCATTTTCCAAGCTTTAAAATGGTTCTCACCATGAGATCATGATGTCACTTGAATGATCTTTCCTTATCATGATCCACTTTACTTGAAGGAGGCTTACAAATAGCTTTTTCCAGTCTTTGCAAAAATTTTCCTTTTGGGTGCAAAAACCTGCCAAGGAGAAGCCGAAACTTGATTTTTCGCCGATTCAATTTTCTCTAACTCCAGATCAAATGAGCTGCATGGAAATCAAAAGATGTAGCAGAAATAAAGAATCTCCATCGAGGATGGCTCTAAACTACCCCTAAGACTCATGACAACCAAGAAATACCCACCTAGGCTAACTGTGATATGGGAGAAAGGAAAAGATGAAAGTCCGATGGAGAAGCTCAGCACCCTAAGAAGAAAGACCTAGTGACCTGACTTGATAGAACGTGACATTAGTTTACTCTCCACTTTGCAAAAAATTGTATATGGTGGAAAAGTGGGGCAACATAGCATCATCATAGTGAAACTCCATTCCACCCTTTTGTAGGCATTTTCATAATCAATTACTTGAGCACATGCCTACACTCTATTCTAGAAATGTTTTCGAATCCAAAGTCTTCCAATAGGTTATCAAGTTCTCCAATATGCATAAATATCCTTAACAAAACACTTTTGTGTAGGGTTAATGATCTTGGGTAGGATATCTTCTAGTCTAGAGGCTAAGATGTTGGCAATAATTTTGTATGATATGTATTTAGGAGTGTCCTGTCTCTACTTTTTAATGAAATTCTTATCTCCCCTTGGGTATAAATTTTATGAGCCCTACATTGATCACTTGATCAATTTTATGAGCCCTCCATTGATTACTTGACGTATGGATTTCTCATTACTAATTTTTTGGATGGAGGAGCTGATTTATGATAGAAATGGGTTTATCACTTGGAATAATGTATCTTCATTCTAGGAATGATGATTATCATTTTATCCTTATCTTCTAAATTATTTTGAACTATCATCATCTTCTAACCAAAAAAATTGATAGTAAAATTAGGAAAAAGATCTTACTATATATATCACTAGGGGGTGGGTATTTCTTTTTATAGAATAAGGTAATATTTTGTTATGTGTCCTTCCATTCTGCAAAGACAATAAACATCTAGGCTACCCATATAGGAAAATATGAAATAAATAGGGGAATCTCCAGTCTCCAAAAAAAACTTTTAGGCACTTCCAAGCCAAGATAAATAGAAATTAGCCCACCCTAACATAATTATCTAGTTAGGGATTGGGGTGTTAGAGTGCTTCAATAGGTCCTCCTAATTAGATATTAAATGATGAATACTCACTTAGGATATAAAGGTTTAGGCATCCAATGGAAAGACGAGTTATTCACTTCTTTAGATATATTCTTAGGCATCCAATGGTGTAGTTCGAGCTCCTACTCGCACTGATGTGGACACCTCCACCTCTTGATGGTGAGGGAGGGTTGCTTAATTAGATGCCTGATTCGTTCAAGTCTCTTCTAACTTTTTTATGATGTATCATTTTTAGACCTTGATATCAATGTTTAATTAGTTTTTGGATTAGGGTTCAATTTGGTTTGTACTATTTGATTAGGTTTACACGCTTAGTTTTCAATTAGGACAAGAGTTAATAAATTGAATTAAGTTTTAAAGTGCTAAATTTGGTTTTAGATATGGAATTATAGTTAGAGCTTTTAGATTAAAAATTAACATTAATTCAAAAAAGTTAGGTTTGAATTTTGTTTTAAAGTGTTCAATATATTATTGAGTTTTAGTTTAGGGTGATTTGGTTTAGTCTTAAGGTCAACGTTTAACTTGGTTCAATCTTAGGGTAATGGTTCAATTTGGTTAATGGTTGGGGAAAGGATTTAAGGTTAAATTCAAGGTTTCTACTATTAAGTTGGGATATATAATTAGGTTTATGATCATGGTTTAATTCAATTTGGTTTATAAGTATAATATTAATTATTTAAGGGCCATGGTTACCTTTCAATCTAGTTTGATATTTCAATTTGGTTTAGGGTTAACCTAGGGGTTAGTTTATTTTAGTGTTAAATATTAAGATATAATGCTTTGATATCACTCATTTTTTGATATTTTGATTATATCACCCCTATACATGTTGATAACTTATATGTGATGAATCTTACAAATATTATTTGATCTCATTACAATGTGTCATGGTAATTTTTTTTAGTTTATGTACATGAGATGCTCCTATATATGGTGTTTTTATTTTCTTATAATATATAGTGTTAAATATATATAAATTTACCTAAGTACCCTTCTTGATTATCTATGATGGACATGTCGTAAATGACATATCTCTATATGATTCTTTTGATATGATATGCATGGATAATATATATAATGAAAATTTTAAATCCTTCCTATGCAAAAAATGATGTAATTAGATATGTGTACAAATGTTTTTAGATTCACATGTAGATGTAGATATGATGCTCCTCTAGGACAATTTAGTTTAAATTATAAATAAGGTTACAATTTTAGGGTTTGACATTTATAAAATTAGTACTCAAGGTAAGATAGGAAAGTTATTTAATTATTTATATATTACCTGGTGTAGGTTTTAGCAAATTAAGATTAAGGTTAAGATGATTGTAAGGGTTATGATTAGAGTTAAATTCAATACAAATTGACATTATAGTTAATCCTAAATGACGCCCAGCCAAGGGATCCAAAGAACTAATCAAAAGTTTTACTAAGCAAGCAATAACATACATACAATAATTTACATTTATAAAAAACATAAGAGATTGCATTCCTTAATGAGCACATTTACATTTCATTTTTAAATAATTATAAGTACACTAAAAGTAAAATAAATAACATATCCACATGAAAGAATATTAACTACCTCAGTTCAATCCATTTAAATAATTTATATATACATTTGTTCTGAATGCCACTTGGCAAATTAATTCGGAATGCACAATCATCCACTATACATGTCACAGGATATGAAAGGCTGAAAGAATATACATTTATAAAATAGTTTACATCATCCATTTTCGATCCATGAAACAAAGTACAATACAATTTAAGTAAAATCATTTTAAATACTAGAAGTTTTTTGTTTGGATCCCTTGGCGGGCTGTTATGTGATTAAGTACTTAGTTATATAAGTTTAGGGTTTTATTTATATGGTTAGGTCGAGATTATAGTTTAAACAATGAATTTAAGTCGAGGTTATAGTTAAAACAAGGTCGAGGTTATATGGTTCTAGGTTGAGGTTATATTTATTTGTAAAATTACATGTTTAAACAATGAATTTACATCTAATCTAATCATTCAACATTGTAATAAATACATAAATTAAATACATTTCAAAACATCTAAAATAATAAATTTTTAAATAAACATTTACAAAACTATATTTTAATCAACAAATACAAAAATTTAAATATCTACTCATTAACAATGTAAATTTACAATTTTATGTATATTAAAAATGAAAAAAACAATAAATTAACATACATATTAAATTGAAAATTGAAAAAAATAAAGTAAAATAGTATAAAACATATTAAAATACCTGGTGTATTGAAAACTAGCAGCAAGGGGGTGGTCAGTAGGGCTGAAAATTGGGCTCCCATATGCATCTCTAATTGGGCCCTCATTTATGAGGTCATGAAAATGACCTCAAAAATGCCAAAAAAGAGTTTAAATAAAGTCTTACAAATCGGGTACCCGATTTTTAAAAATTCAGGCGCCTGATATTTGAGTGCCTCAGGCACCCGATCTGCTTTTAAATATCGGATACCCAATTTTTGAAATTCAGCTCGGGTGCTCAAAGCTTAATTTTAGAAATGGATACCTAATTTTTTTAAAATCAGGTAAACATTTTTGAGAAGTACAATTCCATGGATCTGACTTCTGTCAAATTGTGACCCAACTTCTTGTAGTCACCCCAAATAGAGGAGGAGAGTCCACATTAAAAGAATTTGAGACATTTTAAAATGATAAAGGAATTAAAAGACAAATAGCAGCACCTAGAACACCCCCCCCACATAGAATGATATTGTAGAAAGAAGGAATAGATTAGTGATAGACTATGCTAAAACATTAATGATGGAGAAGAATGTTGCTGTAAAGTACTAGAGAGAAGCTATTAGTACTGCTATCTACACCTTGAATCGAGTACAAGTAAAGAGAGGTACAAATGCAACACCTTTTGAATTATGGTATGGTCACTCACCCAATGTAAAACATTTCAAAATGTTTGGTTGTAAATGCTATATTCTTAAAGATTCTAGAAATGGAAAGTTTGATGCAAAGAGTGATGAAGGGATATTCCTTGGATACTCCACTAGAAGTAAAGTATATAAGTGTTTGAATACTAACACTAAAAAAATTGTGGAGAGTACAAATGTAAATTTTGATGAGCACACAGAAGCTCAAGATGATGAAACAAAGAACCCAGAAGAGTATAGATCCTTTGTATACTTCTATGAAGGAATGCCTACTGAAGAAAAAGCTGTCAATCAAGTTGGGAATCAGCAACAAGTTTTAGTATCAGCCAAGTCCCAACTAGTGAATGCTAAGTTACATTAGGAAGCTAAGTTGTAGAATGAAGAAAATGCACATTCTAATTCTAAAATCAGTACACATGAAAGAGATGGTGAAATGCCAGAAATAGATGTGCATAGTGACTCTGAAATTGAAAGACCAAACTTGTAAATGAGGAAAGAACCAAGGCTATCCAAGTATGTGAGAAGATACACCCTATTGAATAGATCATTGGTGACAAGGAAACCAAACCAATGACAAGAAATAGACTAAGGAATGAATCATGTCTACTGAGCAAGATTGAACCCAAAACAATGAAGGATGCACTACAAGATGATAATTGGTGTAAGGCTATGGAAGAGGAGAATGAGTAGATAGAGAAGAACAAAACCTAGACCTTAGTTCCAAGACCAGTTGATAAGAATGTGATTGGTACCAAATGGTTATTTAGGAACAAGCTAGATGAGAATGGTGAGATCACAAAAAATAAGGCCAGATTAGTTTGCAAAGGTTATGCACAAGAAGAAGGACTAGACTATGGGGAAACATTTGCCCCTGTTGCCAGGATGGAAGGAGTGAGAACTTTACTTGCATATGCTGCCTACAAAGGTTTTAATGTCTATCAAATGGATGTAAAGTCTACTTTTCTAAATGGTATACTAGAAGAGGAAGTCTACATAGAGAAACCAGAGGGATTTGTTGATAAAAACAACAAGGATATGGTTTGAAAACTTCATAAAGCACTCTATGGTTTGAAGCAAGCACCTAGAGCATGGTATGAGAGACTTCACTAATATCTAGTGAAGATTGATTTGAGAGAACAGATGACAACAACAACTTGTATATCAAGGAAAAAAAAGGTAAAGATATTTTGATATCTGAAATCTTTGTTGATGATATTATATTTGGAGGAAAAGATGCCCTATGCAAAGATTTTGCTTATCAAATGACACATGAGTTTGAGATGTCAATGTTTGGAGAAATTAAACTCTTTGTTGTATTGCAAGTACATCAACTGAAACATGGCATATTTGTGACTTAATCAAAATACAACAAGGAGATACTCAAAACAATTGGCTTAGAATATTCAAAACCAGTTAGTACACAATTGGTAACATGACATAAGTTATCCAAGAATGATGAATCACCTGAAGTAAATTAGACAATGTACAGATCAATGATTGGAAAGTTGCAATATGTTGTGCATAGTAGACCAGGCATTACATTATTTGTTGGAATAGTGGCAAGATTTTTTCCAAAACCAAGCGAAAATCATCTTATGGTAGTAAAAAGAATATTGAGGTATGTAAAAGGAATAGATGACTTTGGCTTATACTACAAGAGGATTGAAAAGTTTGAGTTGAAAGCCTACATTGATGCAGATTGGGGAGGTAATATTGATGATAAAAAAAGCACCAGTGGAGGAGCACTTTTTGTAGGAAAAATATTAGTCACTTGGACTAGCAAAAAGCAAAGTTGTACCTCACAATCCACAATTGAAGTTAAGTGTGTTGCTGCTGTTATAAACTACACCAATATTGTATGGATCAAACATCTATTGCAAGGTATAAAGGAAGAGATGAATGAAATTGTGATACTCTATTGTGATAACACAAGTGCCATCAACATATCAAAGAATCCTACGATTCATGCCAAAACAAAGCACATTGCAATCAAGTATCACTATGTAAGAGAATTGGCGGAAGACAAATAAGTGAAGATGGAATATGTCAATTCAAAGGAACAAATTGTTGACACCTTCACAAAACCATTACCTAGAGATGCATTTGAATATCTTAGAGGTAAATTAGGGGTAATACCCCTATCCAAGTCTGCCTAAGTAAAAGAAAGATTGCGTTGCATCAAATGAGTTGATTGCTAAAATCTTATAAATTGATGTAGAGGATACTTACTTTAGGTTTTTACATAAGTAATTAAAGTACTAAAATTCTAAACAAGTCATAAGCAAGATGACATAGGGATAAAGTGGAGTTCCTACAAATATTACACTTGCATGACAAGATGCCAAAATAATATGTCTTTGATATTGTTGTCAAAGAGGGAGAAATAGTAGAAAATGATCAAATATACAAAATCAAGTGTGTAAACAGAGAAATAACAGCTAAGAGGTAGAGAAAAATTGATCAAAGTAGGAAGCTATAGAAAAAAAGGGAGTCATTCAAAAACTGATTAGACATGTAGAGGGAGAAATAATTGAAAAATAACAGAAAGGAAAGAGAAAAGAAATAACAGTTAAGGAGTAAAACAAAAAGGAGAAGATAGTTTATCAACAAATTTTGAAAGAGGGAGTTACTTATAGAATTCAGAGGGAGTCATACGAAATTCAAAGTTGTTGATAGAATGAACAATTTTGGATAAAGTGTTTTTTTTGGCATTTGATTTACTATTTTAACTTAGTTAACATTTTGATAACTTGGTCGATCAATTTTGTTTGCCATCAATGCCAAAAAGGGAGATTGTTGAAAATTTGATTGAAAAGATCACTATTTAAGGAGGGAGAATTGTTGCAAAGAGGGAGATTGTTGATAAAAAAAAAATTTCAATCATTTTTTTGTCACTGATGTCAAACCTGTTATTTGCTGGAATGACAATTTCTTATAAGATCTAAGTACTATCACTTAGTTTATTGATGGAGACAATTTAATCAATAAGATGTAACAAAAGCACCTAAGGGAAAGGTTGAGTTATGATTTTGTAATGAAGTACAAGGATCAGTTAAGACAATGATAAAATAATGTATTGATAATATACTTGAAGATGCAGAGGTTGGCTACACTTAGAAACTCTAGAAGAATAAGTTGTAACAAAGCTTTCTACAAAGCTTGACTAAGTTCATTAGTGGGTGCCAAGCAAGCTAGTTCATGTCGAGTAGATTATGAGTAACTACTAGGCAAATGTAAAATCTAGTGTGTGTTGAGTGAATAGAAGGAGCTGAGCAAGTTTAGGTACCGAGAAAGTAATAGGTGCAGAGCATTAGAGAAATTTAGTTGATGCCGAGTGAATCCATAGTAGGTGTTGAGCATTAGTAAAACATAGTAGGTACCAAGTAATAGGGTATGTGCCAAGCAACAAAATTTCAATAGTCAAAGATTCAATAGATCAAAGCCGACAAAGTTTATTACCTTGAATTTTGTGAACCAGATGGAGGATAAGAATGTTTAGCTTGGATGTATGATTAGCTAAATGGGATCACTATAGTTAATGAAAAAAACTTTTTATCAGGACATTTGGACCTTGAATAACTAATTCACCCCTCTAGTTATTCTAAAGCATTTCTAACACTAACTTTGACAACAAAACATGTCATAAAAATGCATCAAAACTCAAAAATACAAGAATTGCTAGGACATACTTGAAACTACCTTATCAATGATGTCTTGTTTGTGAAAAATAGGGTCTGTATGATAAAGATATGACAAAAGAACTATATGTAGCTCTAAAGGATCCAAAATGGGCCAATAATTTGATGATTCAATGATGACATCACAAAATGACAAGCCTAAATTTGATTTTCAAATTATTGTCACAAAAAAAAACTACTTTTTCAAAAAAATCATAATATAAATGCTAAAACATCAAGGAAAACTTCCACTGCCTAGAAAGAATTCATTATAGCTGGTGAATTTAGCTAGTGTCACACAAAAAAGTTTGGTGGCCTTAAAAAAAAATTGTAATGCCCCGCCAAGGGATCCAAATAATTAACCTAAGTTTGGTAGCATTTTTTTTTTTTAATCGTGAAAGTAAAACCATTCATAACATTCGCGGAAGCATTAGTAAAATCCAACTGAAAGTAAACATAACATAACATAACAGATTACGTTCTTTAAAGATCCCTTAACATTGTATCACAACTAAATTAACTATCCATCTAACATCACATCCTTATGAAATAACAAGGATACATCCAACATTCTTAAACCATATACAAGTGTCCTTTTTGTAATTACATTTCAGATTGCTCAATCATCCACTATACATGTCACAGGGTATGAAAAGCATAAAAGAATAAACATCCATGTAAATAAAGTACATCATCATACTAACTCTAATCCATGGTGCAATAAAAGTAAATGAAACCACATATCATACATGATACATCATCATCATAAAGATATAACATCCATCATAAAAGATAGCCATACATCACAAACATAAACAACTAAGTGCATGGTTCCTCCCAACCGTTAATAGCATCATTAGACCATCATGGATCCTAGCCATCCCTCTATGTGTAAAATTGCTAAGCACCAAAGAGATCATCGGTATTATCATAGTAGGAATGTCACTCCTAAAACATCCTACTAACATGCAAAGTAAAGCATAAGATAACATCTTTTAACATATGCAAATCATCAATATAAGAAACATACCAGTAAAAACATCCATCATGAGGTATATCATCTATCATAATGATCCAATAACATAATGAAGATAAATACCAACCAAGAATGCTCCAGCCACGGTGTCTCCGATGGATCTCAAATGATAAGAGTGGAAAAACACTACCACCCGACTGCGTGGAACCTAAGTGGTCCACTCCCACCATGCTGAGGAGAAAATCTCAAGTCCCAAACAGGCTATCCAAAAACACATAGCATAAATCTCTTTAAGTCCAGGAATCCTAAAAGTATACTAACTCAAGGGTTCCAAACACAAAACTGACATCTAATTCCTAGAGGCACACAATGACATGTAGGAAACCTACTTTGCAAGCGGAAAAGTGTCATCGCATTTATCATGTACAAGTTACCCTGGTAGTTAGCTAAACTCCATGGATCCATACTGATATCATGCGGCTACTAGTATCCTCTCATACTGACGAGGCATACTACAGAATGCAAGGTCGCAACCATGCGTTCTCTCTACTCCCATCCTAGTCTGTACAAGCACTCAAGGCATGGGTGAGAACCAAAAAAATTATCTTTTTAAGTTCATTTAATCCCCATTTAGTGTGTAAATGTTATCACTTATTAACCAAACTTACAATGAGTTACCCTGGCAGCTACTTAGGGCCCCGACCCCCATTGCAAGCCACTTCCTGACACTACAAGTAGATTACCTACCCTAAGCTCATGGAATAATTGATCTCAAAATTATAAAGGATAGTCCATAATAAGAACATCAAATATGCATAAAAGCACCAAATCTCTATGAGCAAGCATCCATAGAAAATCATGACCACAACAACTCTCTATTGGCAACTGAAGTATCACTGATAATCAAAAGTATCCAATGGTTCTCATTAACCAAAATATATCTCAAATCATATTGATTGAAGACTCCAAAATGGTTGAGTCAAACATGTCACAACATGACATCATAAAATAACATTTCAGCCCCATCATGGCAACTAGAAAATAACCAAGGATAACTGATCGATGAACCAAAAATGGTTAAGTCAAGTGTCTCATACATAAGAATCTCAACTATAACAATCAGTAATTAAAAATATTACATAGAGAATTCCATCACATAACTATGGTTGGGTTTATAAAGATCAGGACCAAATAAGATCAACATGCCATCACATCTCATAACCCCCGAGCCTCTAGTAACAACCTAAGACTGGTCAACACTAATCAACCCAAAAACCCAAAACAAGAAGCATAGAGAATACATGATGAAAACACATGTTTTGGTTTTGCTATATTACATAGTTGAATTAAGTGTAGGGGTTTCCAGTTTCTATTTACTAGTATACTTCAAGTGTCTAAGTTTAATCATTTGACCTACAAGTCAACCCGTTTGTTCCCCGATAGCATTATTCTTTCCATCATTAAAATAATATTCTAAGAATAGCCGAAGGATAAATATTAAATCATTTGACACTTAATAAAATCATTCACTTTATTTTGCTAAGATCAATGTTACAAATTGAATGACTCTTCTTTATGTTACTTCAACTTTTAACATAAATCAAGGATCATTATTCGTCTAAATTATAAGAGAGCCAATTACTAGTCTTTGAATAATAAGATTATAACTTTATTAAAATGATCAATTTAATCAATCAATTACCATAGGTACACCGTCCATGACCTATTAACATTCTAATAGTTCTCAATTAAATATTATTAAGTCTCACTATTAAAATATCTAAGGTCATTATGAGGGTACGACTTGTCAACTTCGATGTAAATACTTTACAACTTTACTAAAAGAATTGATATATTAATTAAAACTCTATACATAACTTAATTATTAATTAAATCTAATTAACTCTAATTAATTAATTTAATTAATAATTACATAACCATATCAATGACCCAATGAATAACTAGCCATAATGTGTAAGTTAAAGGTCAACCATAATCCGATACACAAATATTCATATTCATAGTTCAATAATAATAACTTGTTAATGTTTAATAACAAGCTATATTGGAAATCTTATTAATAAAACTATAATGACCACATTCGTCTTTCTTGAATAAATACTAATATTCCCTTAACAAATTTGTATTATCGATAATCATTTCAAATAAGACTTTATCCCACAACTTAATTATTAATATCATAGTTATAATATCAATTCAATGAATATCCATTAAAAATCAACTATACTCCAAATCCAAAAATTAATATCTTTTACAAAACTTCAATAATTAAATAATCTCTACTAGATTAACTCTAATCGGATGATTTGGTAACTATTTAAACCATTTATATTATTATTTGTTAATAGTTTGTTAGACCCAACAAACATTAATAAATAATAAACTTATCAAAACTATTATTAATCGATCTAGAGGACCTTCCATAAACTTCCTTAGTTAATATTTAACTAACTCTTAACACCATTAAGGCATATCAATAATTTATTTAATAATACATAACGTATTCAAATCGTAGCAATGCTGTTGTAATGCAACAATGACTCCTTGTCAATTAGATCTTAGATCCCATATCATTACATTGTCTTGATTTAAATAATCATCATTGAACATCTTTACATAATATATATTACTGTCTCTTAATTATTTAATATATATTAAATAATATTTAATATACATTAAATAATTAATATTAAAAGTCAACCATTAGACTCAATTTTCTAATTGTTCTGATAATATTTTGTTTGTATAAATGGTGTTTGAAAAAGACCCCTATCAATTCCAATAATCAAATAGCAATTCTAATGAACCCAATATTATCTAAACAATGATTGCATAATTCAAAACTTTGATTTATAATTTGAAAAGCCCCAAAAATAATTGATGACTTAAATATTTAACTCATTCTAATAGAATTCTAACTATATCACTTATTTGAAATTTAATTGCCTAATAATTAATTACACTTCTTCTACTATTAACTAATCTTAATTTAATTTAATTTAATTGGATTAGTTAATAAATCATATAAAACTAATGCATAGTAATAAGATTCTATTCAAACCTGCTGCAGTGGCTGAATAGAAAGCTTATGCGACAGGAAGTCTAGCAGCAACAGGAAGATAACATACAAAACTATAAATCCAGAATCGCATCACGACAGGAATTCTAGTGGTGATAGGAAAATAGCATATAGAACTATAAATCCAGAATCACATCGCGACAGGAAGTCTAGCAGCAATAGGAGGATAGCATACAGAAGTATAAATCTAGAATTGCATCGCGACAGGAACTCTAGCAGCGACAGAAGGATAGCATACAAAACTATAAATCCATAATTGCATTGCGATAGGAAGTCTAGCGGCGACAGAAAAATAGCATGCAAAATCCAGATTTGCATGGCGACAGGAAAATAACATGCAAAATCCTGATTTAGTATTTGAAAAAGAGAACATAGCAAAAAGAAGATAGCATGCAAAATTCCTATCTGCATGGCGACAGGAAAATAGCATGCAAAATCTAGATCTGCAAGGCGACAGGAAAATAGCATGCAAAATCCAGATTTGCATGGTGACAGGGAGTCTAGCAGCGAAAGGAAAATAGCATGTAAAATTATAAACATTCACATATATATGTATATATATACATTTAGTATTTTCAAAGAGAACATATATTTACTTTTACAATAGAAGGGCTTTTATTTCAATGAATTAAGGATGGTAATTGTTCTCTAATTTTATCCATTAATTTCTCTAATAGGTTTGACTGTAGATTTAGAAACCCTTTTCAAATCCATTTATCAATTTGATCCTAACTCGAACCCAAACTTGATTTAGATCTAATTCTTTCTCATTTGGAACTAAGGTTTTCTATCGTTTTCTTTGCAACCAAATAGATACATATCTAGATTCCAATTTCAAGATTAAGGATTCATTCATGGAGTGTATTTAGACACATATAACAGACATGATGAAGACAAGAAGAGAGATAGTGCAAAGAGAATATGCGAATATCACGAGTGCACTTGGACACTAATGCTAATTTTCCATGCCTCAGAAGTCCATAGAAAACCCCTTCCTTCTCCATCATTCACAATTCCTCCAAGATCCAAGCCAACCAAAAATTTCCAAGTGACTAGAAGTGCTAGAAGAAGCATAGAAGCATATAGAAACATATGAGCATGTAGAAGCATATGAGCATTTAGAAACATATGAGCATGGAGAATGATATGAGCATGTAGAAATATATGAGCATGTCGAAGCATATGAGCTTCTCAAATTCATGTAAGCTTTGAAGCTTCCATTTTTAGCTTGTCCAAACACAATAGGAGAGCCTCTATTTAAAGGCCTCTAAGATGCATCTAGAGTGTCTCTAGAAACAACTAGAAGATAAGCATGACAACCAAGCATGAGTCTTATCCAACCTTCTAGATGAGTCATAAGGTTGTAGACACCATATGCTCAAATAAAATGCTAACTCCTAAGTGTAGACAACTAGTGCATACTTAGAGTGCAAACTCCTATGTTGTCTACATGACAACTCTCGAGAATTTGCAAACTCCTATGTGAGCAAATATTAAAATAATGCACAATCATAAATATAATATTTACTTTACTCTTTCCAATTTAATTAATTTATTTATTGAATCTCATGCACTAACTTTTTTGATTCCACTTATTTTATCTTAATATATTTATATTTTAATCACATAAAATCTAGAATCTTTTAATAATTTTAATATATTTTCCACTTTTAAATTTCATTTTCAAAACTTAATGACTAAAATATTTATTAGCTTTAATAATAATATTATTTAGTCATTTATTTAAAAATGAACTCCAAATATATTATTATTAAAATAAATATTGTCACATTCCAAATTTAAACTTATAACTTTTATCTTCAAATTTAATTATTTTATTTAATTAATTTTCCAATTAATTAAATAAAATAAATATTAAAATATCATATTAATTTTTCATTAAATTAAACCATTAATTAAATCTTTTAATTAGGCTTAATTAATAGAAAATACTCCAAAGACTCACAAGGTAAAATATGAAAATCCATCATAGCCAAAATACATACAAAATCAAACCAAGGGTTAATATCATGAATTACATCATCTGACGAATTCAGAGGGTACTCAACTCAGATACTTGTCCTAATTTCCAATTGGGACAAATGCCTTAAAGGGTTGGGATTTGGACTTGAGAATTTATCTCCCCTCTCTTATCATTGAGATGATGTGATAAGGTACGCTCATCCTGGCAATTCAGGGAAGTCGATACCTGGTACCTGCAACCTGCATAAAAACCATGCATCTACAAGCACAATATATACTAAACTAAACAAGCAATGGCAAGAAGTGGTGCATAATGTAGATCCCAACTAGCAAGTGACTACGACTCCCTTCCTTAACCACATCAGACACGCCATACATGAGAACAAACACGCACACCATACACGTACAAGTATGGGGTAAGCATCCATAAGAAAACACATATAATAATAAATCATCTTACTAATCATCATTAATAATCATCATGCATACATGAAATGTAAAGTATAAGTGATCTCATCATATAATAAACTAAATTTGAAACAATATATGATAATCTCAAAACAATGTTACTAACCATCAACATAAAACTAGCTCTAAAAGAGTTGACAATGATAATAAAAATGCGACCTAGGGGCAGGCACTACAAAAACCCTTTGAGAAAATAGAAAAAGAATCTAAATTGATGAACCCCTAGAAAGCCACCAATCATGTTAGAAAAATTATTGTCATGCCAAAAACAAGGCTAGAAGAGGTGCTTATGTGGTGCTAGATGGATGCCATGTGTCAAGGCATGGGGTCTTAGGCTATCTGCATAGGTAGGTTCCAAGGTGGTCTTTGACAGTGGGAGCAATATATTTTGATAGAGGTAGTCAACTTGGATGATGTTGACAACATGAGGCCCAAGGATGGGTTTCTAATGTACAAGGGGCCTATAGGTCAAGGCAGAGCCCACAACTAGGAAGTGCAAGGCCCAAAAATAGAGGCCTACATGTCATGCGAGTGTGCAAAGCACAAAGAAGGCTAGGCACTAGCCAACGATGGATGTTGTGTGCTAAGGTGTGAGGTCCAAGGCTATCCACATAGGCATAAGAGAGAAATTTATAAGGTGGTCTTCAATAGTGGGAGCAACATGTTTCAAAGGAGAGAGTCAACTTGAATGAAGCTAACAACATGAGGCCCAAGGATGGGTTTTCAATGTACAAGGGGCCTACAGGTCAAGGAAGATTCGACAAATAGGAAGTGTAGGGCCCAAAAATGGAGTGATTTATAAAATGTGAGGGTGTAGAGCACAAAGAAGGTAAGGCACTGACTCACAAAGGTTGTCAGTGCTGGCCTAATAGGGACAAAGGGCCTGCAGTGCCCCCAAAAAAATCTCCTTCCTTTTTTGAAAAATAATTCTCCCTTTTTCTTAAAAATACACACACAATTTTGTAAACAAAAAATGCCATGCATTTAAAAAAAATCTATTTAAATAAAAGAAATCACATATGAGAAAAGGGGTTTGTAGATGCTAAAATCCATCTATTAGGTCCATTTAGGCCCAAAGGGATATGAAAAAAGGATCACCTCTAGATCTAATCAAAAACCTCAAAAATCTTCAAACTCTTAAAAATCCACTTTTTTTCAAAAAACAAGAACAAACATTGACAAATAAATGCTCTAATACCATTTAGAAGTTGCCAAAACCAACTTCAAAGAGTGCAAGAATCACCTGTGTGTAAAAAAAGTTGTTACAAGGAAGAATATTGAAAAAGGGAGAAAGATGAGTTTGGAAATATGAAAGATCTATTTCTCAAAGAATGGAATTGAGTTACAAAATACAATGGATCAATCCTTATAAAAGGATATCATGCAACCCTAAAGAAAACCTAAAGGGAAAAAAATTTAATAATTAAAAGAATTATTAAATGTGATAATGCATAAATTAGAATCTTAAGAAGGCATAAAAGGTAACATAGTAAAACAATTTAGTTAAAATATTTTACTTTAACAACTTCTTGATCATGAGTTCATCGATTTAACATGGATTTACACCAATTTATGCACAAGAAAATTTAACATATTCATGTTTAGAAAAAAATCAAGTTTAGTGACAATTCAATAACAATTGGACATGTTGATTCCTTCTTGCAGAGTCCATTTAATAAAGAAGAAGAAAAGTCTAAGTTTGACATTTAATCATAAGATGCTTAGAGAAATTTAAGGTAAAATATTTTTAGAACTAGGAAACATAAAATAAGCACATGAGTAACAACATGACACAAATGTGAGTACAATTTGTTTTTCAAAGTAAAGCATGTTGCATAGATCAAAGGCTTTTCAAATATGAACTCTCACTACTACAAGATATGATCTAAGTCTCAATGAAAATTATAATCAAAGATTGTAAATCATTCCCAAGACTCCTTAAATCTTAATGATTCAATTATTGGAAATTGGTCAACAATACATATGTTTTTGACAATACTCATAATTTTTTTCAATGATAAAATTTTCCTACTTGGGTTGCAAAGTAATTGAACAATTTATATGTGTTTCATAGAAACACTAGTTTACAGGGCATTTTTTAGAATCATATTATGTTATTGAACTATATAATGTTGAATGCATGACCAATTTTCTAGCCTATTTTTCCTTGAGAATATTTTCTTAAAAGGGTGATATCATCGACATAGTGCTTTCCATTTTAGAGTCAATATTAGAGAATTTTATTTTTTCTTTATGCTTTGATTCTAATGTGCTTCAGGTGGCCACATCACAATTATCTATGTAAAGAAGACTATGAAAATCCTCCAAATCTACTTATTTGATGCATTCCCACTCAAAAACTCTTCAAGGGTTTTAAATTTTGTGCTAATTTTAGTTGAAAAGCATTTAAATAGATATGATAACCACTCATTGGCATTTAAAATCCCCAAAGTGCAACAAATCAACTTAAGATTTATGAGATTAGCCACATGAAACATATAAAAATATCAAAATCTCATGGTACAAGATCCAAGGTAGATATTCATAATTTTAGAGGAACTACTACTTTCTACCCATGGTTGATATTTATAGTGAGAGTTTCTTAAGAATCTTCATACAAATGTAATGAAAACCACAAAAATTTAGAATTCAAAACTAATTGTAATTACTACCTATGAATAGGAGCAATGATCAAGATTTTAATTTCTTGAAATATTAAATTATAACTCTTAAAATAAGACCTTATCATCTTGGAATTGCAAAACATAAAGAAGGTATTGTCCAACTTATATAGCCCACAATTACCACTTTTGAATTTGAGGAAGAGTTCCCATGATCTATTTCTTGGAAAAAGAGCCCACATTTCTTAGAGGCAATTTTTTAGATAGTCCATGTGTGCTATTTATCCTTCCAATTCTTCTTACATTGCAAACCTCTTGTGAGAAAAAAAAGTGTGTAGAAATTGAGTCTTGTGTGTCAGAAATAGATACCACTCCAGCCATGAAAGAGTGGTCTATTTCCTCATGAGAATATGGATTTGAAACAAGATGGAGTCTTTAGGGTACCTATGACATGTAGCGCCGCACCATGTTAAGTTTGTCAAACATTTTTTTTAAAAACTTGTAAGAATAACATACACGTCAAACATAAAGTAGAAGAAGTAAAAACATACAATCATACATAAGAAAACATAACAGATTACATTCCTTAAGGATCCCAAGACATTGAGTTACATTTAAATTTTAATTAATACTAAGTCTAATAAATAACACACCTAGATGAAAGAATAATTAAATGTCTAAAGTCCACTTAAATAATATACATTTTTTCTGAATGCTACTTGGCAATAAAATTTAGAATGCTCAATCATCCACTATACATGTCACATGGTATGAAAGGCTAAAAGAATATACAATTATAAAAGTTGATTACATCATCCTTTTTAGATCCATGAAACAAAGTACAATACAATAAGTGAAACCATCCATCATAAAGATATAACCATCCATCATAATACGTAGAATAGAAAGAAGGGAAATGTAGACAAGGAACTCCAGCCACGGAAACAATGGATGGATCTCAATGGTAAGAGTAAAAAGCACTACCACCTGATCATGTGGTAACCCAAAAAGGCCCACTCTTGCCACACTGAGGAGATAGTCTCAAGTCCCAAATAGGATATCAATTCAAATATCAAAATTAATCTCTAAATCTTGAAAACCTTAAAAGTAATCTAACTCAAAGATTCCAAGATACATCAACATCTAGACCCAGAGGCACACAAAGACACATAGGAAATCTATAATGCTAGTGGGAAAGTGTCATCACATTAATAACTGCGAGTAGTATAGATTTCCTACATGTCTTTATGTGCCTTTGGGTCTAGATGTCAATGTATCTTGGAACCTTTGGGTTAGATTACTTTTAGGATTTGTTGGACTTAGAGATTACTTTTGATATTTGGATTGATATCCTATTTGGAACTTGAGACAATCTCCTTAGCATGGTGGGATTGGGCCTTTTTGGGTTCCCACATGGTCAAGTGGTAGTACTTTTTACTCTTACCATTGAGATCCATCCATTGTTTCCATGGCTAGAGTTCCTTGTCTACATTTCCTTTCTTTCTATTCTGTGTATTATGATGGATGGTTATATCTTTATAATGGATGGTTTCACTTATTGTATTGTACTTTTTTTCATGGATCAAAGAAGGATGATGTAATTTTCTTTTATAATTGTATATTCTTTTAGCCTTTCATGCCCTATGACATGTATAGTGGATGATTAAGAATTCTAAATTTTATTGCCAAGTGGCATTTAGAACAAATGTATATTATTTAAATGGACTTTGGATTTTTAATTATTCTTTCATGTGGATGTGTTATTTATTAGACTTGGTATTAATTAAAATTTAAATGTGACTCAATGTCTTGGGATCCTTAAGGAATGTGATCTGTTATGTTTGCTTATGTATGATTGTATGTTATTTCTTCCACTACTTTATGTTTGATGTGTATGTTATTCTTTCTTTTTTTAAAAATGTTTGGAAAAATTAATCAATAGTTTAGGTTAATTTCTTTTGGGTCACATTATGGGGCATTACATTTGGTATAAGAGCCCAAGTTCTACATTTGGAGCTCTGGGTATATTGGAACACCACTATTTGTTAACTAGTTGAACAAAAATGAAAGTTAAACTATTATTTATATTTATTTTAAACTGAAACTTGAACTAGTTGAAGTGAACAAAACTTAAACTTTTAGTTGTATACTTTAAAACTTGAACATTTAGACTTCAAAAGTGAAATATACTTAAACCTAAAATTAGGTAAAACTAAAAATTGAATTTATACTATTTTCAAAACATGTGTCTTTAATGTATGCCTTATAGTAGTATGTTTTATGGTTATATAGCATCTTGTATCTTGGATATTATTGTAGGATGGTATCTAGGATGAGGTCTTCTATTAGAGGTCATAGCCTAGGCCATGGATGAGAAAAAAAAACTAGTGTACATGAGTCTATCTACGTAGGCCCTAATCAGGAAGAGGATAGGGGAGATCATGTTAGTGAGCATTAGGAAGACAACCATAGAGAGCAACAAGTTGACTCTGATGAAGTTGACCTAAAGAAAATGATGAAGACCATCATTGATCACCTACCTCCTGTTCATGGCTAGGATGGATCACATCAGATAGGACATGAGCATAGAACTAGGTCTAGGAGTCCTCAGAGGGATCATCAAAGATTTATTTTAGGTGCTCAGATGAAGGACCTTCAGAGGTCCAAGGCCAAGCATTTTAATGGGCATGGTTCAGGTTGTGTAGCTGAGCAATGGCTTATTGCTCTTGACAGGGTTTTTTCTATTTAGGACTTTGACAAAAATGTTAAAGTGAGGTTTGCTATTACCAACCTAGAAGTCTTTGGGGCCACTTGGTGGACTATCGAAGAGAAGAAGCTGGGCATAGACATGAACAATGTCACATGGGAATTATTCTTGAAAATTTTTTGTGAGCAATTCCTACTAGAGGAATGGAGGAAACATAGAGCAGATGAATTCCACAACCTAAGATAGTTCACCATGACCATAGTAGAGTATGAGTGCAAGTTCTATAAGCTCATGCCCTTTTCAAGAATTAGTGATAACCCAACACAGTTGGCACAAAATTTCATCAGAGGCTTGAATAATCATCTAGTTGGGGGTGTTAAGGTGTTTGAACCTAAAACCCTGAAGGATGTGGTACATTAAGCCATCCTTGTAGAGTAGAGTGTTAGCCTAGGACATAGGGGTTTTGTGGTAGCACCTACAGTATTAGGATCTAAGGGTAGCCACAACTCAGGTGGTAGTAGGAAACCTCCTTCTAGAGGTAATTAGCAACAAGGAGAAACTTATCCTCTAGCATAGAGTGGTGGAAATGGTTCCAATGCTACAAGATATCATAACACTCAACACAACAAGAGAAATCAGTACACTTAACCTACATAGAGTAACCAGTCTTATGCTAGTGGGGGTAGAATTCAATAGTCTAGTGCACCTAGAGTGTAGAGGAGCTTTGATGAAGAGTGTTTCTGATGTAGACAATGCAAACACAAGTTGTCTCGATGCCCTCAAGGGAAATCACAATTCTAAGACTTAAGTCTAGGGGCGTGGATGTAGTGCCTGCCCCTAGTTTTCATTTTGTTATTATTGCTGAACTCTTTTAGGCCAGTTTTATACTTGATGATTAGTAGCATCATTTTGAGATTATCAGATATTATTTCAGATTTAATTGATTTTCTAATGAGATTACTTGGTACTCTATACTTCATGTATGCATGATGATTATTATAGTGATTTTAGTTATTTGATGATGATTAGTTAGATGGATTATCATATGTGTTTTCTTATGGATACTTATCTCATACTGCATGTGTATGGTGTGCATATATGTTTTCTTTATGTAACATGTTTTTGATGTGGTTAAGGAAGGGAGTCATAGTCACCTACTAGTCAGAATCTACATGATGCACTACTTCGTGCCATTGCCTATTTAGCTTAGTATATATGTGTTTGTACATGTGTGGATTTTATATAGATTATAGGTACCAGGTATTGACTTCCTTGAATTTCCAGGATGAGTATACCCTATCGCATTATCTCAATGGTAAGATAGGGGAGATAAGTTCTTAAGTCCAAATCCTAACCTTTGAACCTATTTTCCCTAGAAAATTAGGACAAGTATCTCAGTTGTTTACCTTCCAAATGTGTCGTATAATGTAAATTCATGATTATAACCTTTTAGTTTGATCTTGTATGTGTTTTTCTATGACAAGTTTTCGTATTTTGTCCTATAAGTATTTGGTGATTTTTCTATTAATTAAGCCAAATTAAATGATTAAGTTAATAATTTAAATTTAGTGGAAAATTATTATGATATTTTAAATATTTAATTATATTTAATTAATCGAGAAATTAATTAAATTTAAAGATAATAGCTATAAGTTTAATTTTAGAACATGATAATATTTATTTAATTTAATAATAATATATTTAGGAGTCCATTTTTAAATAAATGCTAAATATTATTATTACTTGATAAATATTTTGTAAATTAATGTTTCAAAAATAAATTCAAAAGTGGAAAAGGTAGTAATTTTTAAAAAGCTTTAAGATTGCATAAAGTATGCATGAGAATAAAATATAATTAATTAATTAAAAAGATAAGGTCAAGTAAATTTAATAAAGATATTTTAAATGCATAAAGCATGCATGAAAACATAAAAGGAAAGATAATAAAGCGTTAAAGAGGGGTGAGCAAGGAGTGCTTTCAGGTGATCACACAATTAGTGCCCTGAATTTAGGAGAGAATTCCTTATCAGCATTTGAGGGTTCATTTTCAGAGGAGGAAAATTTTGGAGAAGGAAATTTTAGAGAGAAGCTTTTGAGAGAAAAAATTTTGCTCACAAATCTTTTTGATGTTTGTGAGTTAGCATCAAAATCCAAGTAGATTCTTATGTTTTGATTCACACAGTAAATTACATTCTTTATGATTCTTGTCTTCTTCGTGATTGTGAATTGTTTATTTGATTTTGTTTGCGACAAATATTTCAATTTGGAATTATTGGTATGCATGATTTCTTCTACATATGTGGAGATTAAAATATCATTAGAATCCTATTTCAGTAATTTTACAAATTGGAATTTAACCCATAAGGGTTTTGAATTTAGAAATGGAAATTTTAGATTGGAAATTGGAATGGTTGATTGTATTTTTCCTATCAGACTAAAATTGCAAATGTTTATAAAAAAAATATTTTAAAATTTTATTAAAAGAGGGGTATTATTGTGTATGAAAAAAGTATTTTTTTATATTAAAAAAAAATCATATAAAAAAAAATTAATATAAAACAAGGGGAGGAGGTTTTACCCCACCTGCCCCCTTTTCTTGTTACAGTAGCCTTTTTAGGGAGCTACATGACAGGCCCTACTACCATGCCAGCAGGGGTACTACCATGGTAGATCTTGCTGTCATGACAGTAGGAGCTACCGAGTAACATACCTACCTATGACTAGAATAAAGTCGCAGGTGTAGTATTTAGTGTAAGGTGGTTATTATATATATATATAATTTATTAATAGTTTTATTTTTAATTAATAATTTTTATTAAAAGATTTCTTTATTAAATATTAGTAATTTTAATTATTAATTTTAATAAATTATCAATCAATGGCAATATAGTTAGTTTTGTATAATTATTAATTAATTTAATTAAATCTAATTTAATTAAGTTGAATTAATACTAGAAGTTATTCAATAAAGATCTTAATTTATTTAACTATTATTATAATACCAATTTTAATTAAATTATAGTTTATTTTAAAATCAACGAGTATTACTTTTAATATTTTAAATAAATAATTACCTATAAGTCATTTGGAATAATTGACTTTAAATTGAATAGGGGTAATTGTGCAAATTATTTAAATATTAGAATGGGTTAATTGTAAGGGTGAACTGTGAAACTTATTTACTTGAAACATATATTAAACTGGAAACTGAAACCTTACTATTTAACTCAATTGTGTGTTTTCAAATCAAACCAAACTATGAAACCTACACTGTTATCTATATGTTGTCAATGCTTTGGGTTTGGGTTGATTAGAGAGTTGACCAGTGCCTAGGACATCTACCAGAGGCTTGGGGGTTCTATGATTGTGATGTTATGATGAGTTGATCTTGATCTTTTAAACTCAACCATGGTAATGTGTTGATATGCTTTATGATGAGTTGTATTATTTCTTTCCAGTGTTCTTCTATGAAACCGAGGTGTTTGTATGATTTGTTCTTGGTGATGTCATGACATGACATATTTGACTTAACCATTTTGAGTCTTGATCATTATTTTTTGGGATGCTTTTCAGTTGCTCATAGAGAACTAGTGTGCTATTGTGAATTATCTTTTGATGCTTTCTAGTCACTTGTATAGGACTAATGTGATATACTATGATTCTTTGATTTGTACTTTTATGAGCCCAAGATTGGTAATCTATATGTTAATTTGGGAAGTGGCTTGCACTGGAGGCCTAGGCCCAAAGTGGCTGCCAGAGTAATCCATTGTAAGTAGTTTAATAAGTGATAACATTTCATTAAATGGGTTAAAATGAATTAATAAGATATTGGTACCATAGAAAGTCACTAAGGGGCTAAATGATTAAAAGACTAGCCAAGTAACCTTAGAGTTGACTCGTTAGTATGCTTTGTTAGTACAAAAGGGTACTAGTACCATATTGAGTCACTAGGGGGCTAGAGGATTAAAAGACTAGCCAAGTAACCCTAACATTGATTTTTTTGATGACACTTGCCCACTAGCAGTATAGTTTTCCTACATGTCTATGTTTGCCTCTAGGTCTAGATGGCAATTTATCTTGGAACCTTTGAGTTAGATTACTTTTAGGGTTTCTTGAACTTAGAGATTACTTTTAATTTTTGGATTGATATCCTATTTGGGACTTGAGAATATCTCCAAAGTGCGGTGGGAGTGGGCCTTTTTGGGTTACCATGTGGTTGGGTGGTAGTGCCTTTTACTCTTACCATTGAGATCCGTCCATTAATGCCTTGGCTAAAGTTCTATGTTTGCATTTCTTTCTTTCTATTCTTGTGTATTATGATGGATGGCTATATATTTATGATGGATGATTTCACTTATTGTATTGTACTTTGTTTCATGGATCCAAAAGGGACGATGTAATCTATTTTTATAAATGTATATTCTTTTAGCCTTTCATACCCTATGACATGTACAGTGGATGATTGAGCATTCTAAATTTTATCACCAAGTGGCATTTAGAATAAATGTATATTATTTAATGGACTTGGACTTATAATTATTCTTTCATGTCGATGTGGTATTTGTTAGACTTAGTATTAATTAAATTTAAATGTGACTCAACATCTTGGGATCCTTAAGGAATGTAGTCTATTATGTTTGCTTATGTATGATTGTATGTTATTGCTTCCACTACTTTATGTTTGACATGTATGTCATTCTTTCTTAAATTTCTTTTTTTGGAAAACTTAGTAAAACATTAGGTTAATTCTTTTGGATCCCTTGGTGGGGTGTTACGTGACATATTTATTTAAAATACAAAAATATGCAAAACCAACAACTAAAAAATGTGAAAGTTTTTTCAACTACTTTGATCCAATAGACGTTCTAGAGTATGATGAAATTTTTTATGAAGATACAACAAGTCTTTTTTGGTATTTCACTTTGACCTTGTTAAGGGTACCTAGATTACTATTTAGTGAAGAGACAAATCGGATGTGTCTTTTTTATATTAGGTTTGTTGAATGGTATTTTTGTTACAAAGTAAATTTCACCAAGATAACTAAGAGGAGTGGGGGGGGTGGGGGGGATGAATCAGTTATGTGCCAATGAAATAAAATTAATACATACGAATCCCTATTAGGAGACTTTGAATCCATATCAAGAGATTCCAACCCTATTAGGAGTTGAAAGGATGGCAAATGACCTAATTGTTCAAATTAGTTTAAGACTGTCTTCAATGAATAATCTTTAGGATAAAACATCTAGGTTAATTAATTGAAAAAAACAATAAATCTTCTTCCAATATAGTTCCTTTGAAGCTCACAATACATCCTCAACGTCAATATTTTCTTTGATCATGCATAATTCACATCTGAATCTCACATAAACAATAAACATCTACATTGGATGTTGATCCATAAGGAAAATATCATTCCTTCCTATATACCAAGTTCTAATAATATGTATTGAGTCATCCTAAGGCTTTATCAATTAATAATGAATAGTATAGGACCATAATAAGATATTACATTACATGTTATACTACAAATAACACTTTCCATAATGATATTAACAATACTCACCCTCCTGGGAATAAAACATAGAAAAACATTCACAAATACTCATAGAATGAACATACAATTCTACCATGTTAACTATAGTATCCCTAACATGTCTTCTACTATAAACCATTCCCAGTGAACTATCTTTAGGCTCACCAAAAACTACTTTTTAGAAACTCACTATGAGAGTAATTTATACAAAACTTTCTATGACTCATGCTATGCTGCATAACTCTTGTTGCAAAAATAGGCACAACATCAAAATATGTTCATAAATTAACCTCTAACTCCACATAACATAAATCTCTTACCACAAATCTTGCCAAATGAATCCTCTTCTACAACTCTGGTTGAGCTATCCAAATAACTAATATGTTGACATCAATGACAAACACTATCATGAATACAACACAACAACTCAATCATCACTTTGACCTACTGAAAAACTCCCCAATACAACATCAACTTCAAAAATGCATTCTTAACAATCTCCCCCTTTAACATTGATGACAACATATGATGAAAAAAGTCAAAGTACCATGATTAGCAAAATATATTTCTTCATTATCTGCCTTTACTCCTCCATTTATGCCACCCATGAATGTACAAGCATCTCTCTCTCTCTTAGAGATAGTTTGTAAAGCATTTTTCATGTTCCAATCCCCCCCAATATGTATATTTCTCCCCCATTGATCAACACCTAATTTATTTCATGTATTACTCTCCCCCATGCATAAAAAGGTTTTTCATGTGTTACTCTCCCTCATTGAAATTAGTGACAAAGGTGTTGCTATGCCAACTCAATCATTTCCAAAATAATTTTTAAAAATCTCTACAAAGTTTTTGAAGAAATTATTTAGTACCATCACCTAGATTCCTTAACGATTCAAATAAAAAAAAGATACTCCCCCATAAGGGAAGCATCAAATATCCAATCTAGAAAAAAGAATAGTACTCTATTTGATACTAAATTGATCTGATACAGGAGCATCCTAGGTGGTTGGTAATCTTACATGCTATAGTGGTTTGACCTTGAGGGTAGAGGACTAAGTTGAAGATGAGATGTACTTGGTCATTCTTAATTTTTAGTATTAGTTGAGGAGCTTGACATACACTATGTTGCTCGACTTATTATGCATTTCTTGATAGGTGTATTGCTTAGCTTATACTAGGTTGCTCAACTTATACCATGTTTCTCAGCATATGATAGTTACTTGCCATGTTTTGTCACTCAAAAATGCTTTGGGGTTTTGTTGATGCTCAATAGTTGGCTTGTTGAAGGGATTTTTAGGGATTGAATCAGATGATTTGGTGTATTTATTGTGTGTGGAGTGTGATCATGATGTGGAGAAATTTTAGGGATATGTGTGGACCTATTTGGGTCTTGGATCATCATCCTAAGTGCATTTAATATTTTTTGTAAGATGACGTAAGGCATTTTTAATTTAATTTATTTTCTAGAGGGTTCTATTTTGCAACAAAATGACTTATGGCTAGAGTTTTTATTTAATGTAAGGGTTCATTTAGTTTGTAACTTTCTATGTCAACCTATGGCTTAGTTGGGTATAAATAGAGGGTCTTCTAGAGTCTTGAATCATTATTCATTCAACATGGAGTAGCTGAGAGAGAGAAGTTGAACAAAGCTAGTAGCTAAGTGTGGGCTTGGGAAACAATAAGGTTTCTTGGTGGCTTGTGAGAACAAGTTTAGATTCTTCTTGGAAACTCTCTACCAAATTGTGGATCTGGGCTAGCTAGTGGATGGATCTTGTGACATCTTGTAGAATTGTTATTGTAATTTCTTATGTATTTTGTTATAACTTAGAAGGCCTGAAAACTAGGCATATTGGATGTAAATCCAATGATTCTGTTATGAGAATTGACATTATTATGGATCTAAATCCCTATGCTATTTTTTATATTTTGTTGTTTGGTTAATTGCTGAGGACTAGGATATATTAGAGAAAAGGTTGGATCTAGTTGATCTTGTGAATTTGTTGCTTTGGGTTTGTAAAGATCTTGGAAGATGCCTCTAAGAAGATTGGATCCTAGGGGAATTTATGATCTTAGTGATGTTGCGGAGAATAGGGTTCATAGAAGGTTAAACCAAATTTTGGATATGAAATGGATTTGATGAAGGATATCATGAGAGATATTGCTGGTGTACCTAGGAATGTGGGTACTAAAGTTGGTTATTAATAAGCTACTAAAAGCTTTGTGGTTATTGGATCTAGTGGTAAAGATAACTGATCCCATGGAGAGACCTATAAAAGAAAAATCTAGTTGGTTGGATAGATCTAAAACCTGATTGAAGCTATAACACAAGATGGATGTTTCTAACTTCTTAGAAACTTCAAATCTTGAAGACCTTATTGACTGGATTGGAGAGATCGAAGACTAATTTTTTTTAGAGGATATTAGTGATCCATTTAGAGTGAGATGGTTTAGAAGTTTGGTTTGAAGAGAGTGAGACATCATTTTCCTTATATAATTAGCTGGTTACAAGATGAACATGCTTTGGAAGTGAGGGAGTAGTCCTGTTGATTTTTAGATTGCGCAATATAAGGATAAAGTGTTGTGTAATATTATGGAGATGAGTAGTTGTCACATATTTCTTGGTAGACCTTGGTAGTATGATTACAATGGTATGCATGATTGTGTCAAGAATGTATTTATAGTTGAGAAAGGTGGTAGGAAGTTCTCACTAATTCCTTTACAAAATTAAGAAGTTAGTAGGAGGAACCTAAGATTTGAGAGTTGAGTTGAGATGAAGGATTCTAGGATAGTTAGAGATCAACATGGAAAAAAAACCTATGTTACATTGAGAAGGGATGTGTAGAAGTAGAGAAACCATTTGTCTATTTCTAGAAAGGATTGATGGAAGTGGAATAAAGGGTAGAGTGTGCAAGTTAATAACTTGGAGGATATGTATGTGAAGAACTAGTTTGGGATTCATGTGCCAAATCCTACAAGATGTTATTCTAATTGTTAAGAACATGTTTTTGCACATGGGGTGTCTAATGCAAGAGAATCCTAGGGTTCATGGAAATCTTGCATGCTGGAGTGTTTTTGCTTTGATGTTGGAGGACTCAATTGAACATGAGGTATACTTGATCATTATTCAGTTGTAGTATTAGCTGAGGAGCTCAACATATACTATGTTTCTTAGCTTATTCTACATTGTTTGACAGGTGTGTTTCTTAGCTTATACTAGGTTGCTAAGCTTATACCATGTTTCTTAGTGTATGCTAGTTTCTTGGCATGTGTTATTTCTTGATAGTGCTTGGGGTTTTTTCCAATGCTTGAAATGTGATTTGCTAAGGAGATTTTTTCCAATTGGATTGGCTAGCTTGGTGCATTTACTATGTTTGGAGTGTGATCATGACATGGAGTGATTATAGGGATATGTGTGGACCTATTTGGGTCTTGGATCTTTATCCTAGGTGCATTTAATATTTGTTGTAAATTGAATTAAGGTGTTATGTATTTAATTTTTTATCTAGAGGATTCTATTTTATAACATGCCAATTTGTGGCTAGAATATTTATTTAATGTGAGGGTTCATTTAATTTTTAATTTTCTAGGATGACCTATGGCTTAGTTGGGTACAAGTAGAGGGCTTGTGGAGTCTTGAATTATTATTCATTCAAAATGGAGAGTTGAGGGAGAGAATTTGAGCATTGCTAGTAGCTAAATGTGGGCTTGGGAAACAAATAGATTTCTTGGTGGCTTGCGAGCACATGTTTAGATTATTCTTGAGTTCTCTACTAGATTGTGGATCCGGGCTAGCTAGTTGTTGGATCTTGTGAGGTCTTGTAGAATTATTATTGTAATTGCTTATACATTTGGTCATAACCTATGAGACCTTACAATCAAGCATATTTGATTTAAATCTAATGATTCTATTATGATAATTGACTTTGTTGTGGATCTAAATATCTGTGCTATTGTTTTTGTGGTTAATTGTTGGGGGACAATATATCTCCTTTGGGGATTCTCCTGCCTTATACTACATCATTATGCAATCTCTACATTAACTAATCTAAATAAGGTTGGGGCATAACCCTAAACATACCTCTCAAATACTCAAATGTATCCTTATCTGAAGGTTTTGTGAATATGCCTACTATTTGCTCCTTTGTGCTAACATACTCCAATTTGATCTATTTCTCTGCCACCTTTTCTCTCAAAAGTGATACTTAATTGAAACATGGTTTTTCTTTGAATGTAATAATATACTCCTTGACATGTTAATTTTACTTGTGTTATCATGATGCATGATAATAGGCTTAGTAAACTCAATTCCCATATCCTTCCACATTTTCTTCATCCAAATTATTTAATTACAATTGTTTTCTACTATTACATATTCTACCTCGATTTTACTTTTCAAGATGCAATCCCATTTTTTTCTTAGCCAAGAAACTAATCTTCCTCTCAAGAAAGTGCTCCACCACTATCACTCTTTCTTCCATCTACACTTCCTTCCCAATCAACATCAATGTAAGCACATAATATAAAATAATGTGATTTTTCATACCATAGCTCATAATCTAAAGTTCCTTTCAAGTATCTAGTTTTTTTTTTTTACTACTGCAAGATGTTTGTCTTTAGGATCTTCTTGTAATCTTGTCACAAATACAATTGCATTAACTATATCAAGTCTAGCATCTACAATCATAGATCTATATCTTTTTTGTAATACACTAGGAGATTCATCTTTTCCTGATATCTTACATCATGTCATCATAGGTCTTCCAATAGGTTTACAATTTTCTAATCCAAATATTGTCAAAAAATATTTAAGATACTTAGCTTTTGATAAAAATGTCATCCTCATTTTGAATAATTTGCAATCCCAAGAAACCTTTCATCTTACTAATGAAACTCATATCAAATTCTTTCTTCATCTCTTCTAAAAATATGTTGCTAGCTTCATCAATTCCTCCAAAAATATTTCATCCACAAATACTAGAATAATCAGTAAGCCACCTTCATTCATTTTAAGTATAAGGTAATATTCACATTACCTTTCACAAGTTTGAAAATGATCAAATATTTTTCCAACATTGTATACCAAGCTCTAGTTTGTTGTTTTAGTCCATACAATAATTTCTTTGATTTGTAAACCGTATACTTTTCTTGTATCAGAGGAAATCACAGGTTGTTCAATATATATAGTAAAGATAAATTAAGATCCATTTGATAAACTTTGGAATTCTTGTTAGATACATATCATTTTAATTTCCTTCAATATAGAAATAGATGCAAAAGTTTCCATGAAATCAATTCCTTCTTATTGTGAATAACCTTCACATACTAACCTTGCTTTGTTTATGACTACTTTACCTTGTTCATTCATCTTGTTTCTGAATACACAGTTAGTTCCAATAACATTATTTTCTTTAGGTCTAGGAAAAAATTCACAAGTTTTGTTCCTCTCAATCTTCTCTAATTCCTCTTTCATAATTTTTATCGAGAAATAATCTCTACAAACTTTATTGACACTCTTAATTTCAACTAGAGATATCAAACATAATTATTCATGAGCCTTATTTATTTTCATTACTCCTTTTTTTTAGATTCCCACTGATTTGGTTTACATGGTGATTCTTTGCAATTTTTTTTGTTAGGTGTTCACTACTCAATTTTGATTTCTACTCTTGGTCTAGATCTAGGTTTAGTTCTTGGTTCTTCTCTTTGTTATTCCCTTTGTAACTTAGTCTACAAATATTTGCTAGTTTCATAAAATAATTTGTGCTCAACATTCTAATTGTTATTCCTTTTATTATTTTCCCAATTACAACCATAATCAAGCATCCTCTCTTGAATTCTAAACTTTTCATCTACTCTTACATTAGCATTCTCAACAATAATCTCCAATCTTTGATTAAAACATGTATATACTTTAATTTTCAATGAATATCCAAGGAATATACCTTCATTACTTTTAGAATTAAACTTCCCAATATCACCATCTCCTTTAATACATTACTTACTTCTAAAAATTCTAAAGTATTTTAAAATAAGTGTATGTCCAAACCAAAGTTCATAAGGTATCTTAATAGTGCATTCTTTGATCTATACTATGTTCATTGTGTATGTTTTAGTGTTCAATACCTCTCTCTAAAAGATATGTGATACATTATTCTCAAACATCATTGCTCTAGCTACTTCAATTATTGACCCATTCTTTCTTTCTGCTATCCCATTCTACTATAGAGTCTTAGGATTCGAAAGCTATCTCCTTATACTATTATACTCACAAAATATGTTAAATTCATTAAAAATAACTTCTCCTCCTCTATCTGATCTCAAATATTTAACCTTCAAACCATATTCATTCTCAACTCTACTCTTAAATATCTTGAATTTCTCAAAAGCTTCAGAATTCTCTCTAATATATGATACCCACATCTCCAAATTTGTTGTAGTAGTAAATGTCTTAATTGGAAATGAACTTTTCTTTTTCTTTTCCATTACACATTCTTCACAAATCATGTTAGGAGGTTTCCAAATCTTAGCAAAATCTCCAACTACAATTGTTGTACTGATTCACAAAGTTATCAAAGTTAATTTAAAAAAAATTCTTATGCCATAATCAACTATCATCCACTTTGTAAACCAAACATGTCATCTTAGTAGGGTTCAACTAAAAAAAATTACCTTTAGTTCTTGTATCTATACCAATTAGTGTGCCATTTTTGTCTTTAATTATGTAAGTCTCCTCTGTAAGATGCAAGTGATATCCTTTATCAACAAGCTATCCAACACTTAAAACATTATTTTTTAATCCATCCATAAAACTAACATCCTTAATGTTATTTTTTCATCAAGAGTAATTGATCCTTTTCGTTTAATCTAATTGCATAGTGCATTATTTCTAACTCTAACTATTCCTCCGTCATAACTATTTAATTCAACAAATTTGTTCAAATCTCTAGTCATATGATGAGAGCATTCACTATCCATAGTTCAACTAGACTTTTTATGTTCAACATGTGATAAAAAATATTCTTCTCCCTTTACTTCTTCATTCTGAAGACATTTTCTTTTAATAGAAACAAATACTATCTCATCATCTTCATAGTCACTATCATCTATGAAAATTTCCATCTCAAAATCAAGTTCATCATCTTTATTAGCAAAGAATAAATCTCTAGGAATTCTATGTTTGTAGGGATTCCTAAGCTTGTTCTTCCTTGATCTCTTAAGACATGCAGATCAATAATGACCAAGTTCCTTACATATCCATTGAACACGAATTTTGTTACATTTAGGTCCCCTCTTCATAATAAATGCAAGTCTTTCATCAATCTTTGTGTCTTCTTCTTGTTTTACTCTAGCATAATCTCCACTTGTACACACACTCCTTGTTAATGTAGATCTCTCTATTTTCATGTTGAAAGAAACCTAAAATATAGGTAGTATTTCATTCTATTTCACCCATAATTAAAATGCATACAAATTTCAAATAAGAGTTCCTTTGGTAAATTTAGGTGTGCAAGGATTAAATTTTTCAATAATTTCTGCCTTCTGGTGAAAAGTAGGTGTCAAGGTTTTCAAATATTTCAACACAATCTCATTTTTTTTTTAGTTACACCATAGCTTATAAATCCTACAACAATATTAGATATCCTAGTAAAGTATCCTCTTATAGTTTCACAATCCTGCATTTTAGCACTTTGAAACATACATATCCAACTCTGCATTCAAGACTTTTTGCATACTCATAACCTTCAAATATATTATGCAATATAATTCAAGTTTAGTGTACAAGATTTAAATTTGTAACCTCTACAAATTTAAACTCCATAAGAGATAAAACCAATACTTATTTAGCAAGCATGTTATGCAGGAATAAGTCTTTAAAATCTTGCGATATCACTATCAAGATTTAATTGTATAGTTGTTGAGTCAAACTCATTGACCCATAGTACATGAGTATTAATTCAACATGAGTACATCTTTCATGAGAATAAATGGAATGCTTAACACTCATTAGATCTAGGTGATGCTCATAGAGGTGAAGGATTGAGACTTCTTGGTAGGTCACCCATCCAAGTACTACTCCAACTTGAGCACACTTAACTACAAAGTTTCCTCCATGGTTAATGACACTCTTCTTGAAACCCCATTTGGAAAATGTTCACCAATTGTTGTGACTTATTAACTATTCATTAGAAATCCCCTTTAGTATCTTGTTGACATGAATCAAGCGTATCTTTATCTATTACTTTCTTTAGTTTGAGTGTAACCAACCAAAATTATGGACCCATTTAGATCAAGTCTGTCTTCATATTTTATTTCTATCCATCATAGTTTACTCCATCAAAATTTGGACTTTCTTGAAACAAGAAGCCATAATCTCTTTCGATTGTTTGAATTTTCCTTCAAGGACCTGTGACTTTGATACCAATTGTTAAAAAGTAAAGTTTGCCAAGATAATAGAAGGGGGAGGGGGGGGGAGTGAATCAATTATGTGCTTAAAATTATTTTTCATAAATTTATTAAATCTTAAATATATACTCAAAAAATGCAACATCCGTAGAAATATAATGATGCATAATAATACCAAATTTATTAACTAGGGAAACCATTTATTAGATGAAAAACCCCAATTAAAATGATGCCCATAAGATGATGTACTAACATAAAAGTTCTTTGTGAAAGGATGAACTCTATTAGGAGTTAATAAAATACAATCAATACATATGAGTCCTTGTTTGGAGACTTTGAATCCATGTTGGGAGATAACGACCCCTATTAAGTGTGCTCAGGCTTTAGTAGTACTGGGATGGGTGACCTCTTGACAAGTCCCTGTGCTTCAACCCTATGAGCATCATCTAGATTCAATGAGTGCTAAGTGTTTCATTTATTCTCATGAGAGATGGATTCATATTGAATCACTATTCATGAAACATGGGTCAATGAGTTTGACTCAAAATCACATAGTTAAATCCTAATAGCAATATCATAGTTTGACTTGTTGTGGAGATTATCTCCTCCTTAATAGATAACAACTTGTTAGGAGTTGTGCCAACCCTATTAGGAGTGAAAAGGAAGACAAATGGATTGATTGTTCAAATTGCTTCAAAATTATATGCATTAACAATCTTTAGAATAAAATATTTAGGCTAGATTGAACTTACTAAACAATAAATCCTTTGCTAATATAGTTCCTTTGAAGCTCAAAGTACATTATCAACATAAATTTCTACTCTGATCATACATAATTTAGATTTAAGATAAAACACAACCAACAATTTTTTTTTGGAAAGGGAAAACTAAAGATAATGTGTAAAGAACTATACTAGTTATGGACGTTCTATCAAACTGTGAGGTATACAAATAATCAATTCATGTCCCCTCGAGGATGTTATATGGTTACAACTTTGATCATTAAATTTGAAGATGAGAATGTTAGTAGGTGTAAAGAAATTTGTTTTATTCAAAAATCTAGATTGCAAGTTCTCCATGAGAGTCCACCTCATTTTCTATCATTGGTTGGAATTTCCAAGTTATAACAAACAAGTTAGATGATGTTACTATTTGAATTTTTACCTTCTATACCCCAATTATGACATTTTAGATATGCAAGTGAAGTAAAATTTTTGCGTCCATGTAGTTACAATGATTCAATGGTTACGAATGCAAGGATGTTTTATAGTTGTCCTAAATGTTTCGAATACAAGTCATAGCCTTGATACGTGTCTAGAGAATTTGTCTTCCATTTCCATTTATTATACATATATACAAATCCCCTTTAATGAACTTCTTACATCCTATCCCTCTTTAACTTCGATCATATTGATAAAATAGGTATTATTGATTATTTATTGATTTTTTTAAAATTAGTGATTATTTATTGGATATTATTGCAATTATTTATTTATTTATTTATTAATTATTTGATAGTAGCAATATCCTAAAATCCTATTACACTCTCTCTTCTTTGCAAAACCCAAAATAAAAGACTAAAACAATATATTTAATTTATTTTGAATTAACATAACATGACACAAAAGGCATAAAAATTAAAGCCAATCATTACTAACATTTATAATTTATTTATCCATTTAATCTGAATCGCATTCCCCCACCTTACATTTTCATCACTAAAATAAAATGAAGTTAAAGAAACACCATAAATATTTGGGTAGCAACATAATTATTGACCTATTACCTATAACTAGTAATTACCCATGACTGACTTAACACATTAATAAATTTTCATAAAATAAACTAACAATAATCGGGGAATACATTACTATGCACATTGATTTATTAATACCTCAAGGAACTATTACTTCACCACTTTCCTAACCACCTAAACCATCGCATTTACTAGGTGACTTTACCAAGTCCAAGGCACTTATTAAAAATGGGAACATCCCCTCTTTAGGTGCCTAGGAGTTTTGATGTATGTCAGGTCAAAACCCCATTCATGTTCCCTCCTTGCATAGGTGCCAAGTATTCTTTAAAAATGATGGCTCACGTAAGAAATGGTCCCTGACATATGGCAAGGACATGACACTTTCCAAAACCTTGAAGTCCCTTCCAAAAGAAAAGTACATACTTTTAAACTTAACTTAGTTTCCCTTGCCTTTATTAGCCTCCTTTACTTGGTGCCTAAGACCCTAGGTAAGTGCATTTGTCTTGGCCCAAGATGGAGGTACTTGGGATTTGGGATTGACTTTATGTTGGTAATGTTTCCCCCCCATAAATCCTTATCACATGTGCCTAAATCTTCCTAAGGCAAGGTAAGCACTTGGGTGAGTGTGAGTTTATATATATATATATATATATATATATATATATATATATATATTTGAAATTAATTTATTATTTGGTTGGGATTTTTTATAGGGTACTATTGCCTATTTTTCCCTGACCAAATTCGAATTGAAATATCTAGCCCGCCCAATGGCTAGTTCCTAGATTTAATGTTATTTAAATGTTGTGGAGATATTAAAAAATAATAAAATGATAAAGCCTTATGTTTTGTTTCGTCGGCCTGCAACTTTCCACGCTGTCAGGGTAGGTGCTTTCCTACATTTTTTAAATGCACGATCTTTAAAAATTGTGGGAAAGCCCCTTAGTGAAATGTGGTAGGTGGGTCCATTTCTCTTGTGGGCTGCAAAGGGTGGACAAGTTGCTGGTGAGCTGGCAATTCAATTGGTGCCTGCTTTTTTGCATTTTGAGCCTTGTCATACCTTTTGACAATGCGAGGAAGCACTTTGGTGACACACATCCATGTGATGTCATAGAGGGTAGTTATGTAGGTTCAGAGAGCACGTGTTATGAGCACTGTCAGATCTCTTGAGATTCACAGCTGGCACACACCCACAAGAAAAAGATGTGAGGTAATTAAATAATGCAGGCATGCCCGCTTGTGACACCTATCCCATGATGTCCCATGTTCCTAGTTGTACCTCCCACTGCTAGATTTAAAGAGATCAATGGCTGGCACATGCTTGCAAGATAAAGTTGCAAGGAAGATAAACAATGCGGGCCTGCCTCTTTGAGATGCATGGTATGGTGTGACATCATGGGCCCACTTTTCTTAGAGGTAATGAAAAATCATGCTCTGTGGTAGTTGTCAGATGAGTTGGAGTATGAAGAGGGCATTTCATTGGCTCATCTAGTTGACCAGGTACGTAATTCCACAGAGCTTTGATCACCATAGATTAAAAAGGAATCAAGGGCTGGTACATGCCTGCAATAAGGAGATATGAGGAAGTTAAATATTGATAGGATGCACCTTGTTGCAACATATCCCTATGGGGCTAGGCTATTTTTGTAAGCTACAAGGTGATGCCAGGGTGGTGCCAGTTGTGTGCTAGGGTGATGCTAGATGGAACTAGGGAAAGCCAGGTCAGATGCTGGGTGTTCATGGGCCCAAAAATTTTTGTGGATAGGTGTAGCATATGGAGGATTTTTCATGATCATCATTTCAAAATAGATAGATGATCGACACTTTCTTGCATTATAGAGTTGCATGAAGATTAAATATTGTGAGGAAGCACCTAAATGACATGTGTCCTTGTGGGTTTGACCAAGGTATTAACATGAAGGCATTGACAATTGGGATGGTAGTTATGTAACATCGTGGTTAGGATTTGAGGAGGTGGCACAGTTAGTGAAGAAAGATGTGGTCAACCACATGGAGACTCTATGAGGTGCAAAATAGAGCAAAATCATTGGTCCATGTGGCTCATCTAATTGCTAGAATCTAGTTGACTATTTGACCTTGCTGATTCACAGGCTAGAAATAGAGGAATTTGAGTTTTGTTGCTCAATCTGATCCTTGTGATCAATGCCAACCACCCTCGAATGAATGCTAAACTTAGTGAATGCGGGAAAATGCTCCATCACCTCTGATCCAATTCATCTACTCGGTCACGATTGCTTAATGGTGCCATTTCTATCTTCTCAATGCCCTGTTCCAATAATGATCAGATATCATTGCATCTAGATCTGTACTCAGATCGAATTTTCTTCAGATCTACATGATTATTCTCTAAAGGGCTTAATGGTAGTAGTTGTAGAGTAATTGTAGTTGAGGAATGTCTCAGTTATGCCTGAGCTATAAAGGAAAATTTTGTAAATTTTGTTTAGGTCGACCCTTCTCTGATTTCTCTATTATTGCTCTGTAATTTCACTATAAATTCCCTTTACCTCTGAACTGTATGACATTCTGCCTTATCTCCTTCAGTCATTGATGTAAAGTGAAAGAACTATTTGCCTCTCATTGATTTTTTGTAGAGATCTACAATCTGCATGATTGTATCTCTTCTGGCCTGTGAATGATATATAAGTGAATCTCTCTTTCCTTGTGTTATTCATTTTGGTTTTCTAATCTACATGTGGTTGTTAGATTAAAGAAAGTCTAAATGTGTATATCTTTTGGTATCATGATGGTTCAATAGTGCATGTATGGGTAGAGATTGGTCTGAACAATCTATTTTGGTGCATCACCCCCTTAGATTAGAATAGGTAGATTTTCTTTTCATGGATTCCTTCTCCCTTTATCTCTCCAAGAGTAGTAAGGTGGACTTTGATAGTAAAGGAAGTCAGCCTTCTCTGGAGACTCAACCTCATAGTTCAAGTCCCATAGCTTGGAGGTTGTTTCCATGTTTCAAAAGTTTTTCCTTAGGTAAAAACTTTGGACAAGGGTGAAAACCTCTGTGGCAATATTTTTTGGCATGCTTGGTAGGACTAATATCAAATATTCAAATCAATTTTAGAACTTCCACCGGTCATTCCAACAGTTTTTGGCATGCTCAGTGGGACTCCATTCAAAAAATTTCAAGTGTACTAGTGTTAAAAGGAAGATTTCAAGATTAGTACTAAGGAGATAGTTCTTGCTTTAGTATTCAGGACTTCAAAGGGTTCATTCTTCAAGGAACTTGGTGACTCTGAGCTTCAAATACATTTGGTTCTAGACCAAAGTTGCAAGAATTCATGCCCAAAGCTGAAACAAGGGCATCTTCTAGAGGTAATTTTGAATACCAAGAACTTTCACTTTAAAATCCTAGAAGGAGGATTAGAGTATCTTTATCACTAGTTAGGAGTGCAATAGTAACAAGTACACTTGCAAGATCCATCTCTACTCCTCTTGCTATTAGATCTTGGACTGGATTGCCATCAGCACATATCAATAGATCACTTGTTTATATGGCACATCCTAGAGCTCATGCTTTTGCCACCTTTAATGGTGGAAGCACTCTCTTTTTGGCTCCTTGACATGATATACCAATAGCTACACTCAAGAGTATACTAGAGTTTATTGGTGAAACTTCTATCTCTCTCTCTGAACACATTCAAGAAGTTGCAAATGTTTGTAATATCCATGGTATTATAGAGGATGATGTTGTAGTTAGGCTTCTAGCCTCATCCTTGAAAGGAAAAGTAGTACAATGGTATAGAGGCTTGGCTCATGGTTCTATAACATATTGGGATGGTCTAGGAGCAGGACTATGAAAACACTTTGAGGACAAAAGTGATCATCTATCACTTTTGGAGCAGTTGACTACCATAAAAAGGGCCCCCTATGAATGTATGACTGATTTCAACTATAGATTTCAAAAAACATGGGATATAATACCTATTTCAGTGAAGCCTACCCCTGGTAATGCCTTCTTGCATTACCTTAGAGCCTTTAATAGTGACGTTGCCACTACAATCCAAACTATGGGATTGGATACCTTGCCTAATGCTTATGACACAACAATAAGGGTAGAAAATATATTGATACAAGGAGAGAAGTTAGCTCCAAGGCCTCCTATGCCTTTCTTCATTGATATCTGAAACCACCAACCAGCAATGGGTCCTCTTCCCACAGCTTCCACATCACAACCCCTTACTCTAGTCCCTCAAGCTTCTACATCTTCAAATGGAATAGATGAGATCAAGGAGATAATGCAATCTATAATACTGAACCTAGATAAGAGATTGCAGGGAAAAGAAAAGAAGATGGAGGATAGCTTCTCTATGATGCAGAAAATGAGCAATAAGTTGGTGACTTTAGAAAGGCAAGCTCAAAGTAGTAAAGCTCATCAATTAGAACATCAAACTCTAAATAGTGGTAGGCCTCCAAATCATAATTATGGGAATAATTATTTTGATTAGAATAGCTAAGGTAGTCATGCTTCAACCTCAAATGTAAACCAAAGTAGGTCCATAGTCCCTCAAAACAACATGGCCCAAGATTAGGATTTTTTTCCCTCCTATAACTACTCCTATGCTTGTTGCATGTGTCAGAAGGCTGAATCTTATTTGGCTTTGACCATCCAAGAGCCTACATCAAGAAAATCATACAAAGAAGACCAATTTAAAGAGGCCTCATATATGCAAGGACAGGGTGATTTCTCCTTTATGAATCATCAAGTGGAGGAACATTGTAATGTAAACTAGGATTCCATTGCTCACAATACTAGGAGCAAAAGAAGGGCTATTGAAGGTGCTACCACTCCTCCTCCCAATAAAGCCTCAACTTCAAATGCAATACCCCATGAACAAGCAGTAGATGATCAATCAAATGTTTTTCAGCAACAAAGGCAAAGTAATGTCAAAAAGAATGTAAGTGATCCTCAGGTTGTTCCACCTCAACCTCCTACAGATGCAACTCCCAAGGTTTCTACCAAAGCACCTCCTACGCCATTTAGTGTGGTAGAAAAAATGAAGAAAACAAATGTGAATATTTCTATGTGGGATGCTGTTGCTACCATACCCACGCAGAAGAGGTTGTTGTAGTAGGAATTAGAAATTATTGAACCAAAGGATCAGATGCCTAGTATGGAAAGTGCCACAAGCCTAATACAACCATCATAGGAGATAGAAACAAGTAAAAAGGTTAGACCTCCTCCATTCTATGTTTCTCTAATTATAGGGGATAAACTAGTCCATAATTGCATGATTGATTCAGGGGCTAGTAGTTCAATGATGCCTAGGTGGGTTGTTGATGCTTTAGGAATGAAATATTAGCCCATTGTTGGGGATGTGTTATAGTTGGATGGAAGTACTGTCAAGACTATAGGGATCCTTAGAAATGTGGAGATGGCCCTACATGCATGCTTTGGTTGTACTGTAACTCAAGATACATCTATTGTTGAAGTCAAGCCACATTTTACCATCTATCTGTCAAGAGATTTCACTGCCCAAATAGGGGGTTACATATCTTTTGATTAGTCATATATGTTTTTAAGAACAAGATATGGAGCCAAAGCTTTAATCAGAGTAGAGCCTCTAGCCCTTCATCATACTAAACCCTACACCCCTAATCTCATCAACATGAATTGCACTATCCTAGAAGTGGATGAGAATGACATAGTGAATGATCCTACTACTTCCTTGGTAGATATACTTGATTTTCTCTTAGATGAATGGGCTAATGCATATTAATTTGATCCTATGTTAGAAGCCCTTGAAACAAGCATTAGTACATATTGTTTATTAGAGAAGGATGCTCTAGTTCCCAATCTTGCGGAGGATAAAGAAGATATGAGTGGGATATGGAGTATGTAATTTGATGGATCAAGGAATAAGAATGGATCAGGGGCTTGCGTGATGTTGATTTCTCTTGCACAAGTAATGTACTACTTCTCCTTTAAGCTCCAATTCAATTGCACTAACAATGTGGCCGAGTACAAATCCTTGATTCAGGGTCTCCTACTCGCTCAAATAAGAGGAATTCAAGCCTTAAGTGTGTATGGAGATAGTGAGTTGGTGGTCAATCAAGTGAGAAATAAAAATATCACCAAGAATAGTTTGCTCAAGTCTTATAAACATAGGGTATGGGATTTACTTGAAGGTTTCAATGCATTCAATATTCAAAGCATCCCTAGAAAAGGAAATAGACATGCTGATAGACTTGCAGCAATACGTGCATCTTATGATGGGCCAGGGAATCTTGAGGAGGAGAAGAAGCAACAAATCAGGATTGTAGTAAGGTCTGCCATCCTTGATAACAACATACATTGGCAAGTGTTTGAATCTGATGAACAAATTGTAAGCTTCTTGTAGAATGAAGCAGATTTCTTAGAAAGGAACTAGTCAAAATTGTAGGATTAGTATGGGGACCAAATCAATAGTCTCAGCTCCAAAAAATTTCCTAAGGGTCTTATTACCTTAGAGAGTTCTTTTAATCCTGATGACCAAGCAAGAGGCAGAGTCATAAACCTAGCTACTAATGAAGATGACTACACCCTAGTCATGATTGTTGATGGAAAATTCTTAAACATGGTGAAGGCATGTTCTAAAATTGAGCAAGAAAATTTTATTCATCTGTGTCAAGAATTTAATGATATATTTGCCTGGACATATGATGATTTGAAGGGTTTTGACCCAAGGTTATTTCAGCATACCATAGATTTAATTGATAATGCCAAACCAGTAAGGAAAAAATAGAGGCCAGTGAATCCTAAAATTGAACCCTTAATGAGAAAGGAGCTATCCCAATTGATTGAGGCCAATATAATTTTCCCCATCAAGCACTCATCATGGGTAGCAAACCTTGTCCCTGTTAGGAAGAAGAATGGAGAAATTAGATTGTGTGTGGACTTTAGGGACTTTAACCAAGCTTCCCTTAAAGATCACCATCCTCTCCCTTCCATGGAGCATATTTTGTCAGGGGTCAGTGGTTCAAAGAGGTTTTCATTTCTTGATGGATTTTATGGCTATAATCAAGTGTTGGTCAAAGAGTTTGATAGGTACAAGACTGCATTCACTACCAAGTGGGGTACCTATGCTTATTGTAAAATGCCATTTGGACTAACCAATGGAGGTGCTACATTTTAGAAGGAAATGGAGATGGCTTTCAAGAATATGATTTAAAAGTTTGTATTAGTTTACCTTGATGATATCATAGTATATTCAAAGAATGTAGTAGATCATTTTGATCATTTAAGGCAGGTGTTCTCAAGGTTTAGAGAATTTGGAGTATCCCTCAACCCGAGCAAGTGTGTCTTTTCCATCAATCAAGGAAAATTATTAGGACACATTGTATCTGAGGATGGTTTAACCATTGATCCAAAAAGAACAAAAGCAATACTTGCTCTTCCCATTCCTAAACATAAGAAAGGGCTACAAAGTTTCCTTGGTAGGATAAATTTTGTGAGAAGATTTATCCCTAATCTTGCTACCATGGTGAAACCCCTTATAGGTATGCTCAAGAAAAGTATGGTATTTGCATTGACCAAGGAAGGGAAGGAAGTTTTGAAGAGATAAAGGTAGCCATAGTCTCAACCCCTACTCTCATTAATCCAAACTTTGAGAAGGATTTTATTCTCTATACCCTAGGTGGTGAGTCAAGTATTTCTACTGTCTTGACTCAAACAAATGACAAAGATGAAGAAAAACCCATAGCCTTCTTTAGTGAAGGGCTTAAAGAATATGAAAACAAGTACAACTTTGTAGAGAAGCAAGCCCTTGTAGCCATCCGAGATTTAAAGAAATTTAGACATCTCCTATCTCAAAATAGGATTCATTTGTTATTACCTCATGCCAACGTGAAGGATTTCCTTTTGAGCAAAGATATTAGTTAGAAAAGAGCTAATTGGATTACAAAAGTGATGATGGAATATGATGTTGACATCCAGATTACCAAGCTGGTAAGAGGGAAAGGGTTCTATAAATAGATGATATCATGTTAGGAACCAAATTAGGAAGTTGCTATGATACTAACAGAACAACAAGAAGCAAGAAATGATGGCCCAAGGAACTAGATGGATCATATGAAGAACTTCTTATGAGGTAATGGATATCCTCAAGGATTTGGTAGAACTAAAAGGAGATAGTATAGATTATAGTCAATTCCTTATATCTTAGTTCATGGTATTCTTTTTAGGAAAGATTTTAATGGAGCCCTATTAAGATGCATCAACATAGAACAAGCTAAAAGAATGATCAAAGAGCTCCATGATGGTCTTGATGGTGGTCACTTTTTGGCAAGGACAACTATAATGAAGATCATGAGGGCTGGTTACTATTGGCCATCACGTAAGGAAGTGTGAGAAATGTGCCTTCTTTTTTGGTAAGCAAAAGCTTGCAGCTCTTCCTCTTCATCCCATTCAAGTGGACCAGCCTTTTGCTCAATGGGGATTGGATTTCATAGGCCCTATTAACCCTCCTTCTAGTTCTGGTCACAAGAGGATCTTAGCTACTACAGATTACTTCACCAGATGGATAGAGGTAGTGGTATTGAGGGATGCCACAAAATCTTTAGTTGTTGAGTTCCTTGATGGAATTGTAACCAGGTTCGGTGCTCCTTCAACCATTATTTTAGATAATGCACAGTCTTTTGTAGGAGCTCAGATTTGTACATGGGCAGTTGACCATAATATATATTTGAGCACATCTTCAAACTACTACCCTCAGGGTAATGGTCTGGCTAAGTCATCCAACAAGAATGTAATTAGGATCATAAAGAGGAAAATAGAAGAAAACTAGAGGTGTTGGCATAAAAAATTGAGAATAGCTCTGTGGGCTAACATGATAACACCCAAAAGGTCAATAGGGAATTCACCATTTATGTTGGTATATGGCAGAGAAGCAAGGCTTCCAATTTCATTAGAATTCCCATCCCTAGAGGTAGCTCATCAGCTAGAGCTAATTGAAAATGATGCCATGATAGTGAGAATGGCAGAGTTGATGGAGCTAGAAGAAAGAAGAAATTAGGCCATGCAGACCCTAGAGACACATCAACAACAGGTGAAAAAGAGCTTTGACAAGAAGGCTAGGGTTAGAACCTTTAGGGAGGGTGACTTGGTCTTGAAATGGTATTCAGACAGGGGAAAACTAGGGAGGCACTCAAAATTTGATGCACTATGGAGTAGTCCCTATGTGATTGTAAGTTGCAAGTAGGCCAATGCTTTTCAATTGAGTAGGCTTGGTGGTGAAATCTTGTCTATTCCAATCAATGGTATCTATCTCAAACCATGTTTCTGACAGGGCTTGAATTTTCCTATACATAGGTAATGTAGTTTCCTTTCTGTTGTTTCTAGCTTTCTAAGAAGTGCACGAGCAATGTGTTTTGTAGAAGGTTTTTAGTCTCTAGTTTTAGTTGTAGAGGGCATGTTTTCCAAATTTTTAGTGTTTTGTTTCTACAGAGGTAGGTTTAGGGTTCTACAATGCATAGATCCAAAATTTTGATGACTCTGTAGCCCAATGGACATGCAAGGTCACTGGTTTTATGCATAGCTAGCTTGCATCCCCTCTGAGTCACCAAAAGTGTTGCCTATTTTGCCCTGGCAAAATTTGAATTCAAATATCTGGCCTACCCAATGGCTAGTTCCCAGATTTAATGTTATTTAAATGCTATGGAGATATTAAAAAATAATAAAATGATAAAGCATTATGATTTGTTTCATCGGCCTACAACTTTTTGCGCTGTCAGATCTTACCCAAATCCATGGTAGGCACTTTCCCACATTTTCCAAATGCATGATCTTTAAACATTCTGGGAAAACCTCTTACCGACGTGTGGCAGGTGGGTCTATTTCTCTTGTGGGCTACAGAGGGTGGACAAGTGGCTGATGAGCTAGCGATTCAATTGTTGCCTACTTTCCCACATTTTGAGCCTCATCAGACCTTCTGAGAATGCGGGGAAGCACTTTGGTGACATGCATCCATGTGATGTCACAGAGGGTAGTTATGTAGGTTTAGAGAGAACGTGTTACGAGCACTGTCGAATCTCCCAGGATCCATGACTAGCACATGCCTATAAGAAAAAGATGCGAGTTAATTAAATAATGCAAGCATGCCCCCTTGTGACACCTATCCCATGATATCCCATGTTGCCAGTTGTACCTCCCACCATTAGATTTAAAGAGATCCATGGATGGCGCATGCCCACAAGATAAAGTTACAAGGAAGATAAACAATGTGAGGATGCCCCTTTGTGACACGTGGCATGGTGTGACATCATGGGCACACTTTTCTCAGATGTAATGATGGCTCATCCTCTATGGTAGTTGTCAGATGAGTTGGAGTATGAAGGGGGCATTTCATTGGCTCATCTAGTTGACCAGGTACATAATTCCATAAAGCTTTGATCACCATAGATTTAAAAGGAATCAAGGGCTAGCGCATCCCCACAATAAGGAGATGCGAGGAAGTTAAATATTGCAGGGATGTGCCTTGTTGCCATGTGTCCCTGTGGGGCCAAGATGGTTTTGTAAGCCGTAGGGTGGTGCCAATTGTGTGCCAGGGTGATGCTAGATGGAACTGGGGTAGGCTAGGTTAGATGCTAGGTGTTCGTGGGCCTAGAAATTTTTCGTGGACAGGCACAATATATGGAGGATTTTTCATGATTGTTGATTCAAAATAGATCGACAATCAGCACTTTCCCACATTATGGAGTTGTATGAAGATTAAATATTGTAGGGAAGAACCTAAATGACATGTGTCCTTGCGAGCCCGACCAAGGTATTAACGTGAAGGCATTGACAGTTGGGCTGGTAGTTATGTAACATTGTAGTTGGGATTTGAGGAGGTGGCACAATTAGTGAAGAAAGATGTGGTCAACTGCATGGAGACTCTACGAGGTGGAAAAACAAAGTGAAATCATTGGTCCATATGGCTCATCCCATTGCTAGAATCTAGTTGACTATTTGACCTTGCTGATTCATGGGCTAGAAATAGAGGAATTTGAGGTTTGTTGCACAATCTGATCCTTGTGATCAATGCCAACCACCCTCAAATGAATGCTGAACTCAATGAATGTAGGAAAATTCTCCATCACCTCTGATCCAATTCATCTACTCAGTCAAGATAGCTTAATGGTGCCATTTTTTGTCTTCTCAAGGCCTTGTTCCAGTAATGATTAGATATCATTGGATCTGGATCTATACTCAGATCAAATTTTCTTTAGATTGACATGATTATTCTCTAAAGGGCTTAATGGCAGTAGTTATAGAGTAATTGCAGTTGAGGAATGTCTCAGTCATGCCTGAGCTATAAAGAAAATTTTTGTAGATTTTGTTTAGGTCGACCCTTCTTTGATTTCTCTGTTATTGCTCTACAATTTCACTGTAATTTCCCTTTGCCTCTAAATTGTATAACATTCTGCCTTATCTCCTTCAGCCATTGATGTAAAGTGCAAGAACTATTTGCCTCTCATTGATGTTTTGTAGAGATCTTCAATCTGCATGACTATATCTCTTTTGGCCTGTGAATGATATATAAGTGAATCTCTCTTTCCTTGTGTTATTCATTTTGGTTTTCTAATCTGCATGTGGTTGTTAGATTGAAGCAAGTCTGAATGTGTATATCTTTTGGTGTCATGATGGTTCAAAAGTGCATGTATGGGTAGAGATTGGTCTGAACACTCTATTTTGGTGCATCACCCCCTTAGATTAGAATAGGTAGATTTTCTTTTCATGCATTCCTTCTCCCTTTTCCTCTCCAAGAGTAGTTAGGTGCACTTTGATAGTAAAGGAAGCCGGCCTTCTCTGGAGACTCAACCTCACAATTTAAGTCCCATAGCTTGGAGGTTGTTTCCATGTTTCACAAGTGTGTCCTTACATAAAAACTTTGGACAAGGGTGCAAACCTTTGTGACAATAGGTACTTCCTAGTTTTATCAGGTAGGTATCTAGGCTCCTTGTAATCATAGTCTTAGTAAGTGTGTATATGTATGTGTGTGTATATATATAAAATATTTTTTTGTATTGTTTCTATAATAGAGACATAAGGGTCATGGGATTTATGAGAATCCTTGTAAATGATTTAGGACTAGATGTTCTTTTTTTGTTTGAGTCCTTTCAAAGTCAAGATATTTTTCTATGATTATTTTATGCACAAGTTTCAAAAAATATTCCCTCTAAATAAAATATTAGACTGTAATGGGAGTGGATTTTTTTGTGAAACCTTATACAAATTCCAAAGGATTTAATGTCACCTACAACCTTGCTTACTTTTGCATTTGGACTATGCATTCATTTTCAAGCTAGTTTTCTCTAAATTCTACTATGGCATTTTTAGTGAACATTTTTAATGATGTAGTGATGTTATCTAACCTATGAATTGATTAAAACTTGAAATATAAATGATTTAATTTTCATAGACACAAAATGAACTATCAAAGTATGGCAACTTTCTTCCATTACATAACCTATGAATTTACAATGCAACATCTATGTTTATAATTGATTAACCATATTTATAATATTCTTCCACACAACATTAATGAAATATTTCTACCACATGATTTACAATTAATAGAAGAGGAAGGAAATCATTACATAACTTCTTCATAATATATCTAATCTCATAATGGATATTTCCTTACAAGTAAGAAATATATAATTTTCTCAATCTTCCCCTTCACAATTTCAAACAATGAAAAATGATAAACAAATCTCTTTTACATGACAATGAAATAACAATGAAAGCTTGATATCAAAATATATTTGAGATGACATGGAACATTGGTCTCTCTTTATGCACTTGGTTTTTAAAACTTTGTCAAGGGTGAAACCCTAATATCTTCAAGGAATCCATCTTCAACAACTTGCATACACACACAAACTAGGAACCATGGAGGCTCACCTCCCATCCTAGGCTTCTATGAAGCCACCCACCAAGTAGGGGAAACCAAGATCCAAACGGGATGCACACACAAAACATTTTATAATGCATGAGAAACATACAAGACAACACATAACACTCCCTTCCAACATTTACACAGCGATTCACAATTGGAATCTTTATCACATTGGGTGAAGTTGGAATCTTCAAGGAGGAGATTCCATAACCAAACATAAAAATCATATTGCAATTCCATTTTTCCTCTCAAGGCCATCACAAATATCTCCTCCTTCTTACACACAAAACCCCGTGTATCTCCCAAAACAACAAAGGTATATGGCTTCAATAAAGCCAAAACTCCATGAAAGAAAGAAAACCTCCTCATCATGAGGTAAATTTTCTCAACTACAATGTTGAGCCCTACTAATCACTTTCCCAAGGCTTCTCTTCCCTCCCAAGGGTGAGTGAGCCTTCACACCCATGATCACACTCAACATCCAAATCAAACAAGAAAATTGAAGAAAGAAACCCAATAAATTTAAAAGAAAAAAATACACATTCACAACATCACAACACAATGCTATATTCTAAAATACAAGATTCACAACACATTGGATGAAACCATAACAATTACTCCATACTTGTACATTCACTATACCATACTAAAAGAAAGAAATGAACATGGTTTGGAAACACCAACTTTGGTCCAAGATAAAGGCAATGATAGTTTTTGTAGAGCTCCCTTAATCTCCCTCAAAACCCTAACTATCTCTAAACTTAGAGAGTGGGTGAACACCCCACTAGTTTGTCCAAGACTCTTTAATAAGGCCTTCCCACTAACTATTTTAGCAAAGATATGAAGCCACTTCCTCTTAAAAACTTGTCTCCCTCTAAATTTTCTATATTTGACTTAGTGGAAACATGGAAGAAAACACATTTGACAACTCCAATTTATAAGTGATGGAAGAATCAAAGGGTAAAGGCACCCCCCCCAAAGGATATCTAGGTACTCACTTGGTCAAAATTAGGTCCCTAACATGATATAGTATCATATGGGTAACTTATTTTTACCTAAAAGACACTTTGGGACCACTTAATGACCCTTCAAAACCCTAGCCAAGTCTAAATTCAAATTTCCTTTGATTGTGACCCATGCTACCCCTAGTCAAGTGGGTTTACTTACTCATTAACAAGGTAATTAGTTTTAGGGTAAAATGTCACCATGACCAAAACCCTAAATGACATGTCAATTACACACAAAGTTCACAAGTGTCAAATGACACATAAAAAAACATTCCACATCAACATGACATGTCCCTAATGGATCTTTATGATTAATATTTCCACATAGAAGCACACTTACATTTATGAAGCAAAATACTTTCACAACAAGGCTTTTGAATCTTCCAAAGATTCGCCTTGGTTAAACTATGTTCACATAGGTTTGGAATTTGTTCCCCTCAAGAATTTCCATGGTTCCACTTCCTACACATTAAACTTGAGCATCAGTAGTAAGGGGCTCATATAACATATATATCATCAATGCATATAATTACAAATTTTTACGAAATCCATATTAACAAAATTCAAATTAAATTTTCTTCCCTAATCATTTCAAATAAATCATTCAACATGTTAGATTCTAAAATTTGCATATCATAAACCATCATAATAAATTTAACATTTATCTACATATCACATTAAGTCATGAAACATTTTAATCAAATTAACATTTCACATTACATCATAATCTAATACTATCATGTCATAAAACTGCATCTGTATGTGTTTGATCATCCCATATATAGAATCAAGTTGTTAGTACATATCATAGTTGCAAAGACTAGTGAAATATCAAAATCAATAGATAAAACAATCCACTTTTCATTTAAGTCTCGAATAACTATCAAAATATCAAAGTTCTAAATATCAAAATGCTAGTAAGATATCTTTGCTATGATGGGTTAGGGTGAGGCCTCACATCCTCTCCCTAGGCATGAACTTCCTCCTAGACTTCATAAAAGAGATATGGGTATTGAGTCTTCATTTGAGCTGCATCCTCTCATGAAGTTGTGATCTCATCATAACAATCCCACTGGACCCTAACCTAGTCTAGCTCTCTCCTTCAAAGTGTGAGGGTCCATCAAGACAAATAGAAAATGGGCTCTAATTGTTTCTTTCTATTTGACTCCACCTACAAAGCATCCCAATCTATGATGTGAGACTCATCATACATATACATCCTTAATATAGATACATGAAATACACTGTGAATGCTTGAAAAGCTAGGTGGTAGGGCTAAATTATAAGCAATTGGTCCTATCCACTCCAAAACCTCAAAGGGACCAACAAAGTTTGGTACTAACTTAGAGCCTTTTGCAAAATGGATTGGGCTCTTATGTGGTTGCACTCTCAGAAATACTCTCTCACCAACCATGTACTCTCTATCCACCCTCTTTGAATTTGCATATTACTTTTGGCTATCTTGGGCATCTCTAAGGCATTGTCTAATCAATACCACCTACTACTCCATGTCCTTAACTAACTATGTCCCTATAGATATCCTATCTTTAATCCTATGCCAACTTAGGGGCATCCTGCAAGGCCTACCATACAATGCTTGATAGGGTGGCATGCCTATAGAAGTGTGATGCCCGTTGTTATAGGAAAATCTTGCAAGATGGAGGTACTCTTCCCACTTGGACTGGTGGTCCATCACATACATCTACAACATATCCTCTAGGATCTTGTTAACTTTCTCCATTTGTCCATCTATTTGGGGATGATAGGCTATGCTAAAGTTGAACTTATTGGTGTTTGAAAATGCTGGAGGATTTTCAATTATCCCAATGAGAATATGAAACATCTAGGGGTAGCTAACTCCCATTCTCATCATATCACTTAAAACATCGGGCCAACTATAAGGCTTGACCCTTCTTCTACTTTAGGCTCTACAAGACCTAGGCGGGTAGACCTCAGATTCAATTGATATCGTACTAGTGCCAAAAATATCCCTAAATCTATTTACTATAGATGAAACCCCTTATATCTCCTAATTACTCATGAAATGACATAGATCTATAGTAGTTAAATGCAAATCTATGACATTCATAAGCTGAGTGAGGTTTAATTCCTTTCAGCCCACTACAAGACAAGAAAAAATTGAAATGATTTTGATTAATAATAATTTTGTGCAAATAACATTCATATCAACTTGCAACTGATTTAGTGATCAATGCCTTATCCATTGAAACATAGAGTCATTATCAATAAGATGACCTAACTTGTTTGCATTACAATAAAGTTTATCAACTAAAATCCCCAAATCCCATTCTTATGCAATATCCTCTTCATACACCTAGAAACCCTATCAGAACACTGAAGCATTTACCTAACTCCTTGAGTCAGAAGCAACAACAGATCTGATATAGAACTCACCCAAGCTGCCTTAAATTTAATGAACCTTATCCATTTAATCACAAAGTTAATGACATATGAAGAATTAGGAGACAGAACAAGGAAACCTAGATAATTTGTGTAAATCCCTTTTTATATTCATCCATGGAAAGAATGAATACATGAACTAGTAACACTAAATGAAACTCAAGATACTTCGCATAATCTAGTATCAATTTCTAGTATCTCAGAATGAAAATTCATGACATGAACTAAAAATTTGCACATAAATAGGTGTGTGGCTTTCACTGCTAGAGCTTAGCTCATTAGATAGGAAGCAAAATCATCAACAAACCTAGTTTCAATAGTAGAACTACAACCCTGCTGGTATTACCTAGGGCAAACTGCCAACACTTACAAAAGAGAAGAAGGAAGAAAGATATAGGAAGGAAGCCACTCTCGGATTGAATCTATAACTAACAAGTGTACCTTTAGAATTCCTTCCCAAGAAGATGAAAAAGCCTCTCTCTATCTTCTTTCTATAACTGCCTATCAAATCCCCATGATTCTGGCTTTCAAGTGCATCAAATATCTCATAAATTTGGTAGAAAAGATAATTTATTTCTAATATCAAATTGAACTCAAAGTAAAGAGTAAAAATTAGTAAACTGGCCTTTAGAATGTGAGATAATCTTTTCCAACTTACTTTTACCATAATAAGGATTCAAAATGTTTTCAAATCTTTCTTGTAACCAACTCTAATGGTCCATGATCAAACTTGCTTGTTCTGCCACCAATGCCCTGGGAAACACAAACTAGCCTATAACATGAACCAGTGAATACCTATGCACAAACTGACTTTAGAAATGGAAAATTTGGAGTCTCCCGATTCTAGTGGTATATTGGAATTCCTATTTTGGATTAAAATAACCGATGTTATCCTTCTAGAACTTTAAACAAATTCATAATCGTCTTATGCAAAAGTACTTGATGATAAGTGCATATTGATGGAATCCTTTTGGCCAATTTGACTTGCAATGATACCCTCATATAACAATATCCTCATCTCTAAACACCATATCGGTTTGATATCATTTAGCTAGGCCCCTAAGCAGGTCTGGCTTAAACAATTTTTATTTTCGAACAACTGATATTCAAAACTAATCCATTAATCATCTGGCACTAATTTGATCAAAAATAAATCACTTGAAACCAATTTGAAACTCATCTTATATCTTTCTGCAAATTGCAACTTTTAGCTAATAGGGCTTGTCGGTTGGCTTTAAAAACTAACCCAAACATCTGACCGAGCTCTAAAATCAGACACACTGATTCTCTGTTCCGTATACTTTTACCCTGTAAAATATCATCTCATGATGAATTCAAGGTCAAAAGATATTTTCTATCAAAGTTGACCTCTTAGAATTACCTGCAAGTAAACAAGTTAGAAAACAATAAATTGGGTTTGGATTTGGCTTCAAAAACTAGGTTAATTGACACGTGGGAAGATGAAAATTGGGGAGTTGGTTCACTATCACGAGGAGAGTATGGATCTTTGATTTGGGCTCATGAAAAATAATAGGATGCAAATGGCAAGCGGTCAAAGTGGGCTACTGGGATTTTGCAAACTAGAAACCATGGCAGAAAGCAATTTTTGCACATGGAAATGACCTGGAAAAGTGTGCAAACGGATTTGTCATGACTTTCAAATTGACACACTTGGAGAATTTTTGGAGTAAAACATAGTGGTATAGTCCATTCAATCTCACCTATCACAGATTAGGATTTATAAAATCATGAACAAGGCTTCCAAATAATCTGCACTTGCTAATCACCTGTAAAAAGATAGAAATTTTGTTTGGAATCACATTTAGAAACTGATCAAATGGATTTATCATAAGCTAAAACTTGAAAGATAACTAGTCTTTGACATCTACAATGCAATGCAAAAGGAATTTTATCATTTTGATCAACTGGTCAAAAGTTATAGGATCCCAAACATGGCTTCCCAGAATTTTGAAGTAATTGCATTAGCATGACAATATTAAATGACCAACTTTGAGGTATTCAAAACCTAGTGAAATAGATTCAAAATGACTCAAAATCTAAAACATAGGGTCTTAGATATAAACACTAAACACTCCCAAAGTGGTGGTTCATGACACATTTCTAGGTGTGAGATATTCAATTGCAAACAAAGCCTCCTATCGCTGCCTGACGCTTAGGTGAAAATGTAAAATTGACATTTGCTCAAATCAGGACTACGCCAAGTGACTCAGAATGATAGTTTCTCATTATAGAACACATGGATAACCTAGATGAAGGGTCTTAGAAACATAAAACACCACTTAGGCCTCAAAGGTATAGTTAGGTACAACTAGGTACATATGCATTTATGGGGCTTGATTTGACTCAAAACCACAAATGGACACTCAAAATGAGAATGCAATTTTGAGTGCCAATAGTGGCTCTATCTGGGGATGCATTCCCCTTGTGGGTATGGTGAGATTTTAGATGTTTGGGAGAAGTAGACCACACACTGAACTTCAAAAACTCTCTTGAACAACTTTATTGAAAACAAGAAATAGCTACAACTATTATGTATATATGATGACCTCGGACCACCAAACTTCAAAAAAAATTTTACCTCTGTCATTTACTTGATTTTCATTCCTTTCCTCATGAGGTAAACTAGAATTACTTTTACCAATTTTACCAATCAGATTAGCATCATGAAACAAATCACTTGGCAAAATGAAATCAAAACCTTCACCTTCATAATGCATGTAAAAACTTAGCATAACTTTAACCTCTTTCTCACTATGAAAGATAAAACCCACATGCTCATTAATGCCAACATCAAATTGAAACTCATCCTTACTGACTGATTAATGTATGTTATCTACCAAAAACACAAAGTGCTCATTCTCAACTTCACATGAAGAGTTATATATATCATGAGTTTTTAACTCACCTTGACTTTGTATTTCCTCAAGTGTCGCTGGCTGAATTTCAAATGTGCAATTAGATTTATATTCACACATAACATCATCATCGAAATCTGAAATCATTTCACAACCATATGATGTATCTTCATAATTGAAATGCTGATTAGTTTTTACCTCATTTGAATCATCATAAAACTTACTATGAAGTGTCGGTCTCTCTTCAAAGACAACTCCATCGAACACTTCATCTTCAAACTCACAAAATGCAGCATCATTAGAAGATTGTATATAAAAAATGGAAGAACAATATTTTGATTTATTGCAACAGTATGACAATGTATCACCATTTGCATCTAACCCAACTAAATTTGAAACCTCCATGTTCTCTTCAAAAAGTGGGTTAATGACTCCATGCAAGGATCCTTTTTGAACATTTGAGCAAAAGATGGGTTGTTCATCATCATACTCTTCATCATATAAAGCATTAGTATACACTTTAAATTCACCACCCATTTCATCCTCATGGAGACTTTCAGCATATGAAGAAAAGTTAGAACCATATGAAGATTCACTCTCTATTTCTTCTACCAAACATATAGTGTCCATAATAACATCCTTTTTATTATCTTGTTTAGGATAACCATTATGAATAGACCCTGATTTAGTCCTAAACATCTCACTATATGCTAAATCTTTACTATCTAATGTAGGAACACTTGACAACTCTTCACTGAAATCTTCATATTCAAACTCATTAGCATCAACTGACCTCACCATCTCTTTATCTTCATACTTTGTGAAAAAATCACTATCAAATTATTCATTGACTAACTGATTTGTATAACAAAAAAAGTGAGATGCACTTTCTTTTTTAGATTTAGAAAAATAATTCATACCTTCACCTTCAAATGAATGTTCACTATCATCATTTCTTTCTTCTTCCCAATCAGCATCAAACTCATATGAAGGTAAATATATTGTGTAATTTTCCTCACTATGATTTGAGTAATCATCTCCTTCATATGATGCCTCTTGATAATCCATCAGATCAACAACTTTATTGTCAATTAAACAACTTTATTGTCATCACTTGGAAGATGACTTTCAACTTCATCATACTCATATTGAGATGCATATCTTTCAACTTCAACCTTTATAACATTCTCAACATAATGCAATCTCCCAATAAGATAATTCATTTCTTTCCTATCTTGCTAATCAAGAAAATCCATCTTACCATCTAATGTTGAAACATTACAAACATGTGAGCTTAGTTCTTCTAACTGAAACTAAGATGAATGTGACTTACATTCTTCATCCTGTGTTATCTCTCCATGGCATGTCAGATCAACAACATCAAACTCATGATCAGAGAGATAACTTTCAGCCTTCTCACTTGTACAAGAATGAGATATAGGTGCAGCAACCTCAAATTTGGAAGCGTTAGTTACATCATCACACATATAATTATCATGAGAAGAACTTAGTGTTTTAACTAAACCTTGATTCATAAAATCAACATAGTGCTAAACCCTATTAATGTCTGAAATACATCTTACTACTGTAGTGTCAAAAACATGTGTGTTTCTATTTGCAACTAGACTAACCTTCCTTATACACACATTCTGATCTAAATTTTCAATCTGATTAAAACCTACAGTAGGGGTGTTGATATTATGATTTGAAACTGAAACATCAACACTACATTCATCCTTTCTTTCAAACATGTTATACCAATAATCATTCAAGGAAAAATGACCTCTAGTCAATTCATACTTCAAATTATTCTCAATATCTCTAGCAGTCATAAAAGCCTGGTATAATTCCTGTGGTGCTTTATCCCTTAGTAGATAGTTCATTTTATTGTCAAATTCATCAAAGTAAATAGATAAACTCATTTGATCATTAGGTCTATAACTCTCAGGAATTTTATTCAAAAATCTTGCAAATCTGATATTAAATTGAGGAACAAGTTCATCACACTTAATGTGAATCTTCAAGAACTTATCATAAGAATCAGATATGCTTACCCTTTCTCCAAATTGCTCCATGAAAGTGGAATGCAACTGACCCCAAGATGAGATAGAACACACTAGTAGAAAAGAAAACCAGTCTCTAGCATCACCTTCCAAAGTTTGAACAAATAACTTCATTTGCACATCCTCATGAGCAATCTCATAGTCACCCATCAAATCACTGAATATCTGAATATGATGACTAGCTGAAACAAGATGGTCTCCTCTAAACTTAGGCAATTTATTTTAGACATCATTAGGAATGACATTCAAGAAACCATGAATACCATTGAAACTTAATGACATATATCTCTTAGTAGAAATAGGTCTAGAAACTTTACTGATAGGTTGCATCTTAGGTGAAATGAATCTTGACCTCCTTTAAAAATTTGAACCTCATTCACATTAATTCTGATTTGTAACTTGCAGTAGATCTAGACAATCTTCTACCAAATAAACCTCTTCAAATACACTTCACAACTTAAACACAACAAGATGAAACTTAATCAATGAAGTGTATGAAACCTTTCAAGCTATTCTCCTCCTCTTAGTGCTAGAAATACCACTTGATGGAGAACACATATGTAGAATTCACTTTCATGGAAAAAGAATCACATGAAAATATAAAATACCTTTAGTGTTGCTGCTGAAAATATTGATTTGCTGATTGGGCTAGCGTTGATCTCAATTCCTCACACCACTAATCATATCCTTTGTAGAGTTGCCATCTCCTTGAGGAGAACTAAATGAAATCATAGCTATGATTCATTCTTATTATTCAAAAATCTTATGACAGAAAATCAACAACACTTTGAAACTTATCGGTCAAAAACTTATATGGATCTTTCTTCTTGCTTAAAATTTGACACAACTTTCAGATCTACCTAATTCAGTTGAAAAATCTTGAAAACAATTATAGGTAACTAATCTACACTGGTACAAAGATCCTTTAGATAGTCACCACTCACAATTGTGAGAAAGATTTTTAAAACATGATTTATAACATGAACGACCTGAATTGGATTTTCAACTTGTAGAACTTGCAAATCGTTAAACACTCAGAAGAGAGAAAACATTTTTGATCAATTTTGACTCTGAAATTACAACAACACTTTGAAAACAAGACCCAGTTCAATTGATTGAAAATGAAACTTAAGAACAACATAATCAGCATTCAACCTGAAAGTTGCTACTACAAATGGATAAAATTTCACTGGGGTGCATGAATATTCAGCAGAGAGATGAAAAACACTACACCTTACTGCTATAGCAAATTTTTTCTGCAAAGATTCTTGTTCTTTTCTTATCTCCCTAGAAAATTTTCCATTTTGTTGGTGTTTTAAAATGTTGGAGGGTTTTCAATTATCCCAATGAGAATATGACACATGTAGGGGCACCTAACTCCCATTCTCAACATATCACTTCAAACATTGGGCCAACTATAAGGCTTGACCCTTTTTCTACTTCAGGCTCTGCAAGACCTAGGCGGGTAGACCTCAGATTCAATTGATATCATACTAGTGTAAAAAATATCCCTGAATATATTTATTGTAGATGAAACCCCTTATATCTCCTAATTACTCATGAAATGACACAGATCTATAGTAGCTAAATGCAAATCTACGACATTCATAAGCTGAGTGAGGGTTAATTCCTTTCAGCCCACTACAAGAGATGAAAAAACTAAAATGATTTTGATCAATAATAATTTTGTGCAAATAACATTCATATAAACTTGCATCTGATTTAGTGATCAGTGCCTTATCCATTGAAACATAGAGTCATTATCAATAGGATGACCTAACTTGTTTGCATTACAATTAAGTTTATCAACTAAAATCCCCAAATCTCATTCTTATAAAATATCCCCTTCATACACCTAGAAACCCTATCAGAACACTAGAGCATTTACCTAACTCCTTGTGTCAGAAGCAACAATCGATCTGATACACAACTCATCCAAGCTACCTTAAATCAAATGAACCTTATCCATTTAATCAAAAAGTTAATGACATATGAAGAATTAGGAGATAGAAAAAGGAAACCCAGATACTTTGTGTAAATCCCTTTTTATATTCATCCATGGAAAGACTATATACATGAACTAGTAAAACTAAATGGAACTCAAGATACTTCACATAATCTGGCATCAATTTTCACTATCTCAGAATGAAAATACATGACATGAACTGAAAATCTACACATAAACAGGTGTGTGGCCTTCACTATTGGAGCTCAGCTCAATAGATAGGAGGAAAAACCATCAACAACCCTGGTTTCAACAGTTGAAGTGGAACCCTACTAGTATTACCTAGAGCAAACTACCAACACTTGCAAAAGAGAAGAAGGAAGAAAGATATAGGAAGGAAGCCACTCTCGGATTGAATCTATAACTGAAAATTTTCCCTTTAGAATAACTTCCCAAGAAGATGAAAAAATCTCTCTCTACCTTCTCTCTATAACTACCTATCAAATCCCCATGATTTTAGCTTTCAAGTACATCAAATATCTCATAAATTTGGTAGAAGAGATAACTGATTTCTAATATCAAATTGAACTCAAAGTAAAAAGTAAAAATCAGTTAACTAGCCTTCAGAATGCAAGATAATATTTTCCAGCTTACTTTTACCACAATTAGGCCTCAAAAAGTTTTCAAATCTGCCCCGTAACCAACTCTAATGCTCCATGATCAAACTTGGTTGTTCTGCTGCCAATGCCTTGAAAAACACAAACTAGCCTATGGCATGAATCGGTGAATACCTGTGCACAAACTAACTTCAAAAATGGAAAATTTGGATTTCTCGATTCTAGTGGTGTATTAGAACACCTATTTTGGATAAAAATAACCCCTATTATGCCCTTCTGAAGTTCATGCCTCTATCTCAGGTTTGTACAAAATATTTTACAAAAATATAAACTTTTATATAGTTTGAACCATATAAAGTTTTAAAATTTATTTAAATGTCTGACCTGCACATTTGGAGGAAAAATCTTTAAAAATTAAAATTTTAAAACTCTTGAAATTTTCCCTCACAAGTTTCATTTCCGGTCAAACATAGTTTGACCATCCCACCACCTATCATCACATGATTGGGTCAGGCTTATATAATTGGGCACGATGTCATTGCCACCTCATCACTAGCTAGTCCTGCCACCTAGGCACTCACTATTTTGCTATACTAACTTCCTTGCATCTTTCCTAGAGTGAGTTAATGATAGCCATTAGATTCACCATGTGGCACAATATGGTGATCTCTGAGATTTTCTTGCCACATCAGTGTTTTGTCATGCTATCAGCTGCCACTTGGTACCTTGTGGTTGGTTAAAAACTCCACATCACCTTTGATCACCATGTACTTGCCACATGTCAATCTCTGATAAGCTCTCAACTACTCGCCAAAATTTCTCCTTACTTGGAAGTCACTGGCTAGAACTCTGACTTTCCAGCAAGTTTCTATGTAGCATGCTAGAAAGTCTCACAATTTTCCAGTGGCAACATAGCGACCTCCTAGATTCCTAACTTTTTTGGCTACATTTCATGTTTTTTGACACTTATTTCTTGCAGTGCACTTCATCAAAATTATGCATTTTCTCTATTTGGAAAGCTGACCATGGGTCCCATGATGCATGGCTTGCCTTATAAAAGGCTAATACCTTAAGAAATTTAGCATGTTGAGTTGAATAGTATTTAAATGTTATGAAATTTTATCGTTTTGCAAATGTGGGATAAATAGTGCTTTGTATTTTAATGTCACCCCTGCCTTACTTGGACAACAACTTCTTCTACTCCGTTTTTTGTATTAACTTTAGGCATTTTTTGAGCTCTATCTTCAATCAATTCAAGAGGAAAGATAAACAAGAAGGCCCCAGTTGCTTCAAATATGTTGCAAACTACAAAGGAAATGGCTTCAAATATAACTTGGGAACTATCAATCAACTCCCAAAAGCTTCTTTGTCTTTCTTTTGAATCATTGTAATGTCATCAGTCTCTACTAGCACATCCTCTACAATCACAGTGAAGACACTCGATCACCTTTTCTTCTCTAAGATGTTTGGGAACTCTATGGACACAGGTTGTAGCCAAGTTGTGATCATGATATTTCATGCACCACAAATAGAAAAGTTGCTGATATCCATATTTTCTCCATTTTTCTATTAGATTACAATTTGCATAGCCTCAATCAGAGAAAAATTCATAAAGGTCCTTCGCTATTTCCTTTGTCAGATAAGCCTCCAAGCATCAAGACTTTCAATGACTTTGTGTTCTTTTTCCCAATCACCCTTACTCAATGCTCGGGTTGTAACCATAACATGATCATGGACATTTTGAGGGGAAATATGCATGTGGTAAGGCATTTTCCTCCATGGTGGGCTTCCATACTATGTTTCACCTCCCTTCATGCATTCCCTTGCCACTTCATTTTATGATTTTCATTTGCTCAACGTCTACCCATACTTTTTTGCGGCTCCATTCTTTCATAGCATGAATTCTTGTTTGTATTTATGTACAGACACTTCCATTTGAGAAAAGGCCATTGAGTTACTCCAGAAAACCTAATTATAGGCATTGATTTCCAAAGTAGTACCAAATCTTTTACTTTCACTGTGAGACATATTCTTCTGCTTATGTATAAACAACTATGACATTTTCAACTCCATAAAAGATGATGGAACTATTTTATTGCTATGTCATTTGGCATAATGATGATGCACATGCACGTTAAAGCTGATGGAAGGGATTGCTTGTCTGTTTGCACACTGCCACAAATGAATAGTACATAAATTGTGTCAGTTGCAAGATCCCTTATCTATAATATCTTTTGACATTCCTTCAAGCACTTTTTAACGAATAGCAATAGGATAACTACTTGAGACACATCCAAAATTTTTAGCTTTTATACCTTCATTGTAAACTTATCAATTTCATCAATATCATCAATGCCATATGGAGTGGCTTCAAATTGAACTTGGCAGCGATGAGATGTTTAAGCAATGTGGACTTACTATTTTCTTTAGCATAATTTGCTAGAACAAGTAGACTCACTATTAGAACTTCATTTTTCTCTATCTCCACACTGTTGCTAGTATAAAATCGCTATGGAAGAGCTTTTACAGAAACTTTGTGACACTTGTGGAATGACTTCTGCTGCAATAGTGTGATTGTTGTGGAACAACTTTTATAGCCACTATATGATTGGTGTGGAAGGACTTTTGTAGAATATACAAATGGCCTTTTCTCAAATTGAAGTGTCTTCTCAAAGTTTGAAACACAAACAACCTATGCATCTACCAGTGAATCCTTCAAATCATCCACAATAATCAAACCTACATTAGCCTCAATATCCAAAATAATATACTCTACCAAATGCTTGCCTAAAAGAAGAGCTCTGAAAGGAACCCTCCAATATTGATTTGCATCCATAAATGCATGCCTTGAGGTAAATGGATCAAGTAGCATAATATTAGTACTTACTTTGGTGCATAAAAAAAGAGGAAAATTTTGAACAAAGGAAGTATACTTGCAATTGTAAGTATTATTCTTTGAATCCTATGATACCAGCTGAAAGTAGGCAACACACTACCCAAAAGCTCACAGACTTTGAAGCATGGCTCTTGTTACCAAAGAAAAATTCAATGCCCTCATGAACTTGCTTGATATTAACTTCCTGAGAAGATTGTATGTGAACACTTGGTTTCATCAATCCTTCTAGAACTTTAAAGAAATTCATAATCGTCTTATGAAAAAGTACTTGATGATAAGTGCATATTGATGGAATTATTTTGACCAATTTGACTTGAAATGATACCCTCATATCATAGTATCCTCATCTCTAAACACCATATCAATCTGATATCGTTTAGCTGGGCCCCAAATCGGGTCCGGCTAAAAAAAATTCATTTTTGAACAACTAATATTCAAAACTAGTTAATTAATCATCTGGCACTAATTTGATCGAAAATAAATCACTCAAAACCAATTTGAAACTCATCTTATATCTTTTTGCAAACTGTGACTTTTAGCTAACAGGGCCTGTTGGCTGGCTTTAAAAACTAACCCGAACATTTGATCGAGCTCTAAAATCAGATACATTGATTCTCTATTCCCCATACTTTTAGCTTGTCAAATCTCATCTCATGAAGAATTCAAGGTCAAAAGATATTCTCTATCAAAGTTGACCTCTCAGAATTACCTGCAAGTAAACAAGTCAGAAAATAATAAACTGGGTTTGGATTTGGCTTCAAAAATTGGGTAAACTAACACATGGGAAGATGAAAGATGGGGTGTTGGTTCACTGTCACATACAGATCTGCTATTTGGGCTCGTGATGAAAATTAGGATGCAAATGGAGAGTGGTCAAAGTGGGCTGCTTGGATTTTGCAAATTGGAAACCATAGCAGAAAGCGATTTTTGCAAATGGAAATGACCTGGAAAAGTGTGCAAATAGATTTTTCATGACTTGAAAATTGACACACTTGGAGTATTTTTGGAGTAAAACATAGTTGTATAGTCCATTAAATCTCACCTATCAAAAATTAGGAGCTATAACATCATGAAAAGGGCTTCCAAACAATCTGCACTTGCTAATCACCAATAAAAAGATAGAAATTTTGTTTGGAATCATGTTTGAAAACTGATCAAACAAATTTTTCATAAGCTAAAACCTAAAACATATCTAGTCTTTGACATCTACAATGCAACACAAAAAGTATTTTAGCATTTTGGTCAACTGGTCAAAAGTTATAGCACGTCAAATAGGGCTTCCTGAAATTCTAAACTAATTGCATTAGCATGACAATATTAAATGACCAACTTTGAGGGATTCAAAACTTAGTCAAACAGATTCAAAACAACTCAAAGTCTAAAACATAGGTTCTTAGATATGGACACTAAAAACAACCAAAGTGGCGGGTCATGACACATTTCTAGATGTGAGATATTCAATCACAAATAAAGCCTCCTATCACTGCTTGACACTTTGGTGAAAATGCGAAATTGACATTTCCTCAAATCAGGACTTTGCCAAATGACTTGGAATGACAATTTATCATTACAAAATTCATGGATAACCTAGATGAAGGCTATTAGAAACATAAAATACCACTTAGGCCTCAAAGGTACAATCAGGTATAGCCAAGTACATATGCATTTATGGGGCTTGTTTTGACTCAAAACCACAAATGGATGCTCAAAATGAGAATGCAATTTTGAGTGCCAACAGAGCTTGGTACCTAGTGATGTTTGAAATTCCCTCCAAAATGAGGAGGTAAATAAGGAATCTCTATATGAGATTATCTTTCAAGGAGTGCCATTGAGTCCAACAATGTCTCACAAGAAAACCTGTGCCATTATAGGTGTTATGAAGGTACTGCAAATAGGTGAGAAGTGGGAAACTTTAGTCAAGGTGTCCACCATCACCATGATAGAATCATGATGATGAGAAGAAATCAAAAAACTAACATTGGAATCCATGGAGATAGGGTCCCAGTTCCACTTAGGTATCTCATGTGGCTACAAGAGTCCACCTTGATGTTCTTGTTCTATCTTAACTCTTTGACACTCTAGGAATTTCACTATGATGTTGGTAATTTGCATTCTTATTCCTGGCCAATGATATAACTATCTTAAATTTGCATGAAGTTTCTTGACACCTAGATGTGCTACATAGGGTGCTCTATGAGCCTCAAAAATGATGAACTCATGTAAGTCACTCAAGGATGGTACATAGATGCGCCCTTTGTGGCATAGTAATCCATCTAGACCCAATGAAAAATTAGAAAACCTTCCTTCTACGGGCCTCTAAGAGGGGACTACTAGATAAACTTTTGTATAAAATACATCTTCAAGAAGATGGTGAAGTATGCACTCTCTCAAATCTTTCTCAGTAATCATAGAAGACATCTTGTGGCATCTCCTATTGAAGGCATTTGTGACTACATTATCCTTTCCCTTAATGTAATGTACATCAAAATCACACTCACATGAGAACTCCATCCATCTTCTCTATTGGGCATTCAGATTTGGCTATGTGAAAATATACTACAAACTTTGGTGATCTGAATGAAGCTAAAAGTGATGTCCTAGAAGAAAGTGGCACCATCTTGCTACAAGTTTCCTTAATAGATCAAGATATTAATAATACTATTCTTCTAGCAAGGGTACTATATCCATTTTGAGAACCATCTATTCCATTATGAAAATACATTTGAATTGTCAACCCATAGATGTAGGACTTGAAATGGGTCAGCATAGTATATGCACCAAGTTCCTTTAAGAGTCTTAACACCTATGTTACAGGAAAGTAAAATGCATGAAAGGAATCTATACTACTGATACAAAATAGTAAAAAAACTTAGACTCTCAATTAGAGAACTATAGAAACTACAAAAAAGGGGATCCTAAACTAGTTAATAGTACAAATATCCACTATGATAGTTTTCCACAAGTGATATAGGAACTTTCATAGTATCTATGCTACAAGACTAATACAATAAATCTATCTTAAATAAGAAATTGAAAGAAACTAATTTACTCTACCTAAATCTATTCAACCTCCCAAGTGGGCCCCCTTGGTTGGCTTCAACTAACTTAAGAACACAATATGTAATCCAAAATCACTCTCTCATTAGAATTCCTCTTTTTCAAAATTAATGAACAATTTGTAAAAAATAGAGAACAACTTCAGAATCTCCAAATCTCCTCAATAACTCTAACTTTCCATTTATATAGAGGATTGGAACTTATTACAAAAAATAACATAAAAACTCGTAAGCAAACATCATTTGTAGAAAAAGGGTGAGATGTCAACCACAACTTTTAGAACATTGATTAAGTAACAAAATAATGGCCTACATATAATGTAACAAGTCATCTTTCTAAAATAACTCCTTTCACAGACATGGCTTATTACCCATACTTGACTTGCACTTCTCAAGCTATGATCAGTCTCCATTACTCCTTCTTTAACACATTGTTTGCCACACTTTGTGTTACTTCCACATTTCCTATAAATTTGAAACATTTGAAGACATACAAAAACATTTATACTCTCATTCAGATATTAAAACATAGTTTAAAACATTTATATGAAATACTACACTTTATATGTAATATTAAGCAATGTACATCATATCCACTATCCATAGGTTTAATAGGTTCTAGCTGCATTCAACATAAGTTCACAAGGCATTTAAAACAAGTGTTTCAAAAATGTTTTTCTCATGGCTCAAAGAGTATTTTAGACTATGAACACTATATCAAATTTGAGACATTAATATGTATCATCATCTATCCCCCACTATGCAAATGTTGTCCTCAAGCATTTTACTTCTTCACCATTTCTCTAAAATCTCCCACTACTATCTTCCCCTGTTTCCCACTTGTGAAGGTGTAGAAGTACCCTCTAGATCATCTCCAATGCCCACCCAAGTGTTATTCAACTAATGGATCCAACTTGGTAGTATTGCTTTCATACAAGGGTTAGAGAAAGGTTGGAGGTTGGAAGGTTAGTGGCATCCATAACTTTTTTCTAATTTGCCTTCCTAATTGCATATATTTAGGCACTGTATTCAATTCCACCTCAAAATTAATAGGGCTATGTGGTTCAACCTTCTTGAAAGACTTTGGCAGTCAACTCCATCTATTTTTAAGTCCTGTAAGTGCTCTCTATTGTGTAAAATTAGGAAGTGTCTGATACTCTCTGTAAATTTTTTCCCTTTCTTCAAACACCTTCCCTCTGATTTTTTATTTTGGCCTCCCACAAGTTCATTTGAACTAATATCTTAGGAGGTCATAAGGCCTATGGGATTCAGCCTAGAGTGGTAGTGGTTTAGATCTTTCAAGGTCTCTATAAGTATTCAACTATCTATCATAATTTGTTTCATTGTGTATCCATGACATTAGAGCCCTTAAGTGAACATCCCCTATGTAAAGCAAGGTATTCCACTCTATTTCTTGTGGAACTATAAAATTATGTAAATAGAGCTCACACAATAAGTTTTTTTGCCATGAGGGAAAAATTTGATACACATCATAAAATTCTCGAGCATTCTTATATTCATATTCAATATTTCTTATTGTCGTCATCAATTGGAACAAAAAAACTATTCTTTCAAACACATAACATACACCCTTGTGGGTGGTCTACAAGCTATAACTTGATTAGCTAGCTACAAAGCTTTGTTCATTTGTTGCTTCCATTTTTCTAGTTGCTCTTTTAATGATTCAATTTTTCCTCGTCTCTATAATTTTTTATTTTTTTTTGCATCTGGTCTCTCTCTTGTTTCCACATGCTTTCTAAAAAATAAAATAATTGTACAGACCAAACAATATTGACTGAATTATTGATGACAGACATTCTTGAGTTTCAAATTTCAGCTTTTTTTCTCTAGCATCTTATTGGAAATAATGGGTGTACCAGGATGATTTATAAGGTATTAGGGAGACATTAGAATATTCAAAAACTGATGGCACGACAGGTTGCTCATTGCTAGGTGCTTTTTCTAAAACAACAGTAGGATTTAATTTGCATATTTCTAGACTCTCTTGCGGTGTGTCCTTGACACTTTCCAATTTTTGGGGCTCTACTTGCATAGGAGAATCATCTGAGACATTTTAAACTACTGACTCTATTTGAGACTTTGAAATTGGGGTGTTTGATTTTTTAATAGAAGCTAGAGATACTTGACCTTGCATGCAAGGGCTTCTATGTACAAGAACTTCTTCAGATTCGACCACTTTATGGGTCCATTTTGGTTTAGGTGTGACTGGAGTAGATGCTATAGAATCAGTTACTACAGAAACATACCTCTTTCTTTTTGTTACCTTAACAGAGGGATTTTGCATTTCCTTTTCAAGGTTAGGACTAACCTTACTCTTGCCTTTACCTCTAGAAGAGCTTGGCATCTCATCCTCTAAATTAGGCTTAGCAGACTTATCAAGAGAGGGTTCTTTTTCCTTCTTAGCTAGATCTTCAATTGGCTCCATGCTTTCTTCCTCAATTTCTAAGTTTTGAGGAACAAGGTTGACTTGTGGTTGTAAGGTCTTGGTTTCAAAAAATTCTGTCCATGAAATAGGAGAAGAATCTCTAAGAGATCTTTCAACTAGAAGTTTAATGAGGGCATGATGGGAAATAAAATTTGAATTTCCTTTTTGGGTTTCCTCAACACTAATACATAACTTATTTTAAAGAAAATTGGGAATATTAACTTGCATGTTATGCCTTATGCAACTAAGCAATTTAAAATGATGAGCATGTAAGTTCAAAAACCTACCTTCATAGGTTAAATATCTGATAATGTGGGTTGCGAGGTCTAGATATGGAGGTGGAAGAGAAAGTATTTTGCATCCTTATTTTGTAATGTCTAGTTGAGGATCACTTTGCCAAGTGAATTGTGCCCTTGAAGATCTAGCATCATGCTCATTTGGATAATGTTCCCTAATTGTTGGTAACCTAGTGACCTCTACTATCCTTTCCTCTGTAGCAACCACTCTTAATCCCAAAACTAAGGCTTCTCCTTTATCAAATGCTTTCATGAACTCCATTACCACTTCTTCATTGATTTTTTTTAATTGTAAGAAGTAACCTAGCCATCCACAAGCATGGAATCGCTAAACTACTTCAATGTCTATGAGTAAAATGTAATGAATGACTAGATCATACCTCTTTAACTATCCTCCCATCTTCAAAATTTTTGGCTTCCACTCTCGCAACTATGACAAATTTTTGTCCCTCTTATCTCTACAATTTTTCTTTTCTCTAAGCTTCAAAACTAACTTTAAAAATGCCATAAAAATGTCGTATTTTGTTACCACTTCCTATAATCAAGACCCCTTTATTTTCGACATGTAGAGTAATGATGCATTAATGGTGGAGTACACTGAGGCTTTAACTAAAAATGTTTCCATAATAGCTCTTATTCCTTTCAATCATGCCAAGTATAGGAGATCTTTTCCCAAAAATTACAATAAAAGGTATGACAAATAAACAAAGATTTTTAAAATTAATGAAATAAAAGCTATCAGACTTCTACCAAAGTAAATTATTTAATGTAGACATGACTAGGATATCATGGAGGTGACATTTGGAAATTACTACACTTTCTTGGCCCCCCACTAAAATTTGACAAGTGTCCTCACTTTTAAAATTTTGGCATGGGAAGGGGAAACTGGTTTAAGGCTTATATGATATATAATACAATATTAGATATACATATCAAAACCTCTATTTTAAAAATGAATAAAAAGTAAAAGAAATTTTTGTACCTACAAATTTGAGATTGTACATCCATGTGCAAGTTGATGAGGTGGCAAAGGCTGATGATTGCAAAAAGTGCTAACAATTTTGCTTATTGAAAGTAAGAAAAATAGAGTGTGGGTGATGTGGAATGTGGGTGGATGGTAGATAAAGAAATGGGATGGGTTGATATGAAGAAAGAGAAAAGTGAATGGAAGAATGGGGCCTCATATTTAAATGAGGTTTTATTATGAAGGTTCCTAAAATTTATCATTGTATGGCTATAGGAAGAAGATTTTCATCTTCTACTATAGGAACTATGTTCAGAAGAGTTGGAGCACTAGTTGGTTGAAATTGCCACAGGAACTATGTTTTAGTTTGTGGCTTATGATAGAGATGTAGCCTGTGGCCATTTATAAGTAACTTAAACTAAATATGATCAATCTTTGTTAGTTGCACTATGCCATTGTCAAATACATGCTAGATTTCATAAGGCCCTAAAGATCGAGTCTGGAATTTCCTTGGGTTCTCTTTGAAGTGAGAATCATAGAATAGGGCTCACTCTCATGCTTGGAATATTTCATTCTTCATTTGTGCATCATGCCACTACTTTCATTGTTGTCGAATAATTTCTATTTTTTCTAGAGCTCTCTTTTTTATTTTATCTAGCAAATTTAGGTGGAGGAGTCTCTCTTGTTGTGTTTTAGGAAGATTGATGTCCAACTCTAAAGTAGTGTGTAGTGTCTTGTGTTGAAATTCAATGGGCAACATTGTTTCTTTACCATAGACAAGCTCAAATGGAGTGAATCTAGTTGTTGTCTTCCATGTGGTCTAGTATGCCCAAACAGCTTCAATTAATTTTCTTGTCCAATCCTTCTTGTGTATGTTTACTATTTTTGTCAGAATGGCTTCAAGTTCTCTATTGGTAACCTCTGCTTTCCCATTTTTTTGAGAGTGATAAGGACTAGATTTATGCTGCCTTATGCTATACTCCTTCATAACCTCAATGATCAAGTTTGATGTAAACTAAGCTCCTTGATTGTGATAATTTCTTTGGGCACTCCATAACAAGTGAATATCTCTTCATACAGGAACTTATCTACTTTCTCATCTCTAGCATTTTTCATTGCTCTAACTTCCACCCATTTAGTTACATAATCTATACATACTAAGATGTAAGATTTACCACTTGATGGTGGATTAATTGGGCCTATGAAATCCATTCCCCACTTATCAAAAGGTGTGACCACAACCTATGAAGTGAGTGGCATATCATGAGTTTTGGTTGGTAGATGTATATGTCATTGTATCCTTATGTAGGGTTGGCTAATAATATCCTATTGTAAGTATCTTCAGTGCTATTTTTTTCCTTACAAAATAGCCTCCACATGGTTCATCATGACAAGCATGTAGCATATCATATATCTCATCTTCCCTGACACACCTCCTCATGACTTGATCTGGTTCTACATAGAAGATATTGTCATCTATCTAGGAATATTGAAAAATTTCCTCTGCTAGCTTTCTCTTTTCTTTATAAGAGAAGTGTGAGGGCAATCCATTTGAAGCAAGATAATTTGCAATGTCTACATCCCATGGTGTATGGGTTGCTATATAGAACAAGTGCTCATTTGGAAATGTGTCTTTGATTAGAGTTGGATCTTCAATAGCAATAATAAATCTAGACAAATAATCTGCAACTATATTGGATTTACCCAGCTTGTCAATGATAGTAATATCAAATTCTTGTAATAACAAGAGCCATCTTGCTAATCTACTAGTGACAATTGGTTTGTTCATTAAATACCTTATAGCTAAGTGATTAGTATGAACCAAAATTGGATATCCAGTCACATAATGTTTGAATTTGTTCAATGCATAGACTACAACTAAAAATTCCTTTTCTATTACTGTGTAATTCAGCTCGGGTCCATGAAGCCTTTTACTGATATAGTAGATGGCATTCTCAAGATTGGTAGGTTTTTGTCCTAATACAACTCCTATAGCATAGTGTAATACATCAGTATGAATATGAAATGGAATTGACCAATTTGGTCCTTGTAAAACTGGTGCCATGGTAAGAAGTTTCTTAAGCTGTAGGAAGGCTTCATTACATTCGAGTGTCCAAATGAATTCAACTTCCTTAGTCAAAAATATGTACAAAGGACTTTCTATTTTTCCAAAGTCTTTTATGAAACACCTATAATATCCAGCATGACCTAAAAAGATCTTACATCTTTCAATTTTTCAGGTATGGGTAGTGTTAGAATTACCTTTATCTTAGTTGGATCCACTTGTATTCCTATAGTTGATATGAAATGGCCAAGTACCACACCTTCCTGCATGAGTATGAAACATTTTCCACTATTAAGTGCCATATTATGTTCTTTACATTGCATCAAAAAATTTTCAAGGTTCATCATGGCTTCTTCAAAGATGACTCCAAATGTTGTGAAATCATCCATATATATTTCCATACAATTATGTGATAAATCAGCCAAATGCTGATTATAGCTCATTACAATATTGTAGGAGCATTACATAGGCCAAATGACAAAACATAGTATGCAAAAGTACCCCATGAGCATCTAAATGTGGTTTTGTCTTGCTCTTTACGAGCAATACTTATTTGATTATAACCACTGTACCCATCTAGAAAAGAGAAATACTTCTTTCTAGCCAGATTGTCTAGAACTTGATCTATAAATGGTAAAGGAAACTGATTCTTTTTGGTTGTCTTATTTAATTCTTGTAATCTACAAAAATCCACCATTTCCCTCCCATTTTAGGTACTATGACTAAGGGTGACACCCATCTACTATCAGATATAGGATAAATAAAACCATCATTGAGCAATTTTTGCAATTCTGTTTTAACTATTTCTCTAAGGGATGGATTAATCCTTCTCTAGGGTTGATGAAGCAATAGGTATCCTTCATTTATGTATATTCTATGAGTACATAATGTAGGACTCAACCCTTTCATATCCCCATGGTCCCATGCAAAATCCTTTTCATGTTTTTTGAGCAGCTCTATTAATTGTTTCATTTTTGTAGAAGATAGTTTGGGATTGACATGAAGATTATGATCTTTTGATAGCTCAACAATAGTGGTAGACTCAATTATATCAGCTTTAGAGATTGGACTTGTATCTAATTCACATGGTAAGAGTTGATGAATAATGTCTAGTTCTTTGAGCAGAATACAATTCTCATCACATTCCTCATATGTGGTTAATTCTAACACAGAGCTATCAGATACATCTTTTTCTACCACACATGTTAGTAAGAATACTTTGAATTAATGAATCTTTTTCCTACAACTTTAGGAAATATTTTCTATGTAACATCATAAGATGTGCTATAGATTTCAACTCTTCTTCTCCATCCCCTAAATCTAGCCAGATAGATGTACTTAAATCAAGTTGTGGTTGTGCTAGAGGATATAAATCAAATTTCTTTGTTGCTTGGCCATTAGATATGGTCATATTCCCTAACCTATAACTTATATTTGCATTAGCTATAGCTAACCATGGTCATATTGGAATGATAGGGTAACAAAATAAATTTACTTTGGGAGAGAGAATCATGAAATCTATAGGGTACTCTAGAGAGTCTAGGGTTACAACTATGTTTTCTATCATCCCATCAGGAGTGATAGTAGAACTATTTGCAAATTGTAGAATTGTTGGAGTAGCCCTTAATCCTTCTATTTTCAACTTCTTCATAGTATCCTTGGTCATGACATTTATAGCAACACTTAGATCAATTAAAGGATTTTTAACAGACTGACCATTTATCCTCACATTCACAACTGGACTACCTAGATCAAAATATTTAAGAATGATAAATTTTCCTAACATAATGTTAGTCAATTGTCCCACAACATGGAGTATACCTGGGTCCTTTTTCTTCCTCCCAAACTTCTCTAGGCATGCTTCTCTAATGGCTTTTCCATAGATAGGAACATCTTTAATAGCTTGGAATAGGGGTATTTGGAAATGCATGTTCTTTAACTGATCAACAATATCAAAATATTGTTCCTCTGTTTGTATAGGTTTACTTTGTACAAGCTTCTCTAGAAAAGGTGGTTCAACCACTAGCTGGGCTTGAGTTGAAATAGTGACATTAGTTAGGTCAACCTCTTTAGAAACTAGGGGTTTTATTGTTGTAGGAGTATTTCATATTTTAGTTATAAGAGGTAGTTTAGGAATTGGTATGGTTGTACCAGATCTCAAATTTATATTTGCAACATTCAGAGTGTAAGCAAGATATTGTTGAGCATCAATAGAGTACATGGGTTTTTGTGACTGCTGGATATTTGGATTTGGTTGAGGTTGTGTAGGTAATTGGGTCTTCTTTTGAGATCTAGGATTCATAGGCCGTGGAATTAGTGCAACTTGTTGGATTGGGGGTCATAATTGTGGAGTACCAGTATTTTGGTTAGGCCATTGTTGAGGTCCTCTCTATTGGTTGGTAGATTGCCAATCCCATTGGGGTGGTTACCATTGGTTTTGCTAGTTTTGCCACATATTATTCTTTTGGTTTGGCCAGGAAGGTTGGGAATTTTGAGGCCATTGGAGTTGTTGTGGATTATTTTGCCAAGAATTATTCCAATTAGGTTTACTATATTGTGGAGGACCTTGGGTATTACCATTTTTCCATTAATTACCATATGGATTTGAATTTTACAAAGGGTCTTGAGGCATACGTTGATGTTGGGACCATGGCCGGCATTGAGCAACAAAGAATACTTGCTCATCATCTCCATATATCTTGATGTACTTAGTTGGAATTTGTCGGTTTTCCATGCTAGCGACCAGTTTACATTGGCAATTTTTCTTTTGCTTTTGACAATGGGGGTAGTACTCAGTTAATTGTGACTTAACTTCTACATGCTTCTTCTTTGCAATCATTGTGTCAATATGTGTAGTAACATCATTTATAATGTCCTACTTAAAATCTAAGAGTAGATTAGATATCTTGAGCTTTGAAATACCCTGACTAATTTCTTTAGTAGTTGTAGTCATGTGTCCTTTTCCTTTCTTCATGGTTGATCTTGAGTAATTAAGAAATTTTTTTTTGAGGTAATCTGAAGAAGATTGATATACATCTCCTCTAGCCATCAAGTCTAATGCTTCTAGACAACTATCATTCACACATCTCAAAAAGACTAGCTTTTGGGAATCCTCAGACAACACATGTTGAGGGTTCTTTTGCAGTGTGTACAAGAAATGTGAAACATAGTCTTCCAATGTTTCTTCCTCCTTTTGTGATATTCTAAAAATATCATCTCCTCTTGAATCATTTTCTTTGCAATACTCTTTTTATTTGTCCAAAAACAGAGTTTGCATTTTATCCCAAGTACCTACTGCATTGGTTCCTAACTCTTTCAATGTTGTTGGAAATAATTTGAGCTTATGGGCATCAATTTTGTAGTCAAAGCCATGATAGAGTATGTCAAACTCAAAAAAAAAAGTATTAGGATCTTTAGTTGCAAGGCCATAAAACTTTAGAAGAGCATTTGGAGGTATATTTTTGAGATTAGCATTGGTTACAAGGCTTGGGAGAGGAAATGAAAAAGTAGGTTGTGTCGCTACTAGAGGTATTTGATTATGAGGTTGCTATTGAAAAGTGATATTAGGCACTAGATTGTTAACAAATGGTGGATTTGGAATAGTACTATCAAGAAAATTGGCCAAAATTTTAGCAAAAGGTTGAAGGCCACTTGTATCCAAAGGTTCTACCCTGGAGGATGTTTCTATAGTAAAAATAGGGCTTGTGTTTGAAAAAGGCAACTTAGCTTCTTCTTCAATTTCTTCATTCAGATTAATAGGCTCCCATGGAAGAAATCTCCCATATTCATCTCGTGGTCTTCCTCTTTGATGCATGCAATTGAATTGGTGACTTGTGAAAGAAGCACTCAATCTTGTGATTTCTAACTAACACATTAATCTAGAAACAAAGGACTCATGAAGTTTCTTAATTTGACACCATCCCTAGAAATAGTACCAAAAATGTAGGTTTCCATAATAGATCAAGATATTCATACTACTATTCTACTAACAAGGGTACTGTACCCATTTTGAGAACCATCTATTCCATTATGAAAATGCATTTGAATTGTCAACCTAGGGACGTAGGACTTGAAATGGATTAGCACAGTATATGCTCTAAGTTCCTTTAAGAGTCTTAATACCTATGCTATAGGAAAGTAAAATGCATGAAAGGAATCTATACTACTGATACAAAATAGTGAACACAATTAGAATATCAATCAAAGAGCTATAGAAACTATAGAAAAGGGGATCCTAAACTAGTTAACAATTCAAATATCCACTATGACAGTTTTCCACAAGTGTTGTAGGAAATTTCACAGTAATTATGCTACAAGACAAACACAGTAAATCTATCTTAAATAGGAAATTGCAAGAAACTAATTTACTCTACCTAAATCTATTCCACCTTCCAAGTGGGCCTCCTTGGTTGGCTTCAACTAACTTAAGAACACAATAGGTAATCCAAAATTACTCTCTCATTAGAAATCCTCTTTTGTTACATGATTGAATAATTTGTAAAGAATAGAGAACAACTTTAGAATCTTAAAATCCCCTCACTAACTCTAACTTTCCATATATATAGAGGATTGGAACTTATTACAAAACATAACATAAAAACTTGTAAGCAAACATCATCAGTAGAAAAAGGGAGGGATGTTAACCATGAATTTCAGAATATTGATTGAGTAAAAAAATAATGGTTTGTAGATAATGTAACAAGTCATCTTTCTAAAATAACTCCTTTTGCAGACATGGCTTATTACCCAAAATTGACCTACGCTTCTCATGCTATGACCGGTCTCCATTAATCCTTCTTTAACATGTTGTTTGCCACTCTTCACACCACTTCCACATTTCTTACAAATTAGAAACATTTGAACACATACAAAAAAATTTCTACTCTCATTCAAATCTTAAAATATAGCTTAAAACATTTATATGAAACACTACACTTTATATATATAATATTAAGCAAGGTATGTCATATACACTATCCATATGTTTAATAGGTTCTAGCTACATTTAGCATAAGTTTACAAGACATTTAAAATAGTGTTTCAAAAATGTTTTTCTCATGGCTTAAAGAGTAAGTTAGACTATAAAAACTATATCAAATTTGAGACATTAGTATGTCTCATCACTTGCCAAGGCATGAACTACTATTGCAAGCTCTAAATCATGGGTGGGATAGTCGAGCTCATGAGTCTTGAGTTTCCTAGACTCATATGCTATGACACAACTATTCTGCATGAGAATGGATCCAATACCATCTAGTGAAGCATCTGTGCATCCTACAAAATTTGATGAAGGATCAGGTACTGGTAGGATTGGTACACTAGTGAGTGCCCTCTTGAGTTTTGGGAATGCCTTCTTGAACTTATCTATTCATTCAAACTTCTTCCCTTTCCTCTGAAGGGAGCTGATGGGATGAGCTACTTTGGAAAATTTTGCAAAAAATCATCTATAATATCCTACTAATCCCATGAAGCTTCTATTGGAGCTCAAAATTGCTTTCTCATTTTGAGCATCCATTTAAAATTTTGAATCAAGTCAAGCCTATGAAAGCCCCATAAATGCAAATATACCCAGTTGTACTTGTAAACCCCCAGAGGTGTTTAATGCTTCTAACACCCTCCATTTAGCTCATCCTATTGTTTCATGAAGAAAGATTGAGATTCTAAGGCAATCCGTGAAGTCCTGAATTGAGTAATTGTCATATGAGCATTTTACCCTAAGTATCAAATAGCATCAGGAGGCCCTGTTTGCCACTGAATACCTCGCACCCAGAAATGTTTTGTGACTTTCTGATTTGGAAGTGTCTAGCATCCATACCTAAGAACCTATGTTTCATATTTTGAGTCGTTTCGAGTCCGTTTGACTAGGTTTTGAATCCCTCAAAGTTGGTCTTTTAAAATTATCATGCTGATGCACTTTGCACCTAATTCTGGGAAGCCCTATTTGACATGTTATAACTTTTGACCTGTTAACCCAAATGTTGAATTTCCTTTTGAGTTGCATTGTAGATGTCAGAGAATTGTCATGTTTCAAGTTTCAACTTAAGACGAATTTGTTTGGTCAGTTTCCAAACGCGATTCCAAATGGAATTTCTATCTTTTTACTGGTGTCAATATTTGTAGATTGATTGGAACCCCTATTCATGACATCATATTTCCTGATTCATGATAGGTGAGATCGAATGGTTGGTTTCTTTGTGTTCTATACTAAAAATACTCCAAGTGTGCCTATTTTCAAATCTTGACGAATCCGTTTGTACACTTTTCCAGGGTATTTCCATTTCTAAAAATTTCTTTTCAATCAGTGTTCCTAGTTGCAAAATTCCAAGTAGCCCACTTTGAACATCCGCCATTTGCGCCCAGTTATTCATCATGAGCCCAAATCGCAGATTCATAATGTCCTCGGGATAGAGAACCAATCTCCCAAGTTTCGTCTTCCCAAGTGTCAGTTTGCCTACTTTTCGAAGCCAAATCTAAACCCAGTTTATGGTTTTATGACATGTTTTTGTGCAGGTAATTCTAAAGGGGTGACTTCGATGGTCAATATCTTTTGACCCCAATTTTTCATGAGACAAGATCTGACAGGGTGAAAGTATGTGGAGCAAAGAATCAGTGGGTCAGGTTTTGAAGCCTAGCTAGTTGTCTAGGTCAGTTTTTAAAATCAGGCAACAAGCCTCCGAACACAAGTTTCTCAATGTTGCGAAACTGATTTAAAATGAGTTTTAATGGTCAATCAGTGATCAAATTTGATTCCAGTTAGTTCAAGATGATCGATAGATCAGTTTAGAGAATTAGTTGTTCGAAAATGAAAATTTTTTAGCCGGACCCTCTTTGGGGCCTGGCTAATTTTGACTAATTGTTGCAGAATGATAAGATACAGAGATTTTAAAGTTTCCCTTGAGAAGGTTATAATGCTTTTCATCACTTATAGTTCTATAATTGATGCCTTTGAGAGGAATAGTCAGATCTGTCCTAGAAGTTGTAGCGACATTTCCAGTATGCTGTTTATAGAGAATAATGTGGCCAGTAGATCATAAAAGGTTATCCTTGATCTTAAGAGAATTTTTGAAGCGGTGGGCATTAAAATTTGAAAGAGGTATGTGAAATCATTGGAAGTAAAAAAAGGGACTTATGCTTCATAACATGGGTCAAGGGTAACTCACTCAACCAACCTCGAGGCTAGATGGCATAAGGACCTAGCAAATAAATAGAGAAAGATGCTCATGGGATGCTTCTAAGGCAGAAATACAAACAAAAATTGCAAAGCTACAAAAGAAGCATGATTCTGTAGTCAATTAAAAAGGATCTGTGGCAGAGTTGCAAGAATGAAGGGATCTTTTTTTTTTTTAAAGATTCTTGGACCATGTTTTGGGCAGCTCATGCCAAATAAAGAAAAATAGTGCAAAAGGTAGACTTCAAGCTAAACCGCAGGAGTAGACAGGCATCAAAAAGAAAATCCCATGCAATGTTAAAAAGAAAGAAAGCCCACGTTTTGGAAAATTGCAATCAGAGCTAAAAAAAAAAGCCAAGAACAAAGAATCCATGCACATTGAAGAAAATGCCTAATAAAGAGGGCATAAAAAATGCAGGTCAGAACCTTAAATAATCCACCCAACACCTTGGAAGGAAGCAAAGAGCAGTGGCAATGGCTAGTAGAACAAAGATGCTCCATGTATTCAAAGGGAAGATGGCCGGCCAAACACAAAGTGATCATGCCATTTCATGAGAAGTCCACCCCGCACCAAGCCAGCACACAAAGGAATAAGCCACTGGTCAAGAAAGACATTGCATGGAAAGGCAAAATATCATGCCAATATGAGAGACTAAGCCACCAAGTTTAGAGGAGCAGCTAAGGAACAAAGCCATCTCATGTGAAGGAGACATCAATGCACAAAGAGGAAGGAACACACCCAAATAGACCCATGATTTAGCATAGAAAAACGCCCAACATTTGCAAAAGCCCACACTCAATGCATAAAAAGAGCATCAGCTAGTAAAAGGAAATGCTCACGTTTGGAGGGCGTGAGGTAACATGAGGAGTCCCACATTTTAAGATAGAGGAAGACGTCTCAGCAAAAAGTTGTAAGGCATCAAAGAGCCATTGTCATTCAAGATAGAAGACCGCAGTCAAAGCAAGTTTCCACGCTGCAAATAAAAGAGGACACTTTTTTTGCAGAAAGCCTCACATAGGCAGGGGAGGTGGCAAAGACAAAGGAAGAGTGTAAAAATAGGGAGCTTGGAGGCACTCAGCAGTATAAATGAAGGAAGCCATTTGTTCATGCAATAACTCTCACACGACCACCAAATAACAGGGATGAGCCATCCATTTAAAAGGAAAATGCATTCAAAGACCCATGTTTCTAATAGATACAGAGCAGCTGGAAATAAGTGACAAGCAAAGCCACCCATTCATAAAAGTGAAGGAGCCCACAGAGTAGAATAAAGAATCCACACATTGCTAAAGAAAGATGCCTTACGCAAAAAATGAAGAAAAGTTGGCTAACAATCCTGAACACGCCAAGTTCAAAACCGCAGCCGTTGATCATTAAAAAGAGAGTCCCAGAGTAAGGCTAATATGCAGGAGAGAAATAGTTAAATATCTTTATCCCACATCCATGAGTCAAGGAGGTTTTTAAACCTTTATATGCACTAGCACTCAACATAAAGAATGTCTTTAAGACATCGCTCTTTGGAAGAGCAGAGATCATGTGCGTGGGCCTGTGCGTTGGTGGATGTCGCTTGGAGGTATATGATATCAGCATGATGCTAGCCAAAGATTTTAAATTGAGATGCAAAGATGCTGATGTGGCGAGTTGATGAGCGGACACACAAGATGATGCCATGTGGCAGAAATCGACGGGTGCCCGCTTCCCTGCAATATGAAGTTGCCCCAATTTAAAAAATGTGGGAAACCAGAATTAGGACACGTGGCAAGTGGGTCCCGGCTGGCAGCAAGGTGGAAATCAGGAGAAACTTGAGAGGATGTGTTAGATTGTGACATGTGTCATGATCTAATGGTTGGCGCAATCCCGCATTATGGAGATACGAGGGAGTTTAAAAATGTGGGAAAGTGTGATTCTGCCACGTGGCATGAGCCTCCCCAGTGATGACCTGGCACTGCATTTGAGAGGTTGACCAATCATGGAGCACCATGTGGCATCGGTCAAACATAGAGTTGACCATAGATTCAAAAGGAAGTGAAAGAATTGAAAGTAATAAAAAATAATAATTTGTTATGCTTGTTAGTTTCATTTCAAATCAAATAGGGTCACGAAATTTTTAAATTTAAAAAGGCTTAAATCCAAACTTAAAACTTTAGAAGGTTTTAATTTTTAAAATTTTAAATTCAAGAAAGTTGCAAGCCACAATGCCATAGCAGAGGACTATTTTTCAAAATGACTTTTAGGAGGTTTCCGAGAGGCCAGATAGGCAATGTTATATATCGCCGAAATCGGGAGAAGATGAACTTTCTGATTTTGGAGTCAATTTTTGCACAAGTATCAATCTATTTGAGCTACAAGAGGATTTGTCTCAGGTACTTGAATTGCAACCATTTTTAGACCAGGAAGTTTAGAATTGGTTTTTGGCAAGGTAATGACTTGAATATGCATAAAAGATGGTAAAAATACAGTTGGGGTTGAATTGGTTACATTAAAATTAGTAAAAACTCACAATTTTGCCAAAATTGCATAAGGTTTCAGATATTTTAGATGCAAAAGGATTTCATCATTAGGCAGAGATATTTCAAAGCAGTTGCAATGTAATGATGAAACAGAAAATCAAATCAGATGGAAGAAAGAGGTTAGAGAGAGTCTTTTCAGTTGCAAGAGATAAAATTCTAAGGGGACACATGTCGATTGCAGGTTCAATCTGAGAATTCATCTTCATCCTATATTATTCTTTCTTTCTTCCATTTGAGGGGTTCCAATTTTTTGTTACTAAGAAACCATTGTTGGTAGAGAATTTGTAGTCATTCTGTGAGACCACTTTGTTGGATCCAGAACTATGATTCCACCTCCATTTCTTCAGCATATTTCTCTCATGTGAGCAGCAAGTGTAAAGATAATATAGATGGTTAAGACATGTTAGGTGTTTTCATGTTTTGATTGCATGCTTTTAAATGTATTGTTTCAAGGAAATTAATACAGAGAAACATGAATTTCATTAGTTTCTTTTTTATTCTTGTCTCCCTTATTAGTGATCTTTAATGTTTTACAATCTCTGAACAAAGAGTTTAGGTTGGAATTGAAGCTCCTTAAGGCTACATGTTAGTTCATTGTTGCTTATAACCTAAGAGGTTATGTAAATGCCTTAGAGAATCAATAGGATTGCAGGTTTTTTGATGGGGATATCATGCAAGAATGAGGTTTAGATTGAGCATAGATGTCCATTTACAAGTTAGATGGATAGATCAGATATTTGAAGATACACATATGCCTCAGATATTCCATTTGATTCATGGATTTTCCCAATAGATAAGACACTGGTCATTTACAGGATCACTTGTTCGTGTTGCTACATTTTAGGGGTTTTGTTGAATCAACATCATTAATCAAACGATCTTTACTTTTTATGTTGAAGAGCCATAATAGGATGCCCTCACTTAGCTTATGACTAGCATAGGTTTGCACCTAGCTACTAGAGATATGTGTTGTTTCATAGGCCATTAGGAGATATAGGGGTTTTTATCTACATTGAATAGATTCAGGGATATGTTTTGCACTGGTACGATATCAATTGAATCTCAGGTCTACCCACCTAGATTTAGTAGAGCCTAAAGAAGAAGGGTCATGTCTTATAGTTGGCCTGGTGTTTGAATGGGCATGCTGAAAATGGGAATTAGCTGCCCCTAGATGTGTTTTGTTTTCATCAGGGTAATTGAAAATCGGTAACATTTTCAAACACCAACAGCTTCTAACTTCTGAAACATTAGTCAGTGTTGGCCAATCCATGATGGCCTAGATATTGGATAGATCCACTATAATTCCATCTCTTGATATCACATGACCTAAATAGTGCACTTCCTTCTTGAAGAAGGCACACTTGGAAAAACTACCATATAGCTTATTTTCCCTTAAGCATTACAATAGCTGCCTCAAGTGTTCTTTGTGTTCCTTCTCATCACATGAATATATCAATATATCATCAAGGAACACTACTAAAAACTTATTCATAAATACATGAAACATCCCATTCAAAAGGCTCATGAATATAACTAGGGCATTGTAAGACCAAATGGTACCACTGTGAACTCGTAGTGGCCATACCTTGTACAAAATGCGATCTTATGAATATGACTTTCCAAAATATGCAATTGATGATATCCTAACTTCAAATGTATCTTGGAGAATACTTGTGCACCTTGTAATTGATCAAATAAGTCATAAATTCTAGGGAGTGTGTATCAATTCTTGATCATTACATTATTCAATTGTCAATAGTTAATACACAATCTAAGTGATCCATCTTTCTTCTTGACAAAGATCACCAACTCACCCCAAGATTATAGACTAGGATGGATATGTCCCTTCTTTAGGAGTTCCTCCAAGTAAATCTTAAGTTCATTGAGTTCATGTGTAGCCATCCTATATGGAGATCTTAAAATGGGCTTAGCTCCTAGCACCATATCTATGTGGAAATCAACTATGCTAGTTGGTGGCATACCTAAAAGCTCTGAGGGAAATACATCCTTAAACTCTTGTAGTATCGAGTAGTCATCTAGAGAAATTTCCCTCTCCTCATTTTCCTCCTTATTACTAATAGATAGTACAAACAACTGACATCCCCTTCATAGACATTGTTTAAGTTGCATGATGAAGATCATACAAGGAGACACTGACCTTTGCACCCCAAAATCACCATAGAAGTACCACAACCATCAACACACTCAACCTTCTTCTATCTGTAGTCCATCTCAGTGTTATGTGCACATAGCCAATCCATACCAAGGACTACATCATATGATCCTAGGGGGGTAACTCATAGATCTAAGGTTGTACTCTTGTCCCCAATCTAAATCTAACAATTATTTATATAGGAATTGAATATCACCTTAAACCCATATGGCAATTCAACTTCCCAATTATATATTTTGCCTAGCTACTACTAGCCTACAATGCTCCATTACAAAAGGAGATACAAAAGAATTGGTGGCTCTAGAATAAAACAATATATAAATCTTAATACCTCTTATCATACCTATAGCCTTAATAACTGTATCTTGATGCTCAGCTTGGTGGTTATCAACCACTACAAATACCCTATGGGATCTACCCATGTCTCCTACTATAGGTTCATAAGTGGTTCCCCATTGATTACTAACTATCAGTCCTTGTGGACACTCTCTGGTTGTATGACCCATACCATCGCAAGCATACCAAGGCTCATGAATTTGAATCTAAACGCCTTATGACCTAGGCTACTACTGACCACCTATCTTGTTGGATCCACTATAACCACCATAGGAGGAATCTTGAGTCCTATCTAGCTATGCATATGGAGCTTGTGGCCTATGATCTTGTTGAGACCCCTAGGACTACCACTACTTGGCCTTAGAGCCCTGATAGCCCTGTGTTGACTTCTACCTATTATCTTGTTGTGACTTTTGCTATACCTGTGGGTCCATAGAGGACCATGTTGAATGACCCTGATTACCCTTCCATGAGGGTTTATGCTGTCCTAAATGATAGGAGTAACTCTAGTTCTGAGACCAATCTCAGGATTCTTGTTTCTTACATGGATCTTTTGCAACAAATGTTGTCTCAACTACCTCCTCGAAAGTGCTCAGAAAAGCTAGGCATATTGAATTATGAAGAGATAAGTTATGAACCTTGGTAAACTGATAGATTCATAGCTTCTCATCCTTCAAGTACTTGACATAAGGGAGGATCTCTAGAAATATGTTCTCATGCTATGCTATAGTAAGGCCTCTCTATTGGAGATCATGGAACTCCTCAATCTAGCTCTAGTTGAAATGTTTAGAAAGATACCTGTCTCTGAACCTGGCCACAAATGCCTCCCAGGTAAGTGTGTCTACTCTTACTTTGCCTGTGGTCTCCTCCTATTTCCACCAATTGGAAGCATTATCTTGTAATAAGTGGATAGCAAGTCATGCCTTTAGATTGCTCCCATAGGGGCACAAATTGAAGCACCTTTCAAAGCTCTCTAGCCATGCCTCTTCCTATGTACCATCTATGGTTCTAGTAAAAAGAGGTGGTATGAGTTAGATCAAATCCATAATCTCATTCCTTATGTCTCTAGTTTCTCTCACTACTACTAGTGGTGGCTCAATTTGATGAACTGAGGCCTCTTCTTGGTCACCTTGTCCCTCTGAATCTCTAGGTGGGGGGTTCCTTCTTCTTTCCCTATTATTAGCTCTATGTTCCCCTATCCCTTGCTATTTGGGCTATGGAATTATAGGTGGAATCCTCTCCTACACTACTCCAATAGGATTTTGAATGGTTGCAAAGAGTTGATTAATATTTTGAGGCTTACTTAGGTGGAGGTTCACTAATTCCATGTCCTACTCCTCCAGATACACTCGCACACCTCTAGAGCCTCTAGTTCTTTGATGACCATTATAGTTAACGAAAGACATCCTACACACTAGTTTTAGTTTTAATGAGTTAAGAATAATGGGTTAGGCTCTAGTATTGTAACCAATTGCTCTAATACTAGAATGTCATGCCCTAAATTTAATAAGGTAAAATGCATCCAAAAATTGTTTTGAAAGGGAAAATTAAAGATAATGTGTAAAGAGCTATATTGGTTATGGATGTTCTATCAAATTGTGAGGTATTTGGATAATCAATTCATGTCCCCTCAAAGATGTTATAGGTTTACAACTTTGATCATTAACTTTGGAGATGAGAATTTTAGTAGGTGTAAAGAAATTTGTTTCATTCCAAAATTTGGATTGCAAGTTCTCCATGAGAGTCCACCTCATTTTCTATCATTGGTTGGAATTTCCAAGTTATAATGACCGAGTTAGATGATGTTATTGTTTTAATTTTTACCTTCTATACCCCAATTAAGACATTTCAAATATGCAAGTGAAGTACAAATTTCGTGTCCATGTAGTTACAATGATTCAATGGTTGCAAATGTAGAGATGTTTTATAGTTGTCCCAAGTGTTTCAAATACATGTTGCCACCTTGATACATGCGTGGGAAATTTGTCTACCATTTCCATTTATTTTACATATATATACATCCTCTTTAATGAAATTATTACATCCTATCCCTCTTTAACTCTGATCATATTGATACAATATGTATTATTAATTATTTATTAATTTTTTTAAATTAGTGATTATTTATTGGATTTTATTGAAATTAATTAATTATTTATTGATTAACTATTTATAGTACCAATACCCTAAAATACTATTACACTCTTTCTTCTTTCCAAAACCCAAAATAAAAGAATAAAACAATATATTTAATTAATTTTGAATTAACATAACATGACACGAAAGACATAAAAATTAAAGCCTATCATTACTAACTTTCATAATTCATTTATTCATTTAATTTGAATCACATTCAGCCACCTTACCTTTTCATCACTAAAATAAAATGAAGTTAAAGAAACACCATAAATATTTGGGTAGCAACTTAATTATTGACCTATTACCTATAACTAGTAATTACCTATGTCTAACTTAACACATTAATAAATTTTCATAAAATAAACTAACAATAATTAGGGACTACATTACTATGCACACTGATTTATTAATACCTCAAGGAACTATTACTTCACCACTTTCATAACTACCTAAACTATCCCATCCGCTAGGTGACTTTACCAAGTCTTAGGCACTTATTAAAAGTGGGCACATCCCCTCTTTAGGCACCTAGGAGTTCTAATATATGTCAGGTCAAAACCCCATTCATGGTCCCTGCTTGCATAGGCACCAATTATTGTTTAAAAGGGATGGATCACCTAGGAAATGATCCTTAACATGTGGAAGGGACATGACACTTTCCAAATCCTTGAAGTCCCTTCCAAAAGAAAAGTACATGCTTTTAAACTTAACATAGTTTCCCTTGCCTCTATTGGCCCTCCTTTACTTGGTGCCTAAGACCCTAGGAAAGTGCATTTGTCTTGGACCAAGATGGAGGTGCTTGGGATTTGGGACTGATGCTATGTCAGTAATGTTTCCCCACCCCCCATAAATCCTTGTCACATGCACCTAAATCTTCCTAAGACAAGGTAAGCATTTGGGAAAAATTATTTTATTATTTCATGGGGATTTTTCATAGGGTACTTCCTAGTTTTATAAGGTAGGTGTCTAGACTCCTTGTAATCATAGTCTTAATTAGTAAGCATATATATAATTTTTTTGTATTGTTTCTAAAATAGTGACATAAGGGTCATGGGATTTATGAGAATCCTTCCTTGTAAATGATTTAGGACTAGATGTTTTTTCTGTTTGAGTACTTTCCAAGTCAAGATAATTTTCTATGATTATGCTATGCACAAGATTCTAAGAATATTCTCTCTGACTAAAATATTAGACAGTAATGGGAGTGGATTTTTTTTTCCAAACCCCATACAAATTCTAGAGGATTAAATGCCACCTACAACCTTGCTTACTTTTGCATTTGGACTATGTATTCATTTTCAAGCTAGTTTTCTCTAAATTCTACTATGGCATTTTTAGTGAACATATTTAATGATGTGATGGTGATATCTAACCTAGGAATTGATTAAATATTGAAACCCAAATGATCTAATCTTCATACACACAAAATGAACTATTAAAGTATGGAAACTTTCTTCCATTACATAACCTATGAATTTACAATGCAACATCTATATTTTGAATTGATCAACCATATCTATAATATTATTCCACACAACATTTATGAAATATTTCTACCACATGATTTACAATTAATAGAAGAGGAAGGATCTCATTATGTAACTTCTTCATAATACATCAATCTCATAATTTGGATATTTCCTTACATGTAAAACATATACAATTTTCTCAATCTTCCCCTTCACAATTTCAAACAATGAACAATGATAAACAAATCTCTTTTACATGACAATAAAATAAAAATGAAGACTTGATATCAAACCACATTTGAGATGACATGGAACATTGGTCTCTCTTTGCACACTTGATTTTTTAAAACTTTGTCAAGGGTGAAACCCTAATATCTTCAAGGAATCCATCTTCACCAACCTACATACCCACACAAACTAGGAAACATAGAGGCTCACCTCCCATCCTAGGCTTCTATAAAGCCACCCATTGAGTAGGGGAAACCGAGGTCCAAATGGGATACACACATACCACATTTGATAATGCATGAGGAACATACAAGAAAAAACATAACACTCCCTTCCAAGGTTTACACATTGATTCATAATTGGAATCATTATCACATTGGGTGAAGGTGGACTCTTCAAAGAGGAGATGCCATAACCAAACATAAGCCTCATATTGCAATTGCATTTTTCCTCTCAAGGCCATCATAAACATCTCCTCCTTCTTACACACAAAACCCCTTGTTTCTAAACAAAGGCATATGACTTCAATGGAACCCATACTCCATGAAAGAAAGAACATCTCCTCATCATGAGATAAATTTTCTCAACTACAATGTTGAGCCCAACTAATCCCTTCACCCAATGCTTCTCTTTCCTCCCAAGGGTGAGTGAAGCCTTCACACCCATGATCACACTCAACATCCAAATCAAACAAGAAAATTTAAGAAATAAACCCAAGAAATTTACAAGAACACAATAAACATTCACACCATCACAACTCAATGCTAGATTCTACAATACAAGATTCACAACACATTGCATGAAACCATAACAATTACTCCATATTTGTAGATTAACTATACCATACTAAAAGAAAGAAATGAACATGGTTTGGAAACACCAACCTTGGTCCAAGCTAAAGGCAATGACAGTTGTTGTAGAGCTCCCTTAATCTCCCTCCATACCCTAACTATCTCTAAACTTAGAGAGTGGGTGAAAACCCCACTAGTTTTTCCAAGACTCTCTAATAAGGCCTTCCTACTAACTATTTTAGCAAAGACACCAATCCACTTGCTCTTACAAACTTGTTTCCCTCTAAATTTTCTATATTTGACTTTGTGGAAACATGGAAGAAAATACATGTGACAACTCCAACTTTGAATTGATGGAAGAATGTATGGGTAAAGGTCCCCCCCCCCACCCACCCCCCCCAAACACACACACACCCTAGGATGTCTAGGTACTCACATGGTCAAACTCAGGTCCCTCACATGATATATTATCATACGGGTAACATATTTTCACCCAAAAGACACTTTGGACCACTTAATGACCCCTCAAAACCCTAGCCAAGTCTAAATTTGAATTTCCTTTGATTGTGACCCATCGTACTCCTATTCAAGTGGGCTTACTTACTCATTAACTAGGTAATTAGTTTTAGGGTAAAATGCCACCATGACCAAAACCCTAAATGACATGTCAATTACACACAAAATTCACAAGTGTTAAGTGACACATAAAAACACATTCCACATCACCATGACACGTCCCTAGAGCATCTTTATGATTAACATTTCCACACATAAGAACACTTACATTTATGAAGCAAAATACTTTCACAATGAGGCTTTTGAATCTTCCAAAGATTCACCTTGTTTCAATTGTGTTCACATAGGTTTGGAACTTGTTTCCCCTAAGAATTTCCATGGTTCCACTTCCTATATATCATCAATGCATATAATTTTAATTTTAAAAAAAATTCATATTAATAAAATTCAAATTAAATTTCCTTCCCTAATCATTTCAAATAAATCATTTGAGATGTTAGAGTCTCAAATATGCATATCATAAACCATCATAATAAATTTAACATTTATCAACATATCACATTAAGTCATGAAACATCTTAATCAAATTAACGTTTCACATCACGTCATAATCTAATACTATTATGTCATAAAACTACATCTGTATGTGTTTGATCATCCCATACATAGAATCAGGTTCTTAGTACATATCATAGTTGTAAACATTGCTAAAATATCAAAATCAATAGATGAAACAATCCATTGTCCATCTATATCTCAAATAACTATCAAAATATCAAATTCTTGAATATCATAATGCTAGTAAAATGTCTATGCTATGATGTGTTAGGGCGAGGCCTCACACTTTTTGACTAAAGAATTTGGTTTCTTATGCATACTTGATATTAAAATTTATAATGAATAAGCTTTTCATTTTGTTAGAAATGGGAAAAGAAATATGTAAATAAGCAATACCAGGAAAGAATCTAAGCAAGTTAATGCATGAAAGATATTACCATAAGATAGGAGAGAGAAAGCTTCAAGCTCCATCACCATGAGACAAGATATTTGAAAAGGGGAAAGCAAAGAAAACCCCTTGTGACATTATGAATGAGGCATGAAAAGCCTAAGAAGAGAGCGAGAGCGAGAGAGAGAGAGAGAGAGAGAGAGAGAGAGAGCAATCACTCATACAATAATTGAGAAGAGGAAGAAATCTCATAAGAAATGAGAAAGGAGTGTCTTCTCTTAAATAGAGATGAGAGAGAGGAGTTAGAATATAACTCCCATGTCTATGAATGCCACCATTCATAAGTGTGTGAGGCCAAGTGTGAGATTCCTCTTAAGGAGGAATAATCTAAATTATAAATTACAATAAATATTTGTCCTCACATATTCCACTAGAGGACAAAATAAGATGTAGTGGAAAAAGGACAAAAAAGAAATATATTAGGATACCTTGGCTTATATCCTAATATATTATAAGAATAAAGAAAGGAGGTCTAACCTTGGTTTATAAACACACCAAGGAAAGATTACAACTTCTAATACCCCCCTTTAATCTTTACTTTGGGTAATTATATCAAGGGGTATTAAACCCATAATTTACAAAAATCTGCAACTTAATCTTCAATATGAAGTAATTTGATTGTCTTCAAGCCATATGGTATATTTGCAAATCCAAGAGAATTACATGAGTCCTTTGAATGTGATCAAGTGGAAGCATAGACACATCTTTATATGTGAAAAATTGAGAAGGTTCCTTGATGGATCACCTAGAAAAAAAGGCGAAGAACAAAGCTATGATCTAGCTATATTGAACTTATACCAAGGAGTCACCTAAACTTTCCATAATACTCATAAAGAAAATTTTGTTTGAACAATTATAATTTACTAAAAACAATGACTTTGATTTCTTTTGATCAATCATTAACAAACAAAAAAAAAAAAAAAAAAAAAAACTCCCTTTGTTTAAAAGAATTATCAAAAAATAATAATTTTTTTGGTAATAAAACACCCTTCTAATTTAAATTTAGAAAAAAAAACTATTAAATTTATAAATTAATGATAATTGCAAATATATAAAAGTAATAAAAAAAAGTAAACTAAAAGCCTTTCCATTTATAGTAGATAGCTCTAGCATAGAGACTATCGCGGTGGGGGGGCACCACGATGCCATCGAAGATATCCTTGAGCACGAGAAGAAAAAAATTCAGTTGAGCTCTAATGAGGGTTTCATGGTGCAAATCATCACACTTTACAGCCTCACCAAAATGCCATACCAAGCCATCAAAACTTTCCATCAGCTGCCTCAATCTAGCATCAAATTGCTCAAAGTCTTGTTGAAAAACATATTGAAAGCATTGTCCCCACCTCCAACAGTCTTATCACTGGGCATCTGTGATCTTCTTGGTGTTCTTAGTGGAGTCTATGCGCTGCCTCAGCATTCACAAATTGCAGAACACCAGGGGACCTCTCCACACTGCGCACCTAGCACCCTTGGCCTTGCCCTTAAACTCTATCCCATATCTGTTGCCCGCGCACGCTAGGCATGGTGATAGCTTTAGCTACTAGATGCATGCCATGATCTTCAAAATTCTCTCTGACCTTTGCCTCTCTGATGAGGATCCCCCTATTGGTATGTCATTGTAATCTGGGACTCGAAGGGCTTGGATGTGGGGATTGGGTATCGGACGATCGATGTTGGAGGGGAATGGGAGGAGGATGAGGAGCCAGTAGTGGATGGGATGAGCTTATGGATTCTTCGATTATATTAAAGATCAAAAACATGGAATTAAGTCCCTGATCCAGAAGAAACAAAGAAAGCCCAAATTAATTAAGCACATTAGCGGCGACAATGATCTCCAAGATTTCTCCCATAATCTTGGCCTGTCGAGCCCTATTGTAAGTAATAAAGAGTGACTTAGTGAGATCTTCAGCATTGTCACTCGTGCTGGTCATGGCATTCATACGTGAAGCGAGCTCACTGGCAAGGGACTCCTGAAGGGCACGGAGGATTTGGCTATTCAGATAAAGCGGCAACAGGGCATCCAAGATTTGAACCAGATCTTGCTCAAATTGTACGACAGATGAAAACTCTGAGGTGGGAGTCCTCACGACTTTTCTCTCCACCGTCAATTTACCCTCTTTGGTAGTAAGCCTGAACATCTCATCCTCTGCAGCATCCACACAAATGCCATTAATGTCACAGACCTTGCCCCTTGTTGACCTCTTCACTAATGAAGAGTGAGAAGACATCATTGGAAATCGCTTGAGCCTCCTTCATAGTTCTATTAAGAACAGTGCAATGATTCCAAGAGCAATCGAGCAATGATACAAAACACAGTGCATGCAAGGCATGCAGAAATAAAAGTAATGATTAAGCAATTAAAAAAATGCACAAAGAGAATGAACTATCATTCATAGTATGACATGAAAAGGTAAGGAGTTAGAAATAATAATTGCAAAGAGAATATTCTAAACCTGCAAGAGACAAAATTAGAAATTTAGAGAGTGCAGTTTCAAAAAAAAATTGATTAGATAAAAATCGATATTAAATTTTTTTAGTTATAATATTAGAAAAGAATTAATATTATTATCAAAATGAAAAGGATAATATATGAGATTTTGATTTATATGAAATGATAAAAGATAATAATAATAAAAATTTAGCACAAATTTTGATAAAGGAGATTTAGAATAAACTTAACTAACAAAGTAAGGGGAGGTACTAAATTTTTTTACTAAATTAAATTAGTTTAAAAAAATGAAATATATTAGAATAAACTCTCTCAACAATATACTAGATTGTACTAGAATATATTATTAAATTAGGAGTGTGATATCTTTAAATTTATATTATTTTATTTATCAACAATATATCAAAACCTACACAAATTAGAGCAAACAGGAGTTAATTAGGTTTGGTGGTAAACTAGCCAAACCCCAAAAAAAAATTCAATTTCTTCCAACTTAAGAAGATTAAAAGGGAAATTAGTGAAATCTCTCTGAAGAGTCTCCCTCAAATTGTACCTTCATGCAAACACTCAAAAACAAAGATTAAACTGCTCTAATACCATGTTAGAAATGGAAAAAGAAATATGTAAATAAGCAATACCAGGAAAGAATCTAAGCGAGTTAATGCATGAAAAGATATTACCATAAGTAGGAGAGAGAAAACTACAAGATCCATCACCATGAGACAAGATATTTGAAAAGGGGAAAGCAAAGAAAACCCCTTGTGACATTATGAATGAGGCATGAAAAGCCGAGAGAGAGAGAGAGAGAGAGAGAGAGAGAGAGAGAGAGAGAGAGAGAGAGAAAGAGAGAGAGAGAGATCACTCATACAATAATTGAGAAGATGAAGAAATCTCATAAGAAATGAGAGAGGAGGGTTATGTCTTAAATAGAGATGAGAGAGAGGAGTTAGAATGTAACTCCCATGTTTATGAATGCCACCATTCATAAGTGTGTGAGGCCAAGTGTGAGATTCCTCTTAAGGAGGAATAATCTAAATTACAAATTACAATAAATATTTTTCCTCACATATTCCACTAGAGGACAAAATAAGATGTAGTGGAAAAAGGACAAAAAAGAAATATATTAGGATACCTTGGCTTATATCCTAATATATTATAACAATAAAGAAAGGAGGTCTAACCTTGGTTTATAAACACACCAAGGAAAGATTACAACTTCTAACAATTTTTCTAAGTGTATCTATTTTTTTTTTTGCTTGATCTATGTCTTCTGTATATTGCATGATTGATTAATCTCTACATATTTCAACTACTTATTTAAAACAACCATTTCATATTACCTATTAGTGTAGATATAGACCAATACTAGTTTTCCCTTCCTTATTGGAGTCATGGAAAATATTTACTGGTCAAAATACCTTGTGGGAATTATATCTCTCACAAACCCTTTTTAGGGTTATGACTTCATTTTTTCTATGTCCTTTGATGCTCTGGTTTCAAACTGCATAAATCTGACTTATTTTGAAGTAATAGTGATGAAACTTATACCATCATTTAAATATAATAGATTTATTCTGACCCTAGTAAACTCTAACCATTCTATTTTCCACACATTAGATTCAACATGCATTAGGTACAAATAACACACTTATAAATGTAGGGGCCCAAAACTATGAGAGAATATCTTGAACACCTCTTAAAGGTGTCAATGGTTAGCTCATTGATTCTTGTTACATATATCTAGTTTCCAAATGCATCCCCAAAATGTATTACTAATTTTATCCCATGCTTTTGTGAAGGCATAGTAGCTCGTATGTATATTTGTGCTATGTATGAATAACTTTCCAATTTATCTGCCTCTCTCATCCACCAAAACACATCCATCATGAAATACATAAATAAAATCTTTAGGATTTGATCAAATTCAAAATTTATGACAATAGATAAAACCCAAAAAATATGAAATCTTTAGGGTTTAATCAATTGAAAGAAAACAAAAAACTTATGAGAAAAGATTGTACTGTAAGAACTGCTTCTTGTGGGTTGCCTGGGATTGTAGAGGAAAACCTTTGCACTACAATATAAATATGAAAGCTAACACTAAATATGCACTTAATAGAAATTGAGTACGAATTCACTATATTCCTCTTATGGCTATGATTAGAGAACAAAACCTTTGCTTTCAATTGCATTAATCTAGAGACCATTTTAGGGGAAGCTTCCAAAAGTAAAGATATTCCAAAGGAAGCTTACAAAAAAAGTTAAAGAACTTCCAAAACTTGCAGCTAAATTTCTAAAATTTAGTTTTTAAAAAAAAAATTAATTTTTTTTTATCATTATGATATTACATAAGAAAAATTGGGTTTTCACATTGCTTTCACCAATGCAAAATAAGATAAATCATCTTTTTTAATCATTAAAACTAAACATAAAAAATCAGCCATAATTTAAATTTTTTTTTTTTTAATAATTTAGGAATGATTGGTCAATTATACTCAAATGAAAAACTTGAAAAGAAATCTTTTTTATTAGTTTACTTGCCTATAAAAGGAAATAATAAACTCAATGCACATTGCATTTTATCATTTTATTTTCTATACTTTTCCATCTACTCCCGCCACCTATGAGGGTTATCTAGAATGAAGTTTGTTGGAAATATTGATGGCATGAAATTCTAACTTCTGCTATAATATTTGACTTCCATCCTTCAGACTTAGAACATAGCGACTATTGTTTTGTTGAATTTTTGGACTTTTTTTTTTTTTTTTGTATTAAGTTTCTTGTAGAAACAATATTAAAACTTTGCCTTTTTTTCCAGTTGTTGTCATTCCCAAAATTCCTAGGATAAAACACAACCAATTATTATTATTATTATTATTATTGTTATCATCATCATCATCATTATTGTTATTTATCTTTTGTAATATATAAAACCAAGTTTTACTAACACCTTGACAATTAACAATTTATGATTTGGTTATCATCTAGTTATGTGTTCAGGACACCTTGACACAAGGTTTTTGAGGAACTGTTATGATCCCTAAGTGTCTTAAGGGTCATTGTCTTAATCATGGGAAACTCCCTAGCGGTTGGATTAGAATGAGTAACATTGCTCCTTGAGTACTCAATTTATGATTGTTCAACTTGACAATTAGAGTGTATGTTCTGGAACATAGTTCAAATCACAATTTTACTTCTTATTGCCAGGGTATAAATATATTCTTGTCTTGATTGATTGTCACAATTACTGAGGAACATGTTAGAATCTATTTGTACAATGTATTTGATATATCACTTGCAAAAATAATGCACCCTTCTTACATCAATGTAGATCCAAATTATATGACACATTGCTTTAATCACTAGTTTATGGAAGGATAATGGGGTAGGCTTATCTATAATGCTTTAGCTATAAATAGTTTTGGGGATATATATATACAAGGATCTTAGATATACTTGTAACATAAGTAAATGTGTACCATTATTGTTATGTATACCAAATAATGGGTAGCACTAAGTACAACCAATCCTAGGTCAAGTTCATGAACAAATATGTGTATTGAAGGAGCTGAATTAATAAAACCCAATATCAACCACATCTCCATACTAGAGGGCCTAATGATATTAAACTTCTAATAATGTTTATACATGTATATATAAAAAAAATACATTTAACTATGCAATATAAGAGTTTCTTATATTAATACTTAGTGTTGTAATGCCTACCTACCGAAATTCGATATGGAAATGCTAATAGAAGTGGGTATAAAAAATTCTATGTATATCATGCAGTGCATGAAAATCTTAGCACTAATTCACTTCTATCTCCGTTTCCATTGTAAACTAGTTTGAATAATATATCTATGTGTTCACATTTAGGATGTTTCTTTATTCATTACATAACATCACATATTCCATTGTAACACTAAATATTTTATTTATTAAATGTTTATTAGTGGTTATTAATAGTTATACCTATTTACATAAACTATAATTCTATTGCACCTCAATCATTTGACCATATTAAACTCTACAATGTAACTAGAAAAATATATTATTTTTTAATAACTAATTTCTTATTACATTTAAAAGCTTACCAACACCATTTCATTAAGCATCCTAACAACACAAGAAAAATTACACTAATTAAATTAGTCATACCACTTTTAGCACTACCCAAATAAAGTAATATAAATTTTCTATTACTAATTACCAATTGCTATTCTCCTCATTAGTTAAGGAAATAAAATAAAATCCTACTAACACACTAATTATCCAATTAATAACTAAATTACCCCACTAACTTTCTTTCCTAACCTTATCCTACTGACTTTCTAACATCTACACTAACCACAAATTAAGCTCCAACTAAAAGTCCAACAACAACTATCCACTAACACCTTTTTTAATATCAACAAGGAAGTCTACTAATTAAACTACTACTAACCCTAACCCCCTTCAAATCACATGAACCTTAACTTAGCTCACATGATTCTCTTGCCACAAGTTTAGGGCTAGCCAAGAGGGTTCATATCTCAAGCTAAGCACCTAGGGTAGAGTGTTAGGCCGGCCCTTCCCATGTTAAAGATGGGACATGGTGAATGAAAAGGGTCAAATCCCAAGTTGATCTTTTGCCCCCACCCAACGATTTTTTTGGAAAGAATATATATATTTAAAATTATTTTTATAAAAAGGTAAAGTGGGATCCCTTGGGCATTTAGAGTTGTGGCCACATCTAGGGATAAGCCAACCCCCTTATATATATATATATATATATATATATATATTGATGTGACTGCGAAGCCAAATCATAGGATTTCTCAATGAGTAGTCTCCTTGATAGATATAGGTTACTAGTGAATGAGTCTATAGTATTTACTTTATTTCTTTTTTTTAATGTGTCAGATTCTTTGAAATTTTTCTAAATATTATATTGGCTTGTAATAAAAGTTTGACTAAGTATTCTTTTCTCTTTCTCTCATACAAATTCCAAAGAACAAATGCACACCTATAGGTTTGTTTGTCAAGCTTGTTTAAACAATAACTTATCCTAGTTGAACTCTCTCATTCTTAATTATCATAAAAGGGGTGTTAATTCTTATATCCTAGGGAATATATGAAATCACTAGTTCTATTGAACCCACTTTAAGCCCTAGGAAAATAAAATTGAACTTAAAGGCTTGTTCCTACAAATCACTTGTTACAAGGCATAAATTTTATATCTTACACTTGGAGATGATCAATTTGATATCTACTAATACACTCTTCAATTTCTAATTTAAAAAAAATAAATGAAGTTTCTAGTCAAAATATTTAAATTATGGAATCTTCTTACATGAGGAACCATAATCGGATGCACTTTCTAGCTATGATCCAAGAATGAACATGACTCAAAACAATGTCTAACCATTCCTATGAGTATCAAGAGCAATAGCTATCTTTTTGAAATGATTACAACTATAATCCAACTATCTCATCAAGATAGTCATCTCTTCATTCAAATACACATGAATTCTCATCTCTAAAATGATCCACTTTACACCTTCACAACCCTTACATTTCAAGTATGAAATAAAAATTCAGAAATCCAAATAAGATGGAGATTTTTCCATCACACCACATTACAAAGAAACATGGAGGAGATTGATTCCTTCAAAAACGTCACATAATGACATGTTTCCTGCTTCTCATACAATGCCAAGGGAAAAAAACAAATTTCTTCATAGATCCAAAGCATAAAGACTTGCAAAAAAAATACACAAGAACCATGGGGGTTCACCTCCCATCCTAGGCTTCGAAGAAGCCACCCACCCAGTAGGTGAAACAAGAATCAAATGGATTACACCCATACAACTATCACTGCATACAATAGAACATCATGATACATAGTGAATCCCCCCCAAGGCTTAAACACAATGATTCATTATTGGAATCATGAAAATAGTGGGTGAAGGTGGTCTCTCCAAAGAGGAGAATGCCATATCCATAAACATCTGTACATTTGCAAATGTACATTACCTCTTCAAGGCTATCAAAATACATCCTCCTCATCATCTCAATACACTTATACCCCCCATGATATAAATGCCTCTTCAAGTCTATAAAATAAGGTATATGGCTTCAATAGAGCCCATACTCTATGAATAAACAACAAACCCTCCCCAAGAGGAAAATCTCTCCACTTCAATGTTGAGCCCAACTAACTCCTTCATCCAAGGCTTCTCTTCCCTCCCAAGGGTGAGCAAAGCCTTCACAACCATGAAAAATTCAAACATTAAAAAAAACAAGGAAATCAAGGAAAAAGAATCAAGAAAATGCATGAAACACAATGCACAATCACAACACAACACAAGGAGTCCAATACAATACATGATCCATAACAACACTCTATTCTTGTAGATTCATTATGCAATGCTAAAAAAAAATGGTCATGGTTTGAGCACCAACCTTTGTCCAAGCTTATGTAAATGCTAGTTGATGAAGAGCTCCCTTAGCTTCCCTCCAAAATCCTAAATATCTCTAAACTTAGAGAGTGGGTGAACAACCCACTAGTTTGTCCAAGACGACTAAAAAAAGTCTCTCCCACTACCTCCTTTTGGAAAAAACATCGAGCCACTATCTCTTACAACTTTTTCCCTACCAAATTTGATACTTTTAACTAAGAGAAAAGATGGGGTTGAACTAATGAGACAACTCAATTTTCGAATTGGTGGAAGAGTGCATTGGTTAAGGGGTCACCTAGGCTAGGTAAGCAATAAAAGGTCAAGTTTGCGCCCCTAACATGTTATGCTAACATATGGGTAGCTTATTTTCACAAAAATGGTACTTTGGGACCACCTATTGACCCTCTAAAGTCCTTGTCAAGTTTGAATTCGAATTTACCTTGATGGTGACCCATCCTATCTTTTCTCCAAGTGGATTTACTTGATCATATGAAACATAATTAGTTTAAGGTTAAGTATAACAATGAGAAAAGCCCTAGCTAACATGTCATCAACATGTAAATAACTACAAGTGTCAAGTGACACATTAAAACACATTACACATTATAGTGACATGTCCCTACTTACTCATGAATTTAAATTAATCTCACACACACAAGCCTACATTTATGAAATAAAACACATCACAATGAGGCATTTGAATCTTCCAAGATTCACCTTGGCTAAACCATGTTCACATAAGTTTGAACCTTGTTTCCCACAAATAATTCCATGGTTTAATTTCTTGCACACTAACTCGAACATCAGTAACCCAATAAAAATAAAATAAAATATAAAAATGCATGTATATAAGTGCATGCCAATTTCATATTAATTAATTCACCTTAACAACATAATCAATTTTCATTTCCTAATCATTTTCATATAAATCATTTAAAGCATTAAAATATTAGGGTCTACATATCAACATTAATATCTAATCAAATGATCAACTAATATTTCGAACCACATAATAATCCTTTTCCCATTGTAATAATTAAATGTTGAATCTATATTGTTAAGTCATTCAACATGAAAGTTAGTTCTAAACACATAGTTTAGATCAAAATCATCAAAATGTAAACATCACAACTAATATCCTTTGATTGACTTGAATGGGTATATGCACTGAGTTGTGGTGCCAAAAAGGTGACAACTCTTTTTTTTTCTAGTTTGAATAGCACGTACACGCTATAGTGCATATGTGATTTTTCAAAAGTGAATTTTTGTAGATGGGCTGCATACTCATAGCCCATCATTTTCATCTTAGTTTTTTTGCATTCCTACACTAGCAACACATACATGGGTTGAAGAAACAAAGGTTTTCACCATCCCCCTTGCCAATATGCCTCCTCACCGATAAAATCCAAGATCACAAGCATGCTGATGCCGATGCCATATGTGATCTAAACTTCATTTTGCATTGTTTGATATGTTTTTCATATTGTTTTATAGGTTTTTTATATTTTTTTGTAGGGTTTTAAAATTTTTTATTTAGATTTATTTATTTATTTGGATTTCAATTGAGTTTTTATCAGGAAATGTCCATAATCAACTAGAAAATCCACAAGAACCTCAAAACCCTCAAGAACCTCAAAACCAAACCCTCCTCAAGAAGAATAAAAAATTCCACAACATGAACCAATTGCAAGACCTCCACCAGGCACACAAGAAAATATAATAAATAAAATACAGAGAGGCAAAACTAAATTAGAAGGACTCATTGCTCGGTTGAAAGAATCTAGACAAACCAATCCAATGAGGGCTAAACTGGCATCATCCCTCGAATCCATTAAGATCCAGATAGCCTCAGTTAGTGGTTAGTTAGATATTTGGTAGGTTAAGAGGGATGGACAAAAAATATTTTATGCAAATAAATTTTCATATGAAGATGTTAAAAAAAAAAGAAATACCAAAAGGTAGAATATGTGCATTATTTAGAAAACTCGGTGAGCAAAATACTATTAGAAAGGGTACTAAATTGTTCCCCATCCATTGGTGCATAAATGATGCTATTAGAAATAATTTTTGGGATAGATGGTGGATGGTTTTTGATGTCCCTCCTTGAAAAAATCATGAGGTCCCCATGTAGTTTTTGATGAAATTATATTGTGAGTTTGTCCTTGTGGAGATCCCTAATTATTTTGATATATTAGACTCCTAGGGTAGATGTGGGGGGTCATTATTTGAGAGGTCGAGAGCACGCCATGACCCTAATGTAGTTAGGGTACCTATGGTCAAGCCACAACATGAGCATGTGACTATTCCTTCAATTGTGAAGGAACATGTGGAGGCCAGCACTCTAGGGACCATTAATTCTTTGATGCAAACCCTCATCCCTTCCACAAGCCCATTAGTTGAGGGGGAGCCTTCTATGCATCGTGGTCACATGTGCACTTCATGTGGATCCTTATGCACATTTAGCACTCATGTTGGAGATGGTGCGGATGATGGGCTCGTCATTAATTAGTTCCTGAATGACACATTTGGCATTAACACATAGGTAAATTAAAATTATAATTTACTAATTTGATCAAATTTTATATGTATAGTGAATGATTAATTAATTAGCATCTATTGACATTATTCAAAATTCAGGGTCAGAGTGTTGCTAGGCCTAGTAGCGATCCTCTGGCCCCATTTTTTGTCCCCTCCACGAGTCCAGAGGTACATATTTATTTGATCATTTAAATTAATACATATGTTTATTAAGTAATCATATTAAGGATTGATGATAAAATTATGCATGTGATTTAGTTCTCTACTGGATCGTCAACCTTTACTACAGACATCATATGAATTACATCTATGTAAAGGTACATTTGTTTCATGTTAATTTAATTCATTTGATTATGTTTGTTTCATGTTTAATGTTACATGTAATGTTTATTGTATGACATGTAGCTCATGATGTCAGACACTACTTATCGTTGACATTTCATCGATCGTGGAGTGGTCTTAGCTATGGCTAGCTAACAGCCATTGATTGACGTATAAAAGAATTTTCTTGGTTTTAGTTGTTATTTATAATAGTTAGTATCAAAATTTCTAATATTATTATAAGTGATTATATTTATTGAATTGTTGTAGGGTCTCGTCACGTTTGATCGTCCATAAGGCTTTGAGGTGGACTTACAAAGTGACTATCTGATGGTGGTAAGAAAATAATTAATTTTGTGTGTTCATATATTTGATTTCAACGTATAATAAATATTGATTCATATCTACTTTGTTTGTATTGGCTTGAGTTAGAGAAGAGCCTCAACAAGAGGATGAGTGAATGTGTCAGGAGGACCCCATTATCTCCATCGTCTCCCTCCACACGATGACAAAAGATGTCGAGAGATTTGTTTGCTTCCCTTCATGGGAAGGAAAAGATATAGTTAATCTAGACATGTATATATATAGACATTAGTGGACATATTTGATACACATTTGATGTATATGACATTTTATATTTGATGTATCACATTATTTGACTTATGACATTACTGGTTAATATATGATATGTTTGTTCATATACGACATTATTGGTTATCATAATATATTATGTGTTTGTTAATGTACATAACATTATTGGTTATCATTTCATATTATATGTTTGTTCATGTATGACATTAAGATATGTTCATGTATGACATTAAATTAGATATGTGCATGTATGACATTAAATTAGATATGTTTATGTATGAAATTAATTTCAATACCTAGTCTGTTTGAAACTTTGATAGAATATTGTTTAACAATAAACTTTATCATTGTTTAAGCATAAGTTAATCATTTTCAATATGTCATTTTTATATGATTTATGATCTTGTTCATGTTTAAATTTTTCCTTCTCTATCATTTGTTTATCAAGTTTAATTCAATACCTAATTAGTTTGAATTTTTGATACAATATTGGTTGCCAATAAACTTTATCAATCAAGATTGATTAGGACCTCTTGGCAATAAACTTTATCAGGAAATATTCATGGACCTCCTGGAAATTGGTCACATAAATGAGAACCTTGAGATTTATTAGGAACTCCATGAAAGAAATCAATAGCTTGAGAAGCTCTCCATTTGTTAGCTGAATTAAAACATTGGATTGTAGATGGCCGACCTTCATTGTATAGACCAATTTTATAGATATATAATCAAATAAATAGTGTATTCATCTAAGCATAGAAATATTGTTACATAAGAAGAAGATCAAGTTTTACAACTGCTAATAATCACTAATGTATGCACAGACACTTAAACCTAAAAAGGATGACCTAAAGAAGAAAAATTAAGTATGAAGTCGATACAAAATCAATAAGAGAGTTCTAGCGTGATATCTTCAGTATTTTTTGAATTAGAGAAAACTAAGTATAAATATGATGATCTCTATGAATCTATATCACCATCTATATATCTCTCTATGTCTCCCTAACTCTCTCTATTTTATCTCACATTCATCCTCTTCTTATATCTCTATTCTTTTATCACTATGTTTTTATTTCCTTTAATCTTCATGTCTACCTACACCTTCTTTTGTTTCCCTCTATCTCTATGCATCTTCTCCATGTTCAACAAGTGTTGGATTTATAGGGATAGTTTTAAGAAACATGCTTATGTTGCAAAGAGAGGTTAGAAGGTGAAAATAAGGGCGTACTATAAGTTGCAAGTTGAAGATGATTTAATGGTTGATAAGTGGGCATTTTATTCTGATGATCCTAATGATCAGCACATTTGCATGGAGGTTGTCCAAGGTAGAGCTCATTGCAGTCTTATGCTATATGACAATCCATATGCAAATGCTATTTTGAATAAGTCTATTTTTGTCCCTTCATTGCAATCTTGGCTCCATGATGTTTTGATTTGGGAGGTGGCTAGATTGAACTATGAATATCTTTAGGTAATAAATTGTATTGATTTTGATTTAATTTATTATTAAAGATTTTTCTATAAATATTTCTTCATTATAGGCTTAGTTATACCATTTTTACAATATGAATCTTCATGGTCACTTGTGGCTCTTCTCTTGTACTTATTTTTATAATCTTTATAAATAATAAATAATTTAGTTATAATAGAGTTTTAGTCTTTTATGAAAATATTTTTTTGATGGAAGATATTTCATTTAAAATTTTGTCTTACATTTAGTAAAATTGATATTTGTTGGATGCTTAAAGAGATTTCAACTTCATCAATAGAACAATGGCTTATTGACAATTATCTTTGTTTGAAATTACTCTATCCAACAAAATTAGATCAAAAGTTCTCTAAACATTTATGTTAAAAGTAAGATAAAAATTTGATCACAAGTGGTCACAAAGTTTGTGTAGAAGAAAAAATCATTGTTACAAAAAGAATATAGACAAGAAGAAGAAACACAATTAGCTTGTTGAGCTTCAACACATAGCCACCATTTATTTTCATCAATTTAAAAATGTTAGAGATAGTAGAGAAAAGATGGATTATTTGCAAAAAAAGTCATTTTAAAAATCATAAATGTAACATAATCACTGATAGTTTTATGTGTTTTCATACATTAATGATTGTAACATAATCACTAGTTGATTGGAATGTGTTGTTATTATTCTATAGTAACTAGATTAAGGTAAAAATAAAAGTTTAATAAATAGTTGTGATGTATAGGAAAGAGAGATATCTCACATGAGAGGGGGATGAATCTAAGATGACACATAAGATACTTGTAAGAGGGAGCTATACTTGTTAACAAATTTACAATGCATGTTATGGAAAATCATAGAGCATCTTTAAAAGGAAATAAAAGAGTATGACAAGCGGAAGGAACATGTTGACTCGTATTCAAATTTGGGTGTCGATTTCCTAATGAAGGATTCAAGCACTGCACTTTGGTAGTTTTGGCTCATGTTATCCTTGTATCTCACTCTATCCTTGTAGATCACTCTCTCTTATTCCCCCCCTCTTTATATTTCTATTTTTTCCATATCTATGTAGTCATCTATCCTCTTTATCTCCCCCTCACTAATGTAGAGATGTTGAGCAAGAAGTGAGGTTTAAGCACTTTCTTCTTTCTAATCTACCAAACTAAACTTGTGGCCTTCCTAATATCTTATTCCTTTAGGATATCATTTTTTTGGCCTATCCAAAGTGATAGGGTCATTTGTGAACTCCTTCAAGGTGAATACTTCTCCAATCAAGATCTTGCACCTTTTTTTTATAGGGAAACTAGCTCTATTCCAAGCCAATAACTATAACTCTTCACCAATGGCTTCACCAACCCCAAGTTTCTATTGGGACACCTTCCTTATGTTGAACTAATTGAGAATCAACTCTTGGTTTTGTTGGGACTAAAAATTGCATGGTTAATTTTGAGTCACATTGAAAATTTTGAGATTTCAAGCCCTCTAACTGCCCATAAATGCATTTGTAGCTAGCTATACCTTTGAGCCCCATAAGGTGTTTAATATTTCTAACACCTTGCATTTAGTGCGTCTAAGTGTTCTATGAAGTTAAATTGAGATTTTGAGCATTTTCGTGAAGTCTCATTTTCAGCAAATTCTAAATTTGCATTTTTCACCTTAGTGTCAAACAATGGCAGGAGGCCTTGTTTGTCATTGAATATCTCACACCTAGAAATGTTTCATGATTCACCACTTTGAAAGTATCTAGTGTCCATACCAAAGAACTTATGTTTTAGATTTTGAGTCTATTTGACTAGGTTTTGAATACCTCAAAGTTGGTCGTTTAATGTTGTCATGTTGATGTACATTGCTCATAATTTTGGGAAGCCCTATTTGACAAGTTATAACTTTGACCCAGTTGACCAAAATGCTAAAATTTCTTTTGCATTGCATTATAGATGTCAGAGACTTGTTATGTCTCAAGTTTCAGCTTATGAAAAATCCGTTTAATTAATTTTCAAATGCGATTCAAAATGCAATTTGTAACTTTTTACTAGTGTCAGCATTTGCAAATTTTTCAGGACCCCTGTTCGGGATGTTATAACTTGAGATTCGTGATAGGTAAGATCAAATGGATTATAACACTATGTTTTCCTCCAAAAATACTCTAAGTGTGCTAGTTTGCAAGTTATGATGAATCCATTTGCTTAATTTCCCAGGTCAATTCCATTCGCAAAAAAATATTTTTTGTTAGTGTTTCCAGTCTGCAAATTCTAAGTAGCCTACTTTGACTAAGCACCATTTGCACCTAGTTATTCATCATGAGCCCAAATCCTAGATTTATACTCTCCTCATGAAAGTAAACCAATGTCCCAGTTTTCAATTCCCCATGTGCTCATTTGCCTAGTTTTCAAAGCCAAATTCGAACCTAGTTTATTGCTTTCTGACATGTTTATCTGTAGGTGATTTTAAGAGGTCAACTTTGACAATGAATATCTTTTGACCCTGACTTTTTCATGATACGAGATTCGACAGGGTAGGAGTATGCAGAATAGAGAGTTAGTGTGCCAATTTTTAGAGCTCTGTTAGGTGTTTGGGTCAATTTTTAAGGCTAGTCAATAGACCTCCTGAGACAAAAGTGATAGTTTAATTGATCGAAATCAATTCCAGTGATATTTAAAGGTTAAAAGGCCAGTTTGAGGATTCAATTGTTCAGAAATTAAAAAAAATTTAGCCGCACCCACTTTGGAGCCTGACCTTTTTTTGCCAATTTGATAAGTTGTCATGAGATTGAAAGTATTTAAAGACAAGATGCTTGTGATTATTATGATGATTATTAGACAAGCCAAATGTGTTTGGACATAACATTTATTCATGAGCTCTCTTCAATATTGCACTAATATCCTTTGTGTGCTTATGAGAGTACTTCAAGGGCCAGATTTGAAAGCTGAGGTAGAGGAACAAAGTTGTGTGATGGAAAATGCCTTCTTACTCCATAAAGAGAATCATACATATTGGTCCATTGCAAGTCAATTGTTTCTTGATGTTCCAATGTAGACTTCACTCACTGTGTATCATATAAACAAAATAAGATGTAGTGACAAGTGTTGGAGGAAAGAGGCAGTCAGCACTAGAGCAAATCCACATAGGAAAAATAGCCCATGGTTTCAAATATGAAGGCAAATCCTAACGCATGGTAGAGAAACCATGCAATCAAGAAAAACCACACATCAGGCAGGGAGCTTGAAGAACAAAATAAAGATAAAGCCGCAGAAAGTGAACACGCCATTAAAAGGAGGTCATGCATTTTTAAAAGGGGAAGCACATAAAAAGAATAAAGGAACCGGGCCATATGTTTGAAAAAAGGGGAGCAACTAGCAAATAGCGAAGGAATGTTTGAAAAGGAGAACATCAGCAACAGGTCTGGCAGTCCACGCTAAAACAAGGAAAGACTCCATGTATAAGAGACTCTCATGCATATAGAAAGCTGCTGGTTAAAAACACATGAAGAGAGGAGGAAAGAGTTACTTTTAAAGGAAGATGCCCATGTTAAGAAGACAAGCTCCATGCAGACCAGTGAGCACGTAAGAAAAGGAGCAGAGACATCAAGAAGAAAGAAGTCACCATGTTCAAACAAGGAAGCCACCAATATGTTTGAAAATGTTAGTCCAAAATCTTGATTCAGATGCTAATATTATCTCCATGTGGTAGGGAGATTGGTTGAGAGGAAGGCACATTAAGCAGCTCACGTATGAGCAAAAGGTGCAGGAATAATTACAAAAGCAGATATATCCCACATTTCTCCCGTGGCGGGAACACAACCTCTTTAAATATTCTAACACACACTTTGTGTGTTTTCTTCAAAGAAATGCCTTTTCAAAGGCAAAGAATGCTTATGTGTGGGGCCACCCATGGCTAATGTGCACATAGACAGCACCGCTCAGAGATGATGTGGTGCTAAACAAAAGATCAAATGAGGGACACTTAAGATGACACATGGCTTCATCTGATGATGGATGCATGCCTGCAAAAGCAAAGTGATCGATGTTTAAGGAATGTGGGCATACAGGTAATCAACACGTAGCAGCGTGGGCTTGTTGGTGATGTAGTGGACCAATCAGACAATGACAAGTGGCAATTGGTCAACCGAAGGTTGACCTCAGATTTGAATGGTAGGGGAAATATTAAAGAGTAAAAAATTTTTTTTTTAAAATTGTTTTTTCAAGTGGGTATGCACATTCAAATTTTAAAATGCAAAATAGGGCATTTATTCTAAACTTTAGATATTTGAATTTTTTTTGAAAATTTTAAAATTCAAAAGTTGCATATCTGAGTCTTTTAGCAGGGGGGGGCATATTTTTCAAATTGAGATTCTGAGAGTTTCTAAGAGGCAAATATAGGCATATTATATATCGCTGGAATCGGGAAAAGATGAACTTTTTGATTCTAATGTTAGTTTGTGCATAGGAAGTAGTTTGTTCATGCTATAGGAGGTTTTCTTCCAAATTTCAAATCTAAAATCGCATTTAGATATTTTAGCAATCAAAGGATTTCATCATTCAACAGGAGATATTATGCAAGTTTGTTACAAGGTAATGATGAAATCAAATCAGATCAAAATGGTAGAGAGAAGAGAGAGGGTTTTCAGCTGAAAAAGATTGAATTCTAAGTGGACACATGTCAGGCATAGATCAGATTTGGGAATTCATCTTCTCCTATATCTTTCTATCTTTCATTCTTTGGTGGTTGTTGGCAGTTTTCTTTGGGTAATACCAGTAGGGTTCTAGTGTTTTATAGTGAAACCATTTTCTTCAGCATATTCTCTCTTGTATGAATAGAATTAGGAAGGATAATACAGATAGTTTAGATCTGTTAGGTGTTTTCTGTGTTTTCATTTCATGCATATGAATGTATAATTTCAAGGAAATTAATACAAAGAATAGTAGATGGTTGAGTTTCATCTTGAATCTTATCTCCTTCATCATTGATCTTCAATGTTTTATAATCTTTGACATAGAGCTTAGGTTGTAGTTGTAGTCCCTTAGGGCCCGTTTGGATTGTGGATTTAAGGTGGAATTAAAATTCCATATTCTAATAACTTTTCAATCCACTGTTTGGGTGTGCAAAATACGAATTAGAATTCGATAGAAATGGGATTCCATATCCTCATTTATAGTCCATTTCATGGATTTCGTCTTCCATTGAAATACTTGGAATTGGTCATAAACCCATTTTAATTCTAATTTTTTATTAAAATGCACATACGCTATTTGTTGAAAGTGATTTTTTTTTAACATCTGTAAGTAGCTATTTCATTTCTCCTACTCGAAAGTATCTGTTGCCATTGCTTGGTTTTCTCAACCAGGTACGTCTCTACATTTTGTGCTTTCGATGAGGGTTCTACTCCATTCATATAGGTTCCATTTTCTTCAAGTTGTAGAGGTTTTTTTCAAGTTGCAATCTTCATCGGTAGGTAGGGCTTTCTCAACGGGTTCCATACCATTTCTTTGGTAACTTAGACCCTTCTTTTTTGGAAATGATGAGAAATCTAGGTGAGCTGCCATCAATTTATCTCTTTTCTCTTTGTATGCCGAAGTCAGAACAAGCAAATTTAAAAGATAGTCTTTTCTCTTTGTATGCCGAAGTTTCGACTGGCTTTGGGCATTTTATATTAGGTTGTTGATTTGCTAAATACATTTTTTTTATTTTGATAATAAATTTTAAAATGTGATTTATAATTTTATTCAAAAGTTGTTCTACTCGGCTAAATCCAAAAACAAAAGTATATTGTGCACATCATTGTCTCTCTTCAAAATTTTGGTCTATGTTGCACACATCGTTGTTTGTATGCTGATGATTTTCATCTAGCTTCAAAATTCATGTTCAAACTTTGTGTCTCATTTCAAATTTTTGTACAAAATTGTTTAAATCATTTCTATGCTGAAGTTTTCATCTGCTTCAAAATTCTAAGTTATAAATTACATCACAACAAATTATAAATTAATGTAGTTTTATTTTGGTGGACTAAGTATATTCCACAATTTTGATGATAATAAATATTAATGACTTTAAAATCATATAATGTGTAATCATGCTAAAATGATGTATTAAAAATATATTTCATTCATATTTAAAAAAATTACTTGTTCATGTCAGTATTCCAATTCCAATTCCTAAATGTGCAACCAAACAGAGGAAATGCGTATTCTCATATTGAATTCTTAGTGAACCAAACGGGCCCAAATCAAATCTCCAAAACTGAAACCTGGATTTCAAGTTCCAAAATCCCAAATCAAGGATTCCAGATGCCATTTTTGAAATCATATTCTAGCAACCAAACAAGCCCTTAAGGCTATATGTTATTTCATTATTGCCTATAACTCAAAGGGTTATGTAAATGCTTCAAGGAAATCAACAAGGTTGTGAGGTTCAGATTGAGCATAGATGTCTATTTACAAGTTAAATGGATGGATTAGATATTTGAAGATACAAATAGGTATCAGATATCCATATGTGTGTTTTTGAGTCATAGATTTGCCCAATAGTTAAGGCATTGATTAGTTTACATGATCATTAGGTCTTATTGCTACATATCTGAGGTTTTGCTTAATTCAATATTATTAATCAAATGTGTTTTACCCTTTTATGTTGAAGAGATATCAAAGTTTAACCCTCAATCAGCTTGTGCATTTCGTAGAGTTGTAATTAGCTACTACATTTCTTTGTTACCGCATAAGGCTTTAGGAGATATAAAGGGTCATAATCTATAGTAAATATATTTAGGAATATGTTTTGCAATGGTACCATATCGATTGAATCTAAGGTCCACCTGCCTAGGTCTTGTAGAGCCTAAAGTGAAGAAGGAGTTATGCCTTATAGTTGGCCCAAGACTGTAGTCAAGTGTATCCATCATAGGAATTTGCTAGCCTTAGATGCATCTTTCTGGTTTCTTGGTCATTTTCAAAACTGTTAAGTCAATAGCCAATAGGTTTAAGCCTCTAATTGTCATACAATACAAAATGTTGACTATCATAGAATTCCTTGTAGGTCTCCTACTCTAATTTTTTGGACTTAAATTCCTCTTAGGTTGAAATCTAACTATTCTATGGGTAGATTCAGACACCCTTTTGGAATTTATTTAAGACTCCAAAGCCTAGATTCCCAATTCCATTCTTGCAGCACCTAACCCATGTAAAGGTCACACTAGGTTTGGTTTTCAAAGTAATTACTAGATAATTGGTGCATGGCCTCAAACCTCCTCTACTAACCAAAAATAACTCAAATCCACCACTAAACTACCCATCAATTCAATTCAATATTTTTAAATCTTTTTGGTCTCAATCCTACCTGAATACACTAAGCTATTCAACTTAGGGACTAATGCAAACATGGTTTTTCCATTGAGACACTTCCTAATCTCTAGGAATCTATAATTATACCTTCCTTACTTGAATTTTCTAGAATCTTAAAGAATTCCACTGGTTCAAATGCAAGTTAGGGCTTCATTTGTGGAATGAGCTCTTAACAAGCCTTATCCTAGATTGTTTCCAGAAAATTTTCCTTAAACACTTTAAATCAAAATTAAACTATCTCAAACCAATTTAAAATATCACAATAACACAAAGGATCTTCAAAAAATCAACTTAGTTTGTAAGAATCACCACAGATATGATCACACAACTAAAACCATACTCCCTAAGGCACTTCTCTAACACATAACATGCTTACTAACCTTGTTCAAGGAGTCTTTTGGAAAAAACAAAAGTTATTGATGAATTTGTCTTGTTGCTATCACAGAATTGGAAAAACTTGCATTGACAACATTTGGGTACATTGAGCATTTTGGCTTAGAATGTATTGAAACTGAAAGGTATTGATTGGAACATGTTAGATATGCCAAAAAAAACCTATTGATGACTTGAAACTTCCTAGATTTGACTATTTGTAGATTTTTCCCATCAAGACCTAGAAGGGTCTCTTGGAACACTTCTACACTTTTTCTCATTTTGGGTTGTTTAAAGGGCTCATCATACTTTCCTCTGGATTAGAAGGGGATAGGATGAGGCTAGGGATAGGGTTTAATTGGCCACCTAGAGCTAATAGAGAAGATAGTTCAATCCCATGATGAAAGGTGAGAGAGATTTGGTAGTTGGCAACTTTGTATTGGCCAACACTGCAAGTTTTAGCATCACCTGAGATGGCATTGTAAAATGAAAATGGAGTGTGATATCAAAAAAATGAGAGAGGTTATTGTAGGCCTTTGCAACATAGTCTTTTAGGAACTAGAATCACATCCATACCTCACACGAGCTCTTAGATATGCTCCATCAAAGATCGTAGCCCTATGGCATTTAGTGACCCTTAGGGACATTCTGGTTCAGCATGCCCGAGAATGTTTGAGCACTAAAGGCGATAGGAAGAGGTTGGGGATAAGGTTTACCTAGCTACTTGGAGCTAATAGAGTAGATAGTTTGATCCCACGATAAAAGGTGAGAGAGATTTGGTAGTTGGCAACTTTGTATTGGCCAACATTGCAAGTTTCAGCACCACCCGAGATGGCATCGTAAAATGAAAATGGAGTGCGATCTCAAAAAAGTGAGAGAGGTTATTGTAGGTCTTTGTAACATGGTCCTATAGGAACTAGAATCACATCCATATCTCACACAATCCTCAAGATATGGTCTGGTTCAGCATGCTTAAGAACGTTAGAGCACTGAAGGGGATAGGATGAGGTTATGGATAGGGTTTACCCAAACACCTAGAGCTAACAGAGCACACAGTTTGATCCCACGACGAAAGGTGAGAGAGATTTGGCAGTTGGCACCTTTGTACTGGCCAACGCTGCAAGTTTCAGCATCACCCAAGATGGCATCGTAAAATGAAAATGAAGTGTGATCTCCAAAAAGAAAGAGAGATTATTTTATGTGTCCACAACATGGTCCTATAGGAACTAGAATCACATCCATACCTCACACCAGCTTGGAGATATACCCCTTCAAAGATCGCAACCCTATGGCATTTAGTGAACATTTCGGTTTGGCGTGCCTAAGAACTTTTGAGCACTAAAAGGGACATGAAAAGGTTGAGGATAGGATTTACCTAGTCACCTAAAGCTAATGGAGTAGATAGTTCGATCCCACGATGAAAGGTGAGAGAGATTTGGTAGTTGGCAACTTTGTACTGGCCAACATTGCAAGTTTTAGCACCACCCGAGATGGCATCTTAAAATGAAAATGGAGTGTGATCTCCAAAAAGTGAGAGAGGTTATTTAGGCCTCCAAAACATGGTCTTTTAGGAACTATAATTGCATCCATACCTCACACAAGCTCAAAGATATACCCTATAAAAAATCATAGCCCTATGGCATTTAGTGACCCTTAGTGATGTTCCAGTTCGGCATGCAAATAATAGTTGTCAAACTAAAAATGAAGTTGTATGGTGTTCCAACCATCCAAATGGAAATTATAATTATTGTAAGGCATGTACTTAAGATCCCCACACATGGGAAAGGTCATTGTACGGACGATGGATAGCATTGGTGAATAAAAAACTTAAATTTTATGTCTTTTTTACTATTTTTTCAATTCTATACGGCCTATATGGATTGGTGGTGGTACAAGTCTTATATGGTTGGATAGAGGGTTGAGTTAGGATTCCATTGAAATTTGTTTAAGGTCTTTATCTTGTATACAAAAAAAGTTATATTAGTTTTAGTGTAGGCAGGTCAGATTTACACCAAATTTGAGAGTTTTAGCAAGATGGAATCCTAACTTGCAAACCCACCATGGGATTTCAATGCCACTTTGTGGAATGCAATATAGGAGAGATTTATTTGAGATGGAAAAGATTCAGGGCTGTAGGAGTATGGAATATATTTTTACCACCAAGCCCTAGACTAAACATAATCTTATGTCTAGTTTAGATTTGAAGGAAAAGGAAGGATCAGGCTCCCAAACTGATTAATCTGACCCAATTGAAGGGTGTAGAAGGAAAAATTTGATGTATAGAAAAGATCCAAGGGGTTGAAACAAGTTTGTGAGCCCATTTTTTTATGTTTTCCTTGTAACCCAGCCTAAACTGGCCATTTAGGACTATGACACAAAGTGGGTATAACTTGATGCTGGAGCTGAGTTGGTGGTTAATCTTTTGGAATCTCTTAGGGGATGTTGAATAGTGTTTAAAATTGAAAAAATAGTAGGGCGTACTTTGTATGGTTTGGGAGTTTGACTATTAAAACTAGAAATTGTCCTAGTAGGAAGTGCTAGTAACAGTTTTGAAATTTGATTGTTTAGTGTTGAAAAACCTCAAGTTTGGGATTTTTCTTGTTGGTTTGAGTCTATAATAACCATTTTTGTCTGAAAAGTTGAGTTTTGAAACCATTTAAGAAGTATTTTTCTTTGTAGAGATATTGGTGGTAGGGTGTTCCTAGGTGTTGATCCAAGTTGTTTGAGTACCCTAAGTTTGAGGGTTGGGCTTGTGAAGTGGAGTCCACTTGCAGGGTAGAGTCTTCTTGTATTAGCATTCCATTGGATCCTTACTCCTTGGTGTCTTCAATGAATGTATCTTCATAGAATGACCTTAGTTCCCATACACCATTAAGTGATGATGATGAACATGAGTAATATTATGAGATCTGTGCCTACATGTTACAATGAAAAAGTCATATCTATTTTGAAATTAAGAACTATAAAACAAGTTTCCAGAGAACCTTAGGCTGGAAGACCTTTTTTCTATGAGATGACTACTCTTGGTAATAAGCTATCAAATATTGAAACTACACTCAAATCCAATATTTATAAGGATAAGGAAGAATTTTTGAAAGATATTAGCTATGCTAAGTGTAATAATTTTTTGAAGGAAAAAAATGAAAATGACAAGATCTAGTAGCTCAATCGGTAACACAAATTTTCCAATTGTTGGCCAACACTGGTGTAGGAGCACCAAGGTCACAAGCAAGAGGCAAGATGAGTAGTTGGGACATTGATGGATCCTTAGGTGGACTGGAAGAAAAAATGCCTTCTAAGGTCATTAAAACTTTTAATGATTTTAATCATGGACATGTGATCTTGTTTTGATCATAGATTGATCATATTGTAATGAAAGCTTTAATGTAAGCCTTAATGGAATTATTGAGCTTACAAGGTACCTAGGGGTCACTAGGAATCCATTTGGATTTATCCTAGGTTAGGGGTGGATAGAAAAGACCTATAAAGGTCTTGAATAATGTAATAAGGCTATCAAAGCCTCTAAAAGATGTAAAAGTCACTAAAAGTGCAATATTTTGTAAAAGCCAAAATGGGTTTAATGAAGTCATGTAAGGGGTTCAAAGGGTAGCTATCAGTTTTGTTTAATAAGGTCTCAAGTGAGCATAGTAATGTAATGGGATAGTCATGTAGCAAGGAAGATAAAAAACTATCAATTCACAACTAAAAACTTGTCAATTCACAACTAAAAACTTGTCACAGATATTGTGATCATTCATGACCTTGAACAACTAACACCCTCTTAGAAAAAGTGTTTTGAAAAAGGACTAAAAAATAGAGGGAAATTGATGTAGAGGAAAGGATGATGAACCCTTAAACAACCCAAAATGAGCAAATTCGTAACAATGTGCCAAGTGACCCTTCTAGGTCCTGATCGTCAAATCCTACAAATGGTCAACTCCAAGAGGTTTTAAGGCTTCAATGAGTTTGTTTTGATATATCTAGCATGTTCCAATAAATTCCCTTGAGTTTCAATACCTTTCAAGACAAAACGCACAACATGCCAAAATGTTGTCAATGCAAATTTACAATTATGTGACAGCAGCAAGACAAATAGGTAGATAACTTTCATTTTTTCCAAAAGACTCCTTGAAAAAATGGATGTTTTAGATACCCTTTATATTTTCACAAAACATATGAAAAATTTAGATATATTTCCTTTGGATAATATCACTCAACCTTCACAATCCCCCTATTTTCAACAATATAAGAATGGTGCATTTACAAAGCAACTGATAGGAGGACTTCAAATCTAGTTTCCAAATTTTGTGTAGGCTCTTAAAATGCTTCTAATTAGAAGATTCCACACTCAATTTCAACCTAATGGTTCCTTAACCCCAAAAGTCCTAATTTGCCCTCTCAAAACCCTTGTACATAGGGTTTTACCAATCTCTCAAAACCTTTGTACCTAGGATGTCTTGGTCATTTAATAGACTCTCTCTACCTGTCCCAACCAATTTTAAATAGTTGGAGGCTTAGCTAAGCCTGAAAACAATCTAAAAGTTAATTCCCTCCAAAATGCCCATATAAATGTTTGAATTCAAAATTTAAATTTCAAACTATGCATTTTATGAATGTTCTAATCTCCTAGCCTATTCCATCGACCTATGAAGGGTCAAATGGATTTATTGAATGCATTTAACAATGAAAAATACCCCAACCATTACATTGAATTTATCACCTATTACATTGTATTTTGGTCCTTAGACCTTTATTAGGACCTTTACATAAATTTTTGTATTCATCATTACATAAGGCCATTATAGGCTTCAAGACATTCCACTTGACCTCTTTTGATTGTATTTTATCCTCCTTAGTCCTTGGAGTCCTCCTTTGTTCAGTTGCCCTCCTAGATGCCCCTACATCAGAAATGGCCATCAAATATGTATGATTTAAATAGCTACATTAAATAGCCCTTTACTTCATAAATCACTTCAACTCAATAATTACGCTGTATAGACAACCTCATCATATGTCACTTGAAAAAACCTATCATGTACAGCATGAGGGAAAAATCCACAAAATTAAATCTTAAAATTTTACAAACCTATCATCAGATTGAGACCCATTTTCCTTGTTACTTTTTGATGATTGTGATCCTTTGCAATTCTAGGCATAAGATGATTAACACAAAATGGTACTTAAACCAAAAGCACTAATAAATATTGAGGATGTGAATTGATAATACTAGTTTGCTGATGATTTTGGTGTCTCACCCTTTATCATTAGTGCTTCAACTTTATTAGCACTCTTCTTTGGTGACCTACAAATGAAGAATTAGCATAGTAAAAAATCTAAGATAAGATTAATCTACTAAAATTAGAGAATGACAAAAATTGAATTTGGCTTGTGATTAAGAATTATCCATTTTGTACAAATCCTTTCTTTCTGAGTTGTATGATAACCCTTGCTTGATGAGTATTGAAAACTTCTCCCATTGTATCCTTGCTTTCGCTAGTTTGAAGTTTCTGGTTACATGCACACAATCATGACTTTACATCACAAAGCATTCACATTCTGACAATTTTCATGTTCTTTCATTACATTTTGATCTAAACAAAAAATTGAAAACTTTCACTTATTCAAACGACTAATCTAAAAATGGGTCCTATTAAAGAATCTAATATAAATTCAAATAATATATCTAGATTCTAAACAATTAAACTAAATCTCATCACTTACACATCATAACAATACAGTCCACCTTAGTCATGTGGATAGTCTTGGGGAAGAGGTTGCAATATTGTATTTGGATCCAATTGATGACTCTTTCTCTCTCTCCCTCTCTCCCTATTCATTCTAATGAGCCAACTGGATCTGCTCGACATTTTAATTTATCAATTATTGCCTCATGGTCTAACTCGTGAACTTTCCAAAGAATCTTATTATGTGGTTTTCCACCATATTTTATCAAGTGGACATTTGATGTGACAAAAAGATTTGAATAATGAAGAATCTTCCTCTCTATTTGCCAATCCTCAAATAACCACAAGTTAGGGTTCTTTATAGAATATCATCTAAGCCACGTGCTAGTTACAACCACCACACAGACATGGTACTCTAAACCTTCACCATCTATAACTGAGTGATCCAATTTTTGTTTGACTTCAACACAATGACACAAATAATAATCTATCCCTTGTTCATTTTCTTCAGGTGCAATAACAACAAAAATATGGCCTGCAGTGACAAATGTACAAAATGCGGTCATTAATTCAAAAAATACTTAGGTAAAAGTTATAAAGTTACATATTGAAACCACAAAGATATATAAATATATATTACTAGGTTGCACTAGATCTGACAAGTGGTCAAAGTCAATAGATGAATCCATCTCTACCATTTCTATTGCTTGTGGGAGACGATAGGTGTCAATTGGGTCCAAAATCTATATATCCCATTTGTCCACTCATTCAGTTGACTCATAGTCATCTCAATTTTTTGTTGCACATAATGGACAATAGCATGCCATTTTTCGTGTGTGGATACTCCATGAACTTGCATCAGAGATTCTAAAAGAGTGTAACTCACTAGATCTTGTTAGTGTGCAACAATCCTGATATGGTGCAATATTAGTATTATCTATCAACCAAAAAAATTTATGAACCATAGACTCACCTTCATTACCTGGACCCATTGTAGTGTTACACCATTGGACAATGGATTTTTCATCTACCAATATTGATCCATCTTTGTACTTTAGTTCTCCATGAGCCAAGGCTCTTTTAATGCATGTGCCTAAACCATCATGCTCTCCTTTACCATGACCAGCCTCTATGAAATTTCACATATATTGAATTCTACACAACCTGTGCATCTTGCTCAACCAATAGAACATCCATGCATTCTTGAATTGAGATGCACAATTATCTAACCAAATAATGTGCTAATGATATGTTATGCCCCTGTTAGCCAAATCTCCATAAAATAGTTGAAAACAACCATGTATGAACTCCATAGAATGTGATTGATCATCGCTGATGTAAAAATGGTACTCCCTCAAAATTTTCCTATCATCCTCTATACTTGTAGGTGAATGCATGAATGTTATGTGAACAAATATGGAAACTTGTTGAGAAGTATAATTATTTTCTTGCACTTCATTTTGTGTTTTTAGTGTGTAGTTCTCTGCGAAATCTACAACCAAAAAAATTGTATCCAGTGGAAACATATCCTTGCACAATTTGAATTGCAAATCCAGCCATCGAGCTCTATGGGTATGCCTTGCATACTCATAAATAATCTTTTCACAAAGAATCTTCATGAACTCATACATTAGAATCTTTTCAATGACTAAATTACATCTTTTACCATGTTTCCCATCTTTTAGAGCATATGTCACTATCTTCAATTTTTCATAATCTACTATTTCATTTCCAATTGCATGTGTACTATCCATATGTTGACAAGTTGATAAAAGTTGAAAAGAACCACGAAATAAGCATGTACCATCCAAGAATTATGTCTTGTAAAATTGTTGGTTGTCCCCTATTTCACATAAAATGTTGGATATGAATTCCCTTGAAGATCTTAGTGGCTCATTCATGTCACAATCCTGCAAAACAAACTGAGAATGCAAAAATACACATATATGCCTAAAAACATCAAAATGATTTGAAAATTCAATATGTATCCTACAACAACAAGTTGTGTGCGTGTGATTTATCTTCACATAAAAAGGTTTACCCATCTCAAAAAATATTTGACTACTTCAAATTTGAGGATACATACCAATAAATTTTGCAAAAAATTGTGTCTGAGTTGAGTCCAAAAAATGTTTCGCATGTGAGTTGCGATTTTGGCTACCAATCCTCCTTACAACATCTCTTTGATTAGGGGAAACACGTGTTATTTTTCTAAAAATATTTGATCAATGATTTCAAGGCTTCAATAATTTCTTTATCCTTTTGTGGTAGTCTACTAGTAAATGTCCATAACTCATTTTTTGTTGGATCTTCCAATCTCTCATGCCTTAGCACGACTCTCCTTAGAGTACCTCTACCAATTTTTAATGTTTTTCTTGTCTTTCTCATGAGTTGAGCTTTCTTCATTTGGTCACTTATTATTTTTGATGTAAGTACTCGTCTTATGATATTACTATCTTTGGTGTGTGATTTAGAGCCCACTTTTTCATAAGCACTCATTAGATTCTTTATAATGCTTTTTTCATTTGAATTGTCCATCGTTCTTAGCCCAAGAATCTCCATGATAGCCTAAATTTGAAATTCCTCATCATTTCAAAAAAAATTGGCATTGACCTGTAATATTTAATTTTTCAAAAAATAATCTCCACATACGATTAACTTTTCTTTGAAAAGTATTCTTTCTAATCTTGTGAGGCATTGATTTCAAAATGTTAGTATCAATATCAATCAAATATTTTGGTCTTCTACAACAAATTCTAGAAGGTCATCTAATCTCTTCAATTCTCTCAACATTTTGAATATCAATATAAGGTTGAATGTATTATGAACCTTGAATAGAAGATGATGTGCCTTGGCAATAAGATGTAAAAGATGGAATATCACCTACTTGATGTGTTGATGTTGTGCTTTCAACATGACATGATGGAGTGTGTATATTGTCAAATCTACAAATTTGTATCTCTTCAACATGAGAGGATGATATGACTTCAACATTGGAAGATGGTGTAGTAGATGATATGACTCCAACATTGGAAGATGGTGTAGCTTCACAATTCAATTATCTTCTTGAGCATAACAATCTCATTTGTTCTCTTTGTCTTTCTAATTCTTCCTCTTTGTTTCTTTGTACTGGTGGTTCTTAATCCTCTTTGAAAGTCAATTCTTCATTATTTCTTTGCAATTTTTTTTGTTCACATAGTAATTTCATTTTATCTCTTTTAATTGCCAAATCTCTCCCCCTATCTTCATTTGTTTGAGTTTTTGGTTTCTTCTTTGGCATGATGATGATTTCTACATGTCAAATTATTCAAACATCTGAATTACTTAAAATGTGTAAATTACAAATTATTCAAATACATATAAAGTAGAGAATGGATGAAATGGGCCCCAAAGTTTCTTTTTGACTGTTTTTAGGTGATTTCATATAGTGCGTATGCACTATGTGAGTACACATCACTCTCCATCCTCCCTACTCTCTCTTCCCTCTCTTATCCCCTACTCTCTCCCCCTACTCTCTCTCCCCCCTCTCCCATCCCCTACTCTCTCTCTCTTTCACTCTTCCTCTCCCACTACCTACTCTCTCTACCTCTCTCACCCTCTCTCCTCTCCCATCACCTGCTCTTTAGATCTCTCACACACACTCCCATTGTCCCTCTCCCACTTCCTACTATCTCTCTCATCTCTTCCCCACCTCCCTACTCTCTCCCATCCCCTACTCTCTCTCTCACATCTACTACTCTCTCCCCCTCCCCCATCTCCCATCCACTAAACTCTCTCTTTTATAGATACACACTCCCATCCCCCCTCTCCCACTCCCTCTCTCACCGCCTACTATCTCCCTCTTAAGCTCCCTCTCTCCCTCTCTACTTTATCTCTCTCCCCCATTCCCTACTCTTTCTCTCTCCAATCCTCAACTCTCTCCCATCACCTACTCTCTCTCACACACTCTCTCTCATCCTTTCACTTTGTCTCTCTCATCCCATACTCTCTCTCTGCCACCTTTTGCTCTCTCTTACACTCTTTCCCACCCATTTACTCTATCTCTCCCATCCCACACTCTCTCTGCCACCCCCTACTCTCTCTCACACTCTCACACTCTCTCTCATCCTCTACTCTCTCCCTTTCATAGACACACACACACACACTCCCATCCCCCCTCTCTCTTCTCTCCTATCCCCTACTCTCTAGATTTTTCACACACACTCCCATCCCCCTCTCTCTATCTCCCTCTCCCTACTCTCTCACTCTCTCTCCCATCCCCTACTCTCTCTCTCTCTCACACCCTCTCCCATCCCTTACTCTCTCTCTCTCTCTCACACACACACATCTTGTTCTCTCTCTCTACCACCTCCTACTCTCTCTCACACTCTCTCCCATCTCCTCCTCTCTCTTACACACACTCCCATTTTCCCTTCTCTCCCTGTCCTACCACCTAGTCTCTCTCTCCCATCTGCTACTCTCTCTCTCTCTCCCCCCTCTCCCATCCCCTAAACTCTCTCTTTTGTAGATACACACTCCCATCCCCCCCTCTCTCTCCCTTCTCCCATCCCTTACTCTCTAGATCTCTCACACACACTCCCATCCCTCTCTCTCCTCCTCTTCCACTCCCTCTCCCACTACCTACTATCTCTCTCTCTCAAGTTCTCTCTCTCCCTCTCTACTTTCTCTCTCCCATCCCCTACTCTTACTATTTCTCCCATTCCCAACTCTCTCTCACACTCTCTCCCATCCCCTACTCTCTCTCTCTCACTCTCTCTCCCATCCTTTCACTCTGTCTCTCCCATCCTATACTCTCTCTGCCACCCCCTACCCTCTATCACACTATCACACTCTCTCTCTTTCACACACACACACACACACACACACTCCCATCCCCCCCCCTCTCTCTCTCTTCTCTCTCATCCCCTACTCTCTAGATTTGTGACACACACTCCCATCCCCCTCTCTATCTTCCTCTCCCTACTCTCTCTCACACTCTCTCCCATCCCCTACTCTCTCTCACATGCTCTCCTATCCTTTACTCTCACTCTCTCCTTCTCCCACAGCCTACTCTCTCTCTCCCCTCTACCATCCCCTACTCTCTCTCTCTTTCAAAGACACACACACTCTTATCCCCCCTCTCTTCTCTCCCATCCCCTATTCTCTAGATCTATCACACACACTCCCATCCCCCTATCTTTGTCCCTCTCCCTCTCCCTCTCCTACCACCTATCATCTCTCTCTCTCTCTCTCAACTTCTCTCCCTCCCTCTCTACTCTTTCTCTCTTTCTCTCATCCCTTACTCTCTTTCTCTCTCTCTTTCTCTCTCTCTCCCATCCCCTACTCTCTCTTACACTCTCCCATCCCCTAATCTCACTCTCTCTCTCCCATCTTGTATGAGTTCCCTATGCCACCAAATACTCTCTCTCACACTCTGACACTCTCTCCCATCCCCTACTCTATCTCTCTTACACACATTCCCATTCCACCCCTCTCTCTCCCTCTCCCACTCCCTCTCCCACTACCTACTCTCTCTCCCCCATCCCCTAATCTCTCTCCCCCCTCTCACATCCCCTACTCTTTCTCTTTAATAGACACACACACTCCCATCCCCCCTCTCTCTCTCCTCTCCCATCCCCTACTCTCTAGATTTTTCACACACACTCCCATCCCCCCTCTCTCCCTCTCCCACCCCCTCTTGCACCACCTACTATCTCTCTCTCTCAAGTACTCTCTCTCCCTCTCTAATTTCACTCTCCCATCTCCTACTCTCTCTCTCTTTCTCTCTCTCTCTCTGTACAAGCTCTCTCTACCACTCCCTACTCTCTCTCAAACTCTCACACTCTCTCCCATCCCCTACTCTATCTCTCTTATACACATTCCTAACATTCCCTCCTCTCTCTCTCTCTCTCGCACTCCCTCTCCCATTGAATACTCTCTCCCATCCCCTACTCTATCTCTCATACACACTTCCATTCCACCTCTGTCTCCCTCCCACTCCCTCTCCCATCGCCTACTATCTCTGTCTCTCTCACTCTCTCTCCCTCTCTCTCCCATCCCCTACTCTCACTCTCTCTCTGCTACCCCTACCCTCTCTCACACACTCACACTCTCTCCCATCCCCTACTTTCTCTCTTACACACACTCCCATCCCCCCTCTCTCCCCCTCTCCCACTCCCTCTTCCATTTCCTACTCTATTTCTCTCCCATCCCTTACTCTCTCTATCTCTCTCTCCCCTCTCTCATTCCCTACTCTCTCTCTTTCACACACACAACCATCCCACCTCTCTCCTCTCCCATCCCCTACTTTGTCTCTCACTCTCTCTCCCTCTCCCACTACCTACTCTCTCTCTCTCTCTCACTCTCACTCTCACTCTCACTCTCACTCTCACTCTCACACTCTCTCTCACTCTCACTACCCCTACTCTCTCTCACATTTACACACTCTCTCATATCCCCTGCTCTCTCTCTCTCTCTTTCTCTCTTAAAAACATTTCCACCCCCCCTCTCTCTCCCTCTCCCACTCCCTCTGCCATCACCTACTTTCTCTTGAGCTACTATGTCTTCCACCTCTCCCGTTCCCTACTCTCTCTTTCACACACATGCACTCCCATCCTCCTCTCTCTCACTCTTCCTCTCCCACTTTGTCTCCCACCACTTAGTCTCTCTCTCCCCCATCCCCTACTCTCAATCTCTCTCTCCCAATCTATACTCTCTCTCACACTTCCTCTCTCTCCCATCCCCTACTTTCAATCTCTCTCCCCCATCTTGTACTCTCTCTCACACTTCCTCTCTCTCTCTCTCTCTCTCTCTCTCTCTCTCTCTCGCATCGTGTGCTCTCTTTGCCACCCCTACTCTCCCATCCTATACTCTCTTTGCCACCCCTACTCTTTCTCACTTCCTCTCTCCCATCCTATACTCTCTCCCCTCTCCCATCCCCTACTTTCTCTCTATCTCTTTCTCTCTCTCACACACACACACATAGCCATTCCTCCACCTCCCCACCCCCCTAGCTCTCTCTTGTGCTTGGTTTGCAATCTAGGTCTCAATAGTGTGTGTGCACTATAGCGTACACGTACTATTGAGAATTTAAATGCTTATAATAGCACATGCACACTATAGGGCACACATGCTATTGAAAACTTTGTATTAAAATCAAGCCTAAGGCTTGGTTTTGCCTTGGAGATCCAACCCAAAGGTTTGGAGTTTATAAACAGGTCTGAGATGTGTTTTCCAGTAAACATAGAAAAAATGATTGATTTTTCTTGTGTGTTCCCCTTCAAGATTCCTTGTGGTTGGGTATCGATAAGATCAGGTTACATAGCATCATAGGTCTCTGTGTTAGCTATCTAACCATATAATTTATTTTTAATTTGAACTATTTCAAGCCTTTCATCTATAATTTCTTTTGAATGTATGTTCATTTTTTGTCAAAAACCACCATGTACTAATTGGGCTATAGATTTTAGCTCATTCATCAAATTTTGCAATAACTTAGTTTTTTAGAAACTAGACTCCATTCTACACACTTTGAAAAAAAAGTTTTTATTTTAGATTAGTTTTCAATTATTTCTAGGGGGAGCACACAGATATTTCATATTTTTGGGATGTGTCTATTAAAAAAATTCATTAGAAAAAAATACACATTATTAAATTACCCAAAAAATCTAGGATAAACTACATAGTGTTAAGTAATTTTTGACCAAAGCAATTAAAGAATTTCAAAAAAAAAATTAAAATTTTAGGGGGCCACACTTTGTATTGTGTTATTTTTTTTGGAATAAAAAGTACCACTTTTTGTGGCCCCCTTTTTTGAGAACCTAAAACTTAACCATTTTGAAACAAAATTAGTAGTTTAGAAACTATATTCTTAAAATTTTAAGTGTAACTATCTTCAAATTCTTGTTGAAGTTCAAAAATTGCAGATTTCAAGAAAAAGGTGACCACTTATACCCCCCTTTGGCACCACAATTTGTTGCACTTACCTAAATATAGTTTGATTGCTAACAATATCCCGTTATCATTATGAGATAATACATTATAATGTGTATCAATTTTGTTAGGTAAACATGATGTTTGCATAGTCATGTCTCATAGTTTCAATATCTATCACAGAATAAATCCATTGCATTTGATTGGGCCATAAAATCTATCCTTCTGAATATCAACATATCCACCTAATACTACTTGCACAATAATTGGATTATTGCATTACATCATATTGAGTTCTACTGTGTAGACCCTTATCTAATTTTAATAAAAAATTTCATCTGTGATTATTAGAAATGTTCACAAGAGTGCATGTTGATTTATCTTTCCAAAATTCAATTATCCTAATAGCCCATATTGCATCATGAAACCATCAACATAGTTTTTGGTTATGACATCTTGAGCCTTTATTCCATGGGTCTTAACTTATTGACCTAGTGTAATTTTGAATATTATAGTTAACATAATAGAGACTAAGATGTATATTAGTCCTAATAAGATCTTAGGTTCATATTGGTAAGGGAAATGCCAGTCATGGCATGCTCAAATCCCAGAACCTACTTACCATTGTTCTATCATAAGGTATATGATTACAGTATAAAATCCACATTCTATACATAAGAGGTAGAAACATGACATTTCATCTTTGGTCTCTCCCTATATCTAATCATATTCATGCTATTAAGATTTAAAATAGGGTACTGGGGAAGGGGCCTTGCAATTGTGACCATTATTGTTGGTTATTAGTTTCATTTGATGCTTTCATTTTTGAAAGAGTATCTATTTGTAATCCTTTAATATTGAAAAGACACTATATATATTCTTAAGACCTTGAATTTGACACTGGACCTTTGTAGGAGTGTTTGTATATGAATGCGTAGACCATGTCTTTCTTTGTCTACACATATAGATGACCATTATAGAGAAATATCTGTCCATTTTGTATTCCCTTTCATTATTCATAGAACCCTTAAGGGTCTTTTACATTTTATTTCCTTTGAATGTCTACTCTATTCCATGTAATCCCTTTCTATAGGGTTTAGTGAATAAGACATTCCTTTGTTAAAACCCTTGTATTTCAATGTAAACACTTCTTGGAGCATTTATTTTTTATCTAATATATTCATTCCTTGCTGATATTTTTCTCTATTTCCATCATATATCTTCCTCTCCATTTGACCAAAAATTTTGTTGTACATTTCAAAACCCTCGAGGTTTACCAGTTCATTTGCTTTGAAAATCTAATGTGGATGTCTTTTTTAAGAATAATAGAAACATGTTAAATCTTACCTTTGACAAAGAAATTCCTTTTTCTTTAAAAAAAAAACCTAGGATTTACTTAGAATATTTTTTTGTTTAATATGAGACATTCTTATGAACATAAAGCTTCCTCTATGTATTCACTCTCTGGACTTCAATACACTGTTAACACATAAACCACAACTATTAATACATAAAATTAGAAACCATATTTTCACATTATGATTAGCTCTACTTGATGAATACCCTTACCATTGACAATGAATATATTTTACATGATGATATTGAAGCTATATAACTCTAGATAAAATAGGAATCACTAGTCTTTATTAATGTACCAAAGTTGATATGTTGCCACCTAACTATCAACATGGTTCTATATTATTTCATAAGAAAATAGAGATATTAATCTTCTTTCCTTTCCACATTTGGAATTGCAACACATTTTTTAAGTTTGCAAAATAATGATGTTCATCTTGTAGCATGCCATTTTTATCTAAAACTAATAACAACTCTTTAATTTATGAATAAAAAAGACTTTCTCTTCTTTGATGTTGTTTCAAAGCTGAATTTGAATAGATATTAATCTTGATCTTAAATTGTAAGTGCCTCTAACAAATTGCTTGTACCTGTCTTTTACTAATCAACATTGTCATGTGTTTAATGATATGTAACATTTCATTGGCATTGTAGTTTTGAATGTCATCATTCATTATTGAATATTGTCTCTTATTTGACATGATGATTCTTCACCTTGCTAATCTCTATGTTTCTGATGTCTTTGAAAGGTAAGGCTTTAATTAGGTCAACAATATTATGAATTTTTGGTCATTGGGTCATACCCATTATTATTTCCTTTATTGCCAACAATATCCTTCTCACACTTCATTGGCATAGGATGGTATTTTTTCTTGAAATCCTTACTGTCTCATACACTCAAATCTCAATGTTTTCTATTTATTTATACATATTTTCTTATAGTACTTTATAGTGAACTAGATGTTCCCTTTTTCTATAAAAGTGTATTTGTTCATTTCTAGTTGCATGGCCTTTTTGAAATGCTTGTTGTCATTATCACATACTTTCACTTAGCTGCATTATGTAATATAAAATATGTTTCAACTATTAGCTCACATAGAGGGAAATCTGATGTCCTTTTCCATGAAGAGCTTTCCCTTACATTCCTTATTCTGACATTCACTCCTATAACCAAAGTTTTTCTTTTGTGGCTTAACTTGACATTCTTTTACTCATGTTATCGCATTTGTTATTATGAGATGTTATATGTATCTCATTGAAACATGTATCTACTACTACTAACCTTATGCTCTTTTAGATATGATTTCCATATTTCTCCAGTACTTCTCTACCATTGTGTATTTTCATATTTAAATAATAATTATGACTATTTGTAAGCTTCACAATGAACTTTCATTGGCTGCTCCATGTGTGAAATTTTCCTTTTTGATTGTTGATCATATTTTTAAACATTTTTTTATTGAATAAAATCCTTAAAAACTTATAATAATTAAGAATTATTTTATTTGCTAATTACCATATGCACTTGCATCTATTAAATCATGTCCCCAACATTGTTAATGCTTTACACTTGATCTCCTTCCCACACATTGTCTCTCAACAACATGGTATGTAATACCCATCTTTTTTTGATATCATTGTGTATTCTCTATCAAGCTCTATTTGAATCTTCCATGAACATGTTATCCCTTAAGTGATATTTGAATGCAAATACTTCAATATGTGATTGTAATTATTTTCTTGATGATATCATACGATGACTTTAAATGATGATTATTGCATCTTCATGATGATGAGTTGTTATAGTGAAATTTAATGTTATTTGTATTCATAATTTATTAATGATACGTACCACATACTTGCATGTGTACAATGTGCATGTTTATTTTATATTTTTGTTTGATGTGTTTAAGGGAGGGAGTTGTATCGACATAGTCACTTGCTAGTCAGAATCTACATGATGTACCACTTCCTACCATTGCTTGTTTAGCTTAGATATATATACATATGTACATGCTTATCTTTCATGCAAGTTGCAAGTACCTGGCATTGACTTTCTTGAATTGCTCAAATGAACACATCCTATCACAATAACTCAATGGTAAGAATGGGGAGTTAATGATCAGATCCAATCCTAGCCATAGCCTAAATACTTGTCCTACAAGGAGGACTCGTATATGGCAAGGTACCATTTTTAAACTTGTGATTCTTTTTGTGCATATGTTAATTGAATTTCTCTTTGGTTGATTTTTCTTATATATTTCATGTGGTTTGACTCTGTGATTTACTTGGTGGAATGCTTATTTATGATTTTTGGATCAATCATTGATATTTGAATTATTAAGTGTTATTTAATTAAAAAATACTAAAATAAGATAATATTTCTTTTCTTTTTTTAAATATTGGAATATTGAGCTAAATTAAAATATTTAATTTAAAGTCCCAATTTAGAAAATTATATTGAAAGAATTTAAATATTAAATATTATTTTAGTGTGAAGATTTAATTTTTTTAATCAGTAAATGACCTAAGCTTTTGATTATATTGATTAATAGAATTACAACAGAGTAAACTCCATTCAAATGGGCATTGGTAGAAAAGAATAGAGAAGAAAACCTCCAGTCTAGCCTAGGACCACAATCATTTATTATTACATTTTGAAAGAGGCATACCCTAGTTATTTTGCTTCAAAATATTTAATTAATGTTACAAGGAAGTGGAAACCAATCTTGAGAAGATAATTCTAAAAACCAAAACCAAACGTATGGAGTCCTTATCCCAAAGAATTGTTCCAACTAGAATTCTAAACTTTGTGGATACCCCTAGTTGCTAATTTCCTTACAATTCTACTAATTAAAAAAATAGCTTAAAATAACCATTAGTAATATTAGTAATAAATATTTTAAATCGGACCCAAATAGATCTAGCTATTCCAAAAATGAGAGAAGTTGCTAGACCTAACTGAACTCAAGGCCAGATAACACATGACTCATTTAAGACCTTCAAAAGAAGCTGAAATAAAAAGTTTAAAGCTCACAGAGTAAATGGGGCTTAAAATATACAATATAAATATATTCCTCTAATATGATAAATACCTATCTAAAAACATTATTTTAATTTAAGGAACACACTAAAAGATTACTTAATTATCCTTCTAAAGGAACTTTGTTAAGGATTCTTAGTTTAATTATCATCTGTAGTCTAAATTTAGTATTTTTCTTATTGTGCATGAAACCAAACTCAAAAGTAATAACTTTAGGTATGAGATTTATCCTATGATAATCAGAAGCTAGTTTGTAATCATATGAAAAGAAGAAGAAAATATTTCCCATCTTCATTATCCAATTTTCAGTACATAAGAGGAATTTGTGAAGCTCTAAGTTAGGAAAAGCCCAACAATCTAGAATAATATAAGTGTAAAACAAACCAAAGAATGAACCTTGTTTAGTTTGAGTCTAATATGCTTATACATTCCTCTAAACTAGTAATAACAAAGATAAATCAATATAAAAGAGAGTTAACCAACAAACAAACCATCCCAAACATACAACAACCTTTGATCCATAATTTGATAATAAACTTATATATATTTATAGATAGGAGATATACATATGAAATCTAAGATTATAAAAGAATACTATTGTATGCCTCCAAACTAATCTATGGCCCAAGCAGAGGAAAGGCCTAAGGCCTACAAAATACCATACAATATAGTAAACTAAAACTATCTTTAAAAAATTACATAGGGGGAGAAAACTAAAAATAGAAACATGACCAATACTAGAAAAGATGACCAAATTGACTGAGGAGAGCTAGAACAAGGGAGAAACTAGAATGGAGGGAAACTTAGAATAACAAAACAACATACTAGACCTAACTTAGGTGACATAAAAAAGTAAGGGGTGGGAAATCTATAAGGCTAACATCTACTTCTAGAATACCATGACAATCTCTGAGATATCCTTTGGGTTCTCCAACTAAAAATTTGGCAAGAACTCGAATGTGGACTTTTCTTGACTTGATTTCTCCATATTTGGGGTGCAAAATTCTAGTTCCTCTATGTTGTCGAGAAACATAACTAGATGAATTTATGCCTTGAAGATGGTGAGATAATTTTTAAGCTAGGTTTTACTATTATCTTCAATGATATTTCTCCATCGAAGGAGAAATTGAATACTAGCCTCCATTTTAGGCCACTCCTTGATGAAAGCCACATTCTCCTGAATGACCAGGGTAGGGCACCTGATAACCACTGCTAGATGAAAGCCTCCCAAATGATGCACCATGTACATTTTAGGTAATGGGAACCTCAACTTCCTCCAACCCCACATGCAAGATAGTATTGAAAATGTTGCAGCAGAGTCAAATCATGGCCCACTTATCTATCTTAGCTCTAGCCAAGAACCCAATGAAAGCCCCTATTATATCACTATTGGTGTGCCCAGTAAACTCATAATCAAATGTACCCTCTCCAATGGAATGACACACTGCAATCCTAGTCATGCTGTCTACAGGCTTTAGGATCCAAATCCATCTTTTTTATTTTACACTTTCCTAGAATGCCATTGTCCTAACTTCGAAGGTATGATAGAGATAGATATTGGTATCCATTTTGGGGATGAAAGGAAGAAATTAATAGTGATGGAAAATCCCAAAATAAAAATGGGGGATAAAAACTAACCAACAAAGGATCTAAAGAGGTCAAGAAAGTGACATCATCCTTCAGTGATGATAGCTCATGATGCAGCCGCCTAGTGTTATTTAATGATGAAGAAAGGAGAGGAAAAAAATTGTCTCTACCTATAATTATGATCTCACTATGGTTGCAACCATAAGTAAATTATGAAACATTGAGGCATATACCCAATCCTTACCAAATATGAAGGAAACCAAAAAGAATACTATGGTGGGAAGCCTAAAGACTATAATAATAAATTTTGATGATAGAGATATTCAAAGAAGCTCCTTACTGAGAGTACTCTAGATCCATTATGAAACTAATAAGATTAAATCTATTAGGGAGAGATAGAAGACTCTAACCTATCAAGGGGGAGCAATTAGAAAGGAAAAAAGATAAAATGGAACTAGTGTTGATCTATCAGACTAACTATGAGGACTGGACATTTAAAATTGGATTTGATGTAAATACAAGAGTGGGAGGAAGAAAAAAAGAAATAAATTATCCTAATATATCCAAGCAACCTCTTAGGGCTATATATTATTAAATATTAGAAAATCTTCTCTATCAGCGCCTTTGTTAGCTAGTTGATCTGCCTTCTTATTACCTTCCCTATAAATATGTCAAATTTGTATATCTGGGAAGAGGTCCATAATATTTAGAAATTCTTCTAATTTGGAGTTAAGGACCCAATTTGGCATGTAATATTTCTTGCTAGCATTGAGAACAATCTGGGAGTCACCTTCAATAATGATCTTTGTAATACCTAAATCTAGAAATATTAGTAGATCTACTTACAGAGCTTCTAATTCTGCAAGATTATTAGTAGTAGGGTCTATGGGTTTAGCTCTTTTAGTGATCCACCTATTGGATGAATTGTTGATAGTACATCTAATACTAGTGGTGTTAGGATTGCCTTTGGATGCCTTGTTGAAGTTTAACTTGGTCCACCCCAAAGGAGGTGGAGTCCATTTGTAGTTTTCGCTTGATTCTTTGTTCTCTTTTTATAAGTAAGAGGGGGATTCATAAGAGTCATCCAATTATTTTTTATAAAGCCATCCAAATTCAAGAATGAGCCCTCCTCAATTTGAGTTTTCCTAAGATGGGAATTTAAAATTTTGACTATGCAAGCTTTGGTTTTTTTGAGGATCTCCTCTAATAGCATATCCACATTATAGAAAATTCTTTGATTGCTTTCTTTCTAGAGTTCCCACATTAGAATAAATGGGCTAATATTCCAAATTTTACTATATACATCATCGCGAGACCTTTTCGGCCATCCCTTAAGAAATTTAGAAAGGGAATTGGGAAAAGGAGTGATCTAACCTAATATTTGTCGAAGCCAATCCCAAAAAAGTTGTGAATATGTGCATTTATATAGAATGTGGTTAGTGTCTTCACTCTCTTGTCTACATAGCTCACATCTTGATAGACCCTTGATACCTATCTTTTTTAAATGGTCAACTATTAGAATTCTATTCTAAAAATCTATCTAAAGAAAGAAGCTAGCCTTGGGTAGACATTACACATCCCAACATAGATTCAAAGGGATGCCTACTTCTCCCTATTCAAAGGAATTTATGATGAGTCTATATCCATTATTGACACTATATCTCCCATATTTAGAAATAGCCCATATGAGATTGTCCTTTCATTCTAGTTTCTTGATTTTCCTATTCTAGAGAAGTTCATTGAATACCTTTTTTGTAATTGGATCTACATCTAGATTATCTACTAGCTTCCATTCCCATCTAGAGACTCCATTAGAACAAGATTTAGTTTTATAGTCATTGACCTTATGCCCCCAAAAATTAATTAGATAATTTTTAATAATTTTTGGGATCCCCAAGATATCTACTGGGGGAAACCCGTCCTAGGAGTCTTCCCAAAAGAGGGCCTCATCCCCCACCCCTACATCCCAGATAAGTTATATGCAAATAAGGACTTGACTTTTAGCAATGAATTTCTAGCTCTTGAATTCTTTGGGGAGAGACTTCATTCTAAAAGTAGAGTAGGGATCTACTACATTAAGATATTTTTTGTACAATACTTTAGCCCATTTTTGTTCTCTTTCAACGAAAAGGTGTCAAGTGAGTTTAGTCCCAAGAGCTTCATTTTGCCAACATAAGTTTTTTTATGCCTAAACCCCCTAAATTCTTTGGTTTACATATGTTGTCCCATTTGATAAGAACCAACTTATTTGAATCTTCCGAATCATTCCAAATAAAGTTTCTAAATTTGTCCTCAAATTTCTTATATACATTTTTGGCCAAAGGAAGGCAAGATAGAGGATAGGTTGGTAGAGAAGATAGGACAACTCTAATCTTAGTAACTTTACCTACTTTGGTGAGCCATTTATCTTTCCAAACTCCTATCCAAGAGTCTACTTTATTGAGAAAACTAAGCCATGCCTTGTTTGATATCCTTCCTTTTTCTAACTCTATTTCTAAATATTTACAAGGAAAAAAACCTATTTAGAGGCTTTCACTTTTTGGCCAGAAGCTTCCATACACTAAGCTGGATGACGGATTTGATGTTTAGGGCCTCCATTGTTGATCTTTTGCATGGTAGGATAGTATCGTATGCATAGTGTTGATGAGTGATATTAGAAACATTATCATTGATCTTGATATCGCTAAATTTACCTTCTAAATGAGCTTTGGTTAGTGCCCTTCCAAAGGCTTCTGCTATGATAATGTATAATGAGGGGGATAGCCGATCACCATGCCTAATGCCTCTTGAGGTCTCAAAGAAACCTTTGGGGGTTCCATTAATGAGAACTAAGATTTTGGTTGTGGAGATACATTGATAGATGTAGTTTATCCATTGGAGAGAGAGTCTAAAGGCTTCTAAGACTTTGTATAAAAACCTCTAGTCAACCATGTCATAAGCATTTTGGAAATCTAATTTCATGAACATGCAAACCAATTTGTTTTTGTTAGTTGAATGCAAATTTTCTTGAATAATCAGTAAGCCATCTAAGATGGATATACCTAGAACAAAACTAGTTTGTTCTTCTAATATTATTTTGGGAAGAATAGGTTTAAGATGATAGGCAAGAATTTTAGATAAGATTTTATAAATGGTGTTACATAGGGCTATTGGTCTAATCTCACCTCGATTTTCAGGAATCTCCTTTTTAGGAATCAAAGTGAGGAAAGTGTTATTATTGATTTTACATAATATCAAACCCCGATTTATTAAAGCTTCGATGGCTTTCTACATATCAATTCCAATGATATCCCAACATTTTTGATAGAAAAAAGCTTGGAAGCCATCTAGGCCTAGGGATTTGTCTAGATTCATGTCAAATATCACACATCTAACTTCTTCCAAGTTTATCAAACTATTTAATAATTTATTATCTTCTTGGGACACCACTCTAGTAATGGCCTCCAACATCTTTGATTGAGCTACTAAATTTGAATGGTCATTATTATTTAGTAAGTTCTAAAAGTGGCTTACAAAGACCTTAACTATTTTATCTGAGTTGTTTATAATTGAGCCTAATGAGTCCTTGATTTTAGTTATCTTTCTTTGAGCTATATTATGAATTTTTTGTGAGTGTTTTAGTTGCCTTCTTCTAGCCATTTTTCTCTTGACTATTGTCTCCAAAAGACTTCTTCTTTGGCTAGGATAGATTCTTGCTTGGCAAGTAGTTCTTCTTCTAGGTTGAAGCTATCATTATTCATCCCCTTTTTAATTACTGCTATATTTAATTCTTTTAATTTCCCTTCTATTTCTATTTTAAAAAAGTTATTAAAGTGTTCCTTATTACACTTAAGAATATTTTCTTTAATCATATTTAGTTTGGATACAAAAATGTATATTTTGGAACCTTTGAAGTTACCTTGTTTCCACCAATCTTTGATGAGCTCCATTAACTCTTTGTCTAAAAACCACATTTTTTCACACTTAAATAAGTTTATAGCTAGTTTAGAGGGTTTAGAAAAAATAAACCGAATAGGAAAGTGATCTGATCTTGCTATATGAAGTACTAAAACTTGGATTTCAATTTTTAGTTCACTGAGATCACCTTTAACAAAAAAACCTATCAAGTTTCTTGGCTATATAAGTGAAATCTTTCCTTCTATTATTCCATGTATACTTCTCATTGTTAGATGAGATATCTATTAGGTTATTAAGATTTGTCCAAATCTTAAACTCCTTAGTAGCTTGGGAGGTATGTTGAATGCCTCAATATTTTTGATCTAAATTTAAAATAGTGTTGAAATCACCTCCAATCAGGATGAGTTCATTACTATGATTGTTAATGAAGATACTCATTTCATCCCATAAATTTTTTTTAGCATAATTAGTAGTGGGACCATAGATGTTAACTAGAAGAAACTGTAAATTAGTTTTAATGCTACTAACTCTGCTACTTATCCATGAATTATTCAAACATAAAATATTCAATGAGACTTTCCTAAGGTTCTAGATCATGCCTAAACCCCCTGAGGCTCCTCTAGATTCATGAAAATAATTGTTCTAGCTACCTAGTTTCTTTTCTAATTTAGACCCTTCTTCTATATTTAGCTTTGTTTCTTGTAACATGATAATTTCTGATTCAAATTGTTTTAAATTTTTTTTTAATATCCATTTTTTACTAGGGGCATTTAGGCCCTTAGCATTCTAAGTTGTGATCTTCATGTTGCCTTGGGAAGGATTTTTTCCTTCCCTTCATTGAGTAGATAGCTAATCTTTTGTTGTTCTTTTACCTTCCCATCTACTTCTCCAAGTTCCTTATGGGATTTTCTTCCCCTTTTGGCTTTAACTTTACCATAATTAGGTACTATTAGCCCTTCTTGGTTCTTCTAGATACCTAATTGATCTAAATTTTCATGCACATTTAGTGCAATATCAGATTGTTTGCCTTCTAAATTTGTCTTTATCTTCATTGACTAGTTCTTGCATGAAATGCTTTGCTATGAAAGGTAGATCCTTTGGAGGAGACTTCTTGCTAAAGTTATTGAAATGTCCCTTTTCTGATTTTATATGATATTTCAAGCCTCTAATCAGATCTTTAAGATCAAACAACCAATCTTTCAAAGATCCACCAATTTCTCAATAAACTCCAAATCGGGTATGCCGAAAATAGTGCCAAAAACTTCACAGCTTCACATATTATTAGTAAATATGAAAGTGGACTTTTTTATAGAAATTTCAGCAGCATAAAAGCCTACAAAATGACATTTTTAGATCTGTATAACATTTACACAATAGCTCCCAAATGGAGGATAAAAACAATGCTCATCGGGCTCCCGAAAACAACATAGAATAGCCCAAAAACACTACAAAAATACTAATAATCTATCAAAAAAGTATAATAATGAATAAATAAATATATGAAGCTCTATTTTAACATCTAAAAGTCTAAAATATAGAAGCAACCCAAACTGATATGAAATACTCAACCAGAAACACCAAACTCTTACAAAAAAACACCCGAAAAATCACAAATCTGCACTGTTCAGCACAAAGGAAAACTTTGCATGAGCATGCACATGGAATGCCTTCAAACTCCCATCCTTAGCCTTCCTAGAAACCTGCAAACTCCCATTCTTAGGTCTCCTTCTCTATAGGTTTGGCAGCCTCTGAAGAATAATAAAGAAATGAACAAAAATCAAGTTCTGGAATCCCCCCAAAATGCCTCCAAACCCCTTAAAAGAGGGCATAACCCTAACTCACATCCAAGAGGGGTTAATAAAACATATTTTAATAATAATCTTCATTTATTAGTCCATTAGCTTCCAAATATTATCCCCTTTTTCCAAAACTTCACCTTTTTGGGCCTGCCTGCCTTAGCAAAGATTATTATTTTTAATTATTTGAAAAGGGGACATGACAAGTCCTCCCCTTCCAAATATTGCTTGTCCTCAAGCAATGGCTGAACAATAAACCAATCAATCTACCTAGATCCAAAATGTAGTCATGAACTATACTATTGTCAATTAACACAGGCTCCTACAATATCCTCTGCAATATAACCAAGAGGAATCCATAATCAAACTGACAATTACTGCTCAACCAAACTCCAAAGTCACAACTTTCACAGTCAAAAACCTACAAGACACAAACTCTTAGAACATCAAAACCCAAGTAAAGTGGACAAATCAAACTACCAACATAGTAAATACCATCAACACATGCCACTAGCCTATACGGAATGTACAATCCAACTCTGCAACAATGGTGAATGCTCCCGAATGAAACTATACCAAGTATGGAGAATCCACACACTCTACAACTCTTGCACTCAACACAACTCTGCAAATCATCGACCACTGTCTCATAACCATAACTCCCATGCATCCCTGATGGTGAAAATCCATCACAAGATAAACAACAAGAATTGGAACCCAAACCAAATTTGCCTGTCATCAACTCCTCAACACAAGGATCAAATGCTAACTGATGTACATACCTTGCAATATAATGTTGATAAAAAAAACCAACCTCAGTCAATAGCTCACCATGAACAAGTGATACAACCCACTGTGATTGATCACCAGCTAAGTCAGGAGATGTCATAGCTAAAGGAGTAGAATCAATAACAACACCCATTGAAGCATCACTCTGAAACCCCTGCTCTAAGTCACGTATTATCAAGTTATCAACTACAGAACCTATTGCCATGTCATGCCCATCACAACTCTTATCTCGAAGCATCAAACTATCCCATAAATGATGATAAGCACTAGGAACCAAAGTACATCTCTGTATCATCATCTCATCAACATGGTAATCAAAGGTAAATTGATGAGCATACCTCATAATCTAATGTCGATAGAATGCGCCAATCTCAGTCAGTGGCTCAGACTGCAATCTAGATGTAAGTAACTGCAATCGATCACTAATCAAGTTGGAACTAACTACTACCTCTGAAGACATCGCCAAGGGAGTAGTATTACTAGTAGGAACCATGCCAACTGTCGGCTCACCAACATCACACATGGTCTTTGATACAACATCTCTAGTCTTCATGCCATTAGTGCTAGAGGTCACCACCATGTTAGGCATACCACAACAATCTGCTATAGCACCCAACTCAACTGAACCTGACTCTAGTGGGGATGAACCCAATATGGCAATATTAGTATCAAGGATGGATGCATCCTCATCTCCACTATCTTTGACAATTTAAACCATGGACATCCTCAAATCATCAGACACGACAGCTTGTGACTGTACAAAATCTAATAAAGACTGTAGTTGCTCTACCTCCATAGTCACCTTAGCCAAATGAAACTATGACTCCTTGAAAGCCAACTGTGTAGTCTCAAGAATCTCAGAAGTCACCTCAAGCTGCTCAGTAAGCTCACTCACCTCATCTTCCTTGGCCAACAATGCATCATATGTTGTACTGCCCCACTCCATAAGATAATCTCTGTCGGCTACCAACTGCATATAATCCTGTCTCAGAATCTGGATAGCCTCCCATAAAGAGTGGAACTTTGTCAAGGAAAGATAACTGCCTCCCTGGCCATCACTAGTAGGAGAACCCCATCCATAAACTGCTAATAATTGATGAGCAGCATCAAAATGTTGGCAAGCGATAGCAATGTCTCGCTCACTAACTCTCAACTGATTAGACACATGATGGCACTGGCTTGACTGTCTCCTACAAATCTCCTCTGATGCACTATCTAAAGGAGTATCCTAAAAGTTACTAGTCTCTAGAGTATTACCATCCATATCCTGTGAATCAACTCTAAAGCTCATATCAGCATATGGAGTATCAAAAACTGTAGCATTTTTGTCCAACTCCTTTGTACCCAAGGAAACTAAGTCTTCAAAACTGCCCACTACATACTCCTGGATGTCATCAATGCCAATATGATCCTGGGACTCATCTGTACACACTGCCAAATATGAAAGATCATCAACACATTCCAGAAAGTATGGTCGAATGGATATATGAACAAAGCCCAACACCGATGTATAAAAACTAATACCAACATCGAACAAGCTACTAGCACAAGAAAAGACAACACTGTGCAATCTGCTAATCAAATCCATGATAGCACCCAAACAAACACTGCTACCAAAAAGTGTTAAAGATCTCCAGTCAACTAAATCCCAAATGCCAATATAAAAATCTCGAGTCCATATCTATAAACTAGAATTAGCTGGTAACTCAAGCAAAATCCTCACTTGAATAATATGACCAATACCAACTAACTCCACATACCTATCATGATGAGATAATGAAGTCACAATACTATCTTTGTTCACTTTCAACTGGTTGGACAAATTGTGTGAAGTACTACCAACCTCAACCTCATGTGATGAAGCATCTAACTGTGCCTGGTACTCTTTCTCAAAAAAGTCATGAATGCTCAATGTCTGCTCATCTCTACCAGGTATCTCACCATCATGCAAAAAAAATCCTCATAATCATCATCTGAACCCACTACGCTGTAGTCACTACCTATTGTAATGATACCATCCTGAATACTTGTGACATCACCCTTTGACGACCTGTATACAATTGTCTCAATTTGAGTATCAAGTTGACCATTACTATCAATTTGCGTAATATCCTTTCTCACTACCTCCTGTGGCAGAGTAGAATCTGAGACCTCAGCCTAGCTATAAGCTAGTTTCTCAAACTCCTCATGCAAGTTCTTGGTAATTGTGTCATCTACCCTGTGAGAAAATCTACCAAATAGAAATCCAGTCAACTTATCCACCTTAGCTGGGTCAGACAACATGTCATCCATTATACAGTGGTGCTCAACCAACTGTTTAGACATGTCATGTCTTATTTTTCTAAGTTTATCTCGAATGTCTAAATAACCATCCTTTCTACTATTCTGACTCTGGATATCAATTGTCCAAGATCGTGTCCTCTGAGACTTTGTACTATACCTATCCATTCTAGATAAAGTAGAGTGTAACCCCAATAGGTTATAACTTCTTCAAACACCAAGAACTAACATGTAATTGATTAGAAGTAGCATGCAACCATAGATTTTGACATGCAGCTGATTAGACGCAAGAAGCAACCACCAAATTCACTAAGAACTAACATGCAAATGATTAGAAGTAGCATGCAACCATAGATTTTGACATGCATCTGATTAGAAACAACATGCAACCACCAAATTCACCAAAAACTAACATGCAAATGATTAGAAGTAGCATGCAACCATAAATTTTGACATGCAAGATTTGGGTTGTCAAAACTGGCATGCAAACTTCTACAAACCCTTAGGCTAGAAAGATCATAGCTCTGATACCACTGAATGTCCCTTTTCTGATTTTATATGATATTTCAAGCCTCTAATCAGATCTTTAAGATCAAACAACCAATCTTTCAAAGATCCACCAATTTCTCAATAAACCCCAAATCGGGTATGCCGAAAATAGTGCCAAAAACTTCACAGCTTCACATATTATTAGTAAATATTAAAGTGAAAAAATTTATAGAAATTTCAGCAGAATAACAGCCTACAAAATGACATTTTCAGATCTATATAACATTTACACAATAGCTCCCAAACGGAGGATAAAAACAATGCTCATCGGGCTCCCGAAAACAACATAGAATAGCCCGGAAACACCACAAAAATACTAATAATCTATCATAGAAGTATAATAATAACCAAATACATATATTCAGCTCTATTTTAACATCTAGAAGTTTGAAATACAGTAGCAACCCAAACTGATATGAAATACTCAACCAGAAACACCAAACTCTTACAAAAAACACACCTGAAAAACCACAAATCTGCACTGTTCAGCACAACGGAAAACTCTACATGAGCATGCACATGGAATGGCTTCAAAATCCCATCCTTAGCCTTCCTAAAAACCTACAAACTCCTATTCTTAGGTCTCCTTCTCCACAGGTTTGGCAGCCTCTGAAGAATAATAAAGAAATGAACAAAAATCAAGTTCTGGAATCCCCCCAAAATGCCTCCAAACTCCTTAAAAGAGGGCATAACCCTAAATCACATCCAAGAGGGGTTAATAAAACATATTTTAATAATAATCTTCATTTATTAGTCCATTAGCTTCCAAAGATTATCCCCTTTTTCAAAAACTTCACCTTTTTGGGTTTGCCTGCCTTAGCAAAGATTATTATTTTTAATTATTTGAAAAGGGGACATGACAGTTATCTTCATCAAGTTCATCGATTTGTACTATGAATGTTTTATTATCTTCTCTTTGGGGGGTTTTAATTTCCTTATCTCTATCTTCAAATGATACAAATCTCTTTTAAGATCTTCAAAAGTGTAACTGTCTCTACCTAATTGTACTAGTCATTGCATATGGTCTTCTTTCTATAAATTGCTGCTCTTACCTAAATTCTCATAATCAAATACTCAAATCAGTTCCTCTAAAAGTAGTTCTAAATTTTCCTTTTCAACCTCATTTAATACCATCACTTTTGTATCTTCATCCTCTTCTAGATCCTTATTCAAAAAATCCTAAAAATCTTGTACTAGGATGCCTTTTATCTTGTTTCCCTTTGTCTTTCCTTTTTATCTTGTTTCCCTCTATCTTTCTCTCATTGGATTTGTATTTAGGAGATTCATTCCTTCTAAGGAGAGTCTTCTAGAACTTGGTAAATAGATTTACTACCTTAATGTTAGGTATTTTGGTATCCTTTATCGACTCTTCAAGTTACTACTTTGAGGCCTTCAATCTATCTTCTATGTGATTAATAATCTTTTCATAGTTTGGATCTTCATCAAGGAATAATAATGAGTTTTCCATTTCTTCTATATCGCTGAGTGTATTAACTGAAATCTTTGTATCTTGAATTCTTGGTTTAGTTTCCATTGTAGTATGTACTTATTTTAATTCTTTTGGGCTCTTTCCCTTCTTAGATTTATTTTCTTTCCTTTTGGATAATTTTCTATGAACTATTATGCTCTGCCTTCTAATGTTAGTCACATCTTGAATGTGTTCACTTAATGCTTTGTTGAGGATTGTTTATTTATGATTATTCAACTTAGGATGAATTTGTTAGATTGTGGTGATTAATCAAGAAAGTACTGTACATACTTCATAAATTCTTTAAAAAAATTGGGCCCTATTTTATCAAGATTTTGGGCTGACATGTAATGATTAATTATAACCCTAAAGCAATAAAAATACTTGTATAAAAGAGCTTAGGATTAGGGATTATTTCATAGTTGTGATACGAAATAGGTTCTTGCAGTGGTATTGAGCTGTAAGGGATTATGGATTGTAATCAGGCTGTAATTACTAGATTGTAATAATATTAGACTTTCTATTTGGTAGACATAGCCCAGGGATTAGGTGAACCACATTAAATCTTGGTGTCTTGTGTTCTTTTCTATGTGATCTATTATTTTTTGATATTATTTATATAATTTGCATGCAATTGTTATTTCTATTTGTGGTTTATTCCTAACAGAATCTTTGAGCTAGGATCAATTGATACCTTCAAGTTCCTTCATGTATGGCAAATCTAATATGACCTTATTCTTATCTATTCTTGGGGACTTATCCATATTCATGATTTGAAGATTCCCTTTTTTATCCCCCTGTATTGACTTAATTTCTTTCTTCTGATAACCCTTGACTGGGAAAGGTAGGATATTGCCACTCTTTGAATTTGTCTAAATTGCCTCTTCTTCCACTCCATTCTCTAAGGCTAGAACTTCTACCCCTAATTTATTCTTGGTTTCCTTGAGGTAATTTTTCTTAGATGTAAGCTCCTTTTGTTTCATTCTTTGATTCCTTATTTTAATAATGGGGAAGGTAGCACTAAGATTTGATGAAGCCTACAATATTTTGAAGAAGATTTTCCTCTCATCATCTAGTCTAATTATTTATGTAATTTTTCCTTCACACCTCTAAAATTTTAGTTTGTAAATAGATCTATTTGATATAATTTTTATTGGTATGAGTTCCATATTATCGGCCTTACATTTAATTAAGAATTTGATGTTATTGCAACATTCAAAGGACACATCCAATCCAATTAGATTTCTCATTGAATGGCCTATTTTCTTAATGATATCTATCTATTTTAACTCTGGAGGAATAGGGCTAAGAGAAAACTAGGTTGCGATTAAGAAATTTAAGTTATCTTCCTTGCAATCTGGAAACCATTCAATAAATTTAATTGCATGACCTTTGAAAAAAAACAATAAAAAACATACAGAAAGTATTTTCTAACAAACTCATCACTACAATGAATATAAATTAATCTATCAGCATGGTGAGACATGCTTACCTGATTGTTGTAGAAGTCCTCAAGCCAATTAATAAGATTGTGCATTTATGCTCTTGGCCTATTCCAGAAAGCAAACAAACCAACCTTTAGGCATTCTTGCCATCATTTTTCATTGTCCCGGTTGCTGATGATGAGGACCTTTTCTTCATACTTGGTTGAAATATAGCTGGAATGTAGGGGAGACAGGGTAACAGAATGAAGATGAGGGTTAGGGATCAGTGGCCTATGAAGAGGAGGGATATAAGATTTAGGGGTGGGGGGAACTGAGATGGAACAAAAGTTGACACCATTCTCAAATAGATCTTTATCAGAATCTAATGGGGCTTGATATGGTTTAGTAGCAAAACCTCTTTGCTAGGCATATAAGGAATTTAGGTTGGATTCTGCATATTTGGTTAAGTTGTAGAAATGGATTTGGTTGTCTAATGTAAGAATGGAGAGGATAATAGGTTGAGACCTATTTGAATCTTGATAGGAATGATGATCAAATCGACTGTTGTGGGTGTTCTCTAGTGATGATTAAAATTGAAACCTAGTTCTCCTTGCTTTGTTAGTTTAATTTATTCCCACATTGGCCCCTAGTTTGGAGATTTTTTCGTAAATGTTGAGTGCATCTAGATCTTGCAAACTATCTAGAGTGGAAAATGAATTTAAAATTTTGACTACAAAATTAAGATTTGTTTGAGCCTTGTCAACGGGATATCTAGGATCAGATTTACTCCTGTTAAAGGTGTTGTTAGGTAATCTAGTTGCTTCTAGTAAAGGATCTATATTAGGTGCCAAAATCCCTAATTTTTTAGGGTAATGATATTGGCCATTTCAATGTGAGTCTGAATTCGTGTGTAATGCCTTCATATATTACATTTTTTTTGCACTTTGCTTTGCTCACCTTTTTTTATTAATTTATTCTATGATTAAGATTTAATTAATATTGATTAATATTAGAGTTGCATTTAAATAATACACTCTGATTATCTTTATTTATTAAAATAATAAATAGTTGCTTTTGATATGCTTGCATTAAATAATAAAGTGAGAAAATAAAATAAAAAGAGTTTCTTTAATTAAAAAAGTGAGTGGAATTTGCATGAAATAATTAATTAATTAAAATTATTACATTTTACAGCTTTTAGAAACAAAAATCCTAAAGGTAGTTAGAGCTCTGTATTAGAGGTTTTTGGTTCATTATTTCACACATGGGTTTTAGGAAGCAATTATTGGATTTTGAGCCATATGAAATTTTAGAGGCTTTTTGGCCATTTTAGAGTTAGACAAGTTTTGAGAGAGCAATTTTGGAGAGCAAAGTAAACAAATTTCTTAATGCTTAGGATTATTTTGGATCATGTATTTTGGGATTGTGTTGTCTTGAAAATTTTGCTAGTAGATTTAAGGTAGGGTTTGAGAACCGTGCAAATGTTTCCTTCAAAAGATTATCTTCTCTGTGTCGATTAGGTTGTGCATGTTAAATTTTATGCATGGATTTTATTTGTAAAATTTTAAAGAGAAATTACTTATGAGTTATATTATTTTTGAAAAATTAGGAGAAAATAATTTACTATTCTTATGTAAAAAACTTTGGTGAAACTCAAATCTACAAACCCTTATTTCAAAGTAGCAAAAATCATGCTACATGAAACCTATCAAAACCCTAGGTTCTTCTTGAGAAAATTTACATACAAAATAATTAGAAAATATGAATATTCATCCAATTTAGAGTTTGATTAAATGTAATTGCAAATAATTTATAACATTAAAAAATTTTGAAAGTAAAAGATAATTAGACATTATTATGCAAGTTAAAAATTAAATCTAATATTTGAAAAAAAGATAAAATTAAAATTATATGACAAAAAATATTTATTTATTTAAAATAGAATATATATATTGCCAAAGGAATAATGTTTTAAAAAAATGTATAAAGGTATGCATGTAAATCAATGAAGTTATGCATGTAAAGGAATACATATAACTAAATATATTTATGCATGTGAAAAGTAATAAATGCATGTTAAGAAATGATATCATAATCTTGCATGCTTAAGAGTAAATAGACTGGTGAAAAAAATGGACACAAACTTATTTAAAAAATAAATAAATATATGTATTAATGTTTGGGAAAAAACTTTATTACTATTATTTATTAAATCTGAAATTAAAAAAAAATTGTTCCAAAAAATAATAATTTATTAATTAATTTTTAAAAATAAATATTACTCATTTATTTGCAAAGTGGATGTTAGTATTAATGATTTCTTATGTCTTTATCATTTATTAATGCAAGTGAGAAGTTCATAAATATATATTTGTGATTTTAATTATATTTTTAAGAGGAGTTATAGAGGAGTTAACCATGTAATCATTTAGTTAAGAATATTTATTATTATAAAAGAAATTACAAATAATTTAATTATAATTATAATTTCGTGTTTGAGTTGTTTGTAATTGCATTATGAACTAAAAACAAGTAATATTAATTTTAGATTTAAATTTAAGTCAAATTAATATTAATATTCAAATCTTATAATATATTGTTAGTGAATAGATTGTTCTCCAAGAAAATGAGTGCAAATATAATCCTGAATGTCCAAATGAGAAGACTAATCAACACCAATAGTTGGATAGGTTATCATTGGATTGATAACCTCCCTCTAAATTTTATCAGGTACAACTCCTCATGTAAGATATACAACAAATTGATTATGGATGCTTTTTACCGAAAGGATTTCAAACATCTACTTGCAAACACAAAGTCGATGCAAAAAAACTAAATGACTACGAGGAAATAAATAGTAAATGAAACAAAGTCCATTCACCCCAACATGCTACAGAGGATGAAATCAAGAAATACATTTTCTATCTTCTTGAGAAAGTGCAGAAACAAAGAATGTATACAAGAAACAATGATGGTAAAAACACGTTTAGAGAAAACTAAAGTGACACAAAGATCACAATTAGTGGAAAGAGGATCGCTCAAACTGCAAGTTTTGATATACAATCAACTTTCAAGTCTCCCTTCCCTAAAGCATAAAAGATACAAAGGCCTTATTACACATTTGTAATTACAATCACCATTAAAGAAAGCTGTAACAAATCAAAATTCTTCTATTGCTAACACACAGTTCAGAATAGAAAAATTAAAATTTGCTCTGCCTCCCACAGCCTCACAGGAAGACGGAATTTAAAAAAAAATGAAAAAACCTCTCCTCCCTTCTATAGCACATAGTCTCCAGTAACGGAGAGAAAGATCCACCCCCGCCTTTTCTTGCTGTTGCCTATTTATCTTTTTTTTTTATTGGTTTCCGAGTAGTTTTTTATAACTGATTCTTGATATTGCGTTTTTAGTATCGCATGTTGTTTTAATAGAATTCAAGGGACCTGATGACTCCGTTCACTTTTCAGTCATCAAAACTGACCCATCTTCACCATTTTCCCTTTCTGGGACTCCCATACCTTTTGATCTTTCAAATTGGGTTTATAATATTTAATAAATTTTAAAGCCATAAGTGACTTCAGATAACTTGTCATTTAAAATGCTTAGATGTTTCATCAAGCAAATGACATGTCAAACCCTTTAAGATGGGTGATGACTCACCATTCTTAATTTGAGAAATATGTGGAACGCATCTTCTTTCTCGTTGCTTCTGCTTAATTCACCAGCATACAAAATTCCATTTATCATAGTTTATGAGACATTATTTTGACATCATATATACCACACAGAGCTTCAGATTTATCAATTTTCTCTTCATCAAATATTCACCACTCGGGAATCCTTGTTCTATTCAAACTTACTAACCATGATATGATATGAGTATTATTGGAAAAATAATCTGATGAAGTGGCAGTCACTTTATAGTTGCGACCTGGAGGAAGCATCTGGTGAAAATCATCAAAAAGATGACTAGCTTTAACACTATGGTTGATTCCACCAATCTTAATAGTTGCAGGTAATGGTTGTCCCAAATGTGAGGATATTAATTTCCCATGTATTCCCATTTTTACAAAGCTTGTAACAAGCTGTAACATGCTCATTCAATTTAGTTCCCAAAGTAGGGAATCTACCTTATAGTAGGCAATTTCATATCACTAATTTCTAGAGTTTTGAATCAAAGCAATCTCCTTGTTTATAATTCTTGTATCTCATTCCGCATACTCCCAGGTTTGGGAAAGCCGCACTGCGCATGCTCTCACTCTCGGATTTCGACTGCACAACCCTATGTGAGATTATTGTTGTTTGATTTGTTCCCTGATCTGTGACCATAATGTGTTGCACTTTGCGAAGATAATTTCCTCAAACTTACCATAGGGAGGTTATTAGGTTTATGTTGCAAATTGTATTGGAGATTCCTTTATGAGATGTATTCTGATCAACACTTGATGTGCTTGGGAGTGTTTAAAATGTGAAGTGAGACAAGCCAATAGAATTCCCATATATTTTCCTAATGATTGTATTGTCGTTCCTTCCAGGACATATCTGCTATATGAGGGCTAAGCTGAGAGACCACGGGTATGTCCCAATCACTAGTAGCTAGTATATCGCGGGTATGTATATGTGAGGGGATGTCCTCCACCCTCTATGTGAGTTCATGAAGATATGTGGAAAATAGAACGCATCTATTAGAAAGAATGTTTGGACAATGGCTATCATAACACTGACCTTTGGTGTATATTTAAGTTTTTACCATGGTTCGAGTCTCTTTGATACTATAATGGTGACAGATGCATTAGATTCTGTCATGAAATCCGCACCTTGTACTTAGCATTGAGCGCATGTCTTTCATACCTCTGCAGTTCATACCCGTGGGTCTAATTTATCAGATTTTTAGATGACAATGCAAGGAAATTCCACATAAATCTTACCATAGCTAATGAAAATCAACACGCGTATTAATTAATTTCATGTGATTCAATTGATATGCATCTGCTGCCCCCTCTAAATTCATTTCACCATCTTTAATTTCATCCAAAACAATATTTGGGGATTTAAGGTTTTCTAAACCAGTCATATTCAACATTTTCTCTTTGATGTCATAATCTCTACCAACATCCTAGAACAACTCTTCTTTGAGTTTTGATAACAATTCTTGACAAACTTGTGGATTTTCACTCAAATATTCTTTGGCATTCACTTTGCCATTAAAATATTGACCATTTACCAATCCATTATTACATCTTAGATTCAAAACCTCACCTACAAAGAAGATGCCTCTGCGAAACTCAAGTTCAAATTCTACTATCTTCAAAGGAGGTGCCAGCTTGATCTCAATAACTGTAGCTGTAACCTAACTTCCAACTATCTTGTCTCCTTTTCTTAGCAACCCAATATGTTCTATGAGTATAAGACTCTATTTATTCACCACTTTTTTTAAATAAATATAATAGGTAGATACTCTGCAAGATGAATTGAGCCTCTTATGCAGAGAAGATAGCCACTATGACATCGGCATTCTATTGAACCATTCATCATCACCCATTTGTTTGATAGATATTCTGGCTAGTAGTTAGCACATTATTGCTATGCAATCATATTCAAAACTCATGATGCTCCATGTGGCATTGTACACGCTCGAAGTGGGTACTTTCATAGCTATGAGGAAGCACTAATTTTATCTGACTTGTTTGGTTGACCAACCAAAAAGACTTCTTATCTGTATATTGCCAGGGGACATAGGCACATGATTTTTGAACATTCTGAACCATTTATAACTAAAATCCAAAGCCATATGTCTGCATCTTTGAATACTAAAATTTGAATTGGAGTGCCCAGAAAGAACTTGATAAATTTGACGAAACTTTCTATGAAGCCTAAATCTAAACTCTCTATACCCCTGCAATGGATCATCAAACTTGAAGACATTGAGCCCAAATCTTGTTTCTGAATTTGCATGTCAAAATAATGAACCAATTCGAACTGCTTCGAACCACTTTGAACCAACTTCAAAGTAGTTGAAACAAGTTCAAAACCTGAAATTGAAAGTTTAAAATTTGGATCCATATGTGTACTAACATATACATTTATGTTATTAGTTACTAAGTCATTTATGATTTGATATGACTTAAGTTAATAACATGATAATATTGTATGACATTTTATATGCACAAATAGATTTGACATTTGAATACTTATTTATTTAAATAAGTATATTAACTTAACAATTTATGTAAACATGTATATTCATACCTTATTATTCAACACATCCTTATGGCTCAATGTAAATGTAGCAAATAATGGAATAACTATATGCCTGAAAATTATGTATTTCTCCATGTTTTATTTATGGTTTTGTGATATTTATTTTTTGGATGATTTTATGTGGCTTGTATAGTTGGCCAAACTAGGATGTGCACTAGAGGTTTTTGAGATTTCTTTTATGATTGTTTGATTAGATGTAATGATGTACTTTATGATTCAAAATTGAGACTTATGTTTATGAAATTTATTTAATGAACATTTATGATGACTTGAGTTTTGAGAATCAACTATTATTTTTGGGTTGCCCATTATGGAACCAAATTTAATCACTATGGTTTTTATGGGACATAGTTAGGGTATGTGAGCTTTGGGAAGGTTGTCTAGGTGCATTTCTTAGGGAGTGGCATGGAATGAGGGTCATAGACCAAAGTGGCTGCTAGGGTAACTCATTTTAAGTTGTGTAATAAGTGACAACATAGTAATTTAAAATATTTAGACACGCATTAAAAATATAGGTTAGAGATATTGCCTCATCCATCCATTGACTAATTGTATAGGTTAAGAATGAGAATGTGATGATACCTAGTGAGAGGTATGACTAGTTTTTCTCAACTTCATAAGAGAGTATTTTGATTTCGCATGTATCATTTTGAGGGTCTGGGGTCTAGAGTGACTAGTCTAGGGTAACTCAATGCTTGAGAATCTAAAATCTAATGAGAGACAAATCCAGGGTAACTCAATTAGTTGACTATGTGATGACACTACCTAGTATGTAGCATGAGTCTCCTTCAAATTTTTTCATATATTCACCTTTGGTGGTGTGCTTGTTGATGTTCCTCTTGTTGGATGTTTTTATTGTGGGTTGATACATATTGGTTGGATGTCATTTACGATTGGTTATTTAATTTTATTGATGATAGTTAGTGATTTGTGAGTAATTTTACTTTTGACTTGGAGTGGATATCTTTCATTGGCTTTATCTCTTGACTTTTGATATTTGATTTTATACATAGAATTTGTATGTTGACTTGGGTATGTGGTGTTGGCATTGGAATGAGTGTATTTTTAATTTTGTTATCTTTTCTTTATTAGTGGTTTGTTATACTTGAGGTAGAATTGGCCATCAAGATTCCTTGCCTAGGATCATTTTATGGTTTGATTATTTGTATGTGTATCGTTCATTATCTTCCTTGCACTATGGGAGTGAGCCTGATAAGGTAACCATGTGGTTGAGTGGTAGTGTCTTCTTATCATTTGAGTCCCCCTTAGTTTGACAGATGTTGGATGTTTGTTGATGTAGTTGTACCTTTATCAATCTTATTCATATCTTAGAGACTTATATTTAGTTGATGTATATATGTTATCATGTATCTTATATTTTATTGTACTCATATCTATTCTCACATACCCTGTGACATGTGCAATGTATGTTATTCATTAAATGTATTTCATTGTATTAGTTGTATTTATGCATTTTCTTATGAGATGATGCATCTATTATTTATTTATGATCATGAACATTGTACTTGAGATTTAAGCTAATTAATATAAAATTCTTAAATGTCACTCAAAATGAAGTAACCCTTGATGAATGCAATTTGAATTGTATTTGCATATGTGTAATTGATATGTATGCGCATATTGCTTCCACATTGTTATCTTGTGTTGATAAAAAAAAAGTGGTTTAGTAAATATTATAACATGTTAAGTTTATTTCTCTTGGGTTCCCAAGTGAGCTGTTACATACTAGGCTTAAACCCTTGTAGAAGCCACATTTACATCCACATGCCATCAATGGACAAGATTACTGCACATGAAATAAGCTTATAAAAATAAATTTTTGCATTTTCACTTTGAAGTATGTATGTATATGTGGGGTAGGTATGTAATTAGGAACAATTATTGCTTAGATCTAGTGTATCTAACTCATTGTTGTTACTCTTTTAGGACTTAGGGAAGCAAGGAAGTGGGGAATGCAAAGTGTGCAAACACTCAGAGATAACTCAAAATCAACTAGTCATTTAGGAAATGACTTGTACCCTTTTACATACCTACTTTTTTTTACGCATTTATATGCATGCTTTGAATTAAAGATAATGAATTCTTTTCTAGCTAGTTTCATGACCTGTGTAGAGAAAAAATAATATTTGATAAATGAAAGTATTACATTTTCAAAAAAGATTTATAGAGTGTTACTTATGAGCTTCTATCTTTTCTTCATTAAATGTAATAATTTTTTTTTTTTGCAATAAAATTTCAAAGTTATTGAATTTAATCCTTGAAGCACATATTATAGAAATTCACCTTTTTATTTTGACATGACTGCGGATCTACTTGAATTTAGCTATGGGTGAAATTTAGGTAACATTTTTCATGACATCTTCTACATTTTGCCTACTAGACATCAAGACCAACAACCTTAAATAATCCATTGGGCATGGGATCAATCAACTCAACTTGAATTTAAGCGCTTGCAAATCCATGAAAAGCTGGATAAATTTTTTACTTGGCTAGATCCACCTATATAATTTTCAATAATGAAGTAAAACCTCATTATTATGAACTAATGATGTGGCATCTATCTAGATATAAGGCATTGTCTGATTTTTGTAAGGTTTTTTGAAGCATAAATAAATCATTTGACAACGATAAACACTTTGAAACTTTGACTTCAACTCTCTTTGGTAGAACATGATCTTCCTTTCCACTAGGTACATGTATATGGTTTTTGGTAATGTACTATTTGACACACTACCATCAATGATATATTTATACTTGGTGAAAAAGAATATAAAATAACTTAAGCACACCTTAGCCAACTATTGTAATTAATTAGAGTTATATGAGGTAGGAACATATACTGTGCAACAAAAAAGCATGTTGTATGCACCCTAAAATGGTTGCCTATACTATGGGCCCCCATTATTCATTTTATCAAATTTCTTGAATCAATGGTTTGCAATATTTTATTAAATCAATTCAAATCAATTTCTTTGATTAAATTGTAATTAATTTAATTATTTCAATATTTCCTAAAGGTTTTCTCATTTTACCCTAATTCTTATTTAATTAAAAGGAAACCTCTCTTTTAATTAAATAATTAATCCACATTTAATTAATTAAGAGAAAAAAACCCCTCTTTTAATTTAAATTAAATATTTTCTATTTAATTAAAAGAACTTTCTCCCTTTTAATTAAATAAAATACCACTTGAAAAAGGAAATAAATTAACTAAAAATTAAATAAATCTTTTTTTGTTTTCTCTACACTTAAATGCACATATTTCTAAGTGGGAATCCATTTAATTTTCCTCCTCTTTTCTCATTGGTGGAATTTTGTCTCACATGGATCATGCTTTCTCCACCCTTGATTAAATCTTATTGCCTCTTAATCTTAATAGTCTATTCTTCTTTATAAGGGAGAGCTATCTCCTCATTTTTGGACATCCATGATTATGCTATTGTTATGCTACAAGTTTGGAGAATGATTTTTGGAGTTTGAGCATTAAAGCTTTTTGTGGAGAACTTCTATCTTCTTTCATGCATCCATGGCTTCCATCATCATGATCCATCCTTGTATTTTCATATTAGCTTAGATCCATATTTATTTTCATAGATTAATATTGTATTGTTATTTCCTTTCATATATTATATTTCCTTTCTTGCATTGACATCATTTAGATTAGTTTGCATCTTCATTCACATTCATATTTTGATCTTTGAATCTCTCATTTTATTGTGTACTTGCATGGGCACATGCTAGGTCAAACTGAGGGCCTCCATCACAAACCCTTGCACTCCATGAATAGAGAGCTATGAGTCGCCATTCAAGAACTCATTCTTGAGAAATCTTGGATATAATGACTCATTGAAGTGTGCTCATATTTTAGGCATACACATGTCTTCCCTATTTCATATGATGGATTCCTACCTCATGCAATTGTAGTTCATTATAAAAGTTATATTTTAGCTTCAACCTCTTCCTAAATGAGAAACAACTAACTAAAATGTGTAACCAACACTTAGGAAAATGAAAATTGCAAGTAGATTATTGTGCCACAATGCCTATTAACTAACTAAAAATTGCTTCAATTTGTACATAGATAGATCCTATCTTAGAAATAATGCTTGAGCTAAATCCCATTTATTGGAATTCACTCCATGTTGCCATCCAAACTTGACAAGTAAAAAATATTATGTTGTTTGCACTTTGAGATAATATAGGGATCACTCTATAGTGCATCAAACTTAGAATTTTTCCAAGATTTCTTTTATGTTCATCTCATTTCAACACTATGTCACCCTCTTTGAAACTTCTTGGAGATGCCTTTTTTCAAAAGAACTCATCTATGCTTGATGGTGTTCGATTTTCCTTAAGGCCCTAGTTCTAGTTTCCTATAGCTCACAAAAGTTGAGCCAACTTTATACTCATTTGTTCTTCATCTAACATATTAAGTTGATTATCCAATTCAAGTGGTGGAATCTCAAGAGATATATGTAACCAGGATTCTTTTCCTTAAACAAGTTTAAAAGGTGACTGCCTTTTTGACCTTTTTTGACTAATATGATTAGCCCACAAGGTTGATTTTAGCTAGATATAACATGTTCTCTGATTACCCTCCATAGCATTCTTAATGATTCTTCTCAGATTCTTATTTGTAGATTTTTCTTGGCCATTACTGTGTGGATAATAGTTTGAATATGTATTAAAATGAATTCCATTTCATATAAATCAATTATAAATTTTGAAACTAGAAAAAGCCAAGGTGTTATAAAAGCTAATGGATTTAGGAACTTTGAATCTGAAAAATAACTCTTCATAAAAATTTAGGACAACACCTTCATTGGCAACTTTAAGTGCCACTGCCTCAGTCTACTTTGTGAAATAGTCCATAGATATTATGATCTTGTCATTTCTAGCACCATATTATGGGTTTATAACTCTAATAAAATCCAACCCTTATCTCAATAAGGGTTGGTCAACCTAAATAGGTTACAAGGGAAAAAATAGCATTTTCTCATTTCCAACAATTAGTGCAAATTCTTTTCACTTTCTTACCTATACCTATGCATCCTTGAATAGACTTGGACAATAATAGTCTCTATTTATCACCCTGAGAGCTATTACTCTAGGTGAAAGCTAACCTCAATTGACCTTTCATGGAATTCATGAAACACCTTTTCAGCTTGATTGGCTTCAAGAATGCCATTAAAGACTCTCCTAAATTTTAAAAAATATTCAAAAGGACACAAGATATTGATTGTAATATGAGATACCTTCTTTTGGCCTTATCTAAACCATGTGTAAATTCACAAGTCTATAGAAAACAAATCATTTATTCAACATTATTAGTGACATAAACTAGAATTTATTGTTCTTCATCTTGTAAAACAAGAATGACATCTTTCTTATGTTTTGATTTGCTAATTCTAGCATTAGCAAGTTGCTCATACAATCCGTTAATCTAATTAGCTTTGTAACTTTGATTTTAATATCATATTTTATTATCTTTGTTATAAAAGTACCTCTTTAATCACTTAAAGTCCTTATTTAGAAGGAATTCCTTAACATCAGGATGGAAAACCATTAGAATAACTCTATTATTAGACAATATGTGCTTAAATTTATTTAAACTCCTTATAAAAAAGAACACATTTTTATACAAAAGAGTACCTTAGCTCATAATCTTTGAGTCCTTGATTGAAAAATGCCATAAACTAATCTATACCTTCATCATTACATTGCACCAATATAGCTGAGATAAAATCAATATCCCCATAGGCATATAAAACAAAATATTTAGAAAAATAAGGATTATTAAGTGTAGGTGCTACTACAAGTGCCTCTCTAATGAGCTCAATACCCCTCTTTCCATTTTTCATCTAGTTGAAAGGAATATTTTTCCTCAACATAGAAATTAGAGCACTCAACAAATGTGCAATATCCACAATAAACCTCCTAACAAAATCTATCTTGTCAATTAAACTTTACAAACCTTTTTTGTGAACTCCAAAAGGAAGGGCTATAATTTCTATGATTATTTCAGGATCAATGGTGACACCCTATTTTTAAATAATATAACCAAGAAATCTACCTTTATGAACAAAAAAATACACCTTTTGCGGTTAAGGGATATCCCAAACTATCTACACCTTTCAAAACCTTGTCTTCAATGATCTTTTTATTCTTTGGAAAAGACAATAATGTGATCCAGACATTCCTATATAATTTTATAAATTAAGTTAAAAAAGCCATGTCCACAAACTTTTGAAAAGTTTCCCAATATTGGATAAACCAAAGGGTATATTTTCATATGCTACGATACTCCATTTAGTGATAAAAAATGTTTTAGACTATTGGTGTTTGGTATCTTCAATCAGACAAACCTAAGTATGTAAAATTATATATGAGATATACTGTATGTATGTGTGCGCGTGCGCGTGTGCACACACGTGCATGCACGTGTGTGTGTGTGTGTGTGTGTGTGTGTGTGTGTGTGTGTGTGTGTGTGTGTGTGTGTGTGTGTGTGTGTGTGTGTTCATTATATTTGAGATATAAGTTTATTATTATATGAGATAAATTAATATAACAATGACACACACACACAAATATATATACAATGAAATTAGTTATTATATTAATTATCTAATTAACAAATAGACATGTTCCATGAAGGGATATGTATCTTTAGGGCTTATGCTCATTATCAATACAAGAGGTTCTTGTATTTGGAAAAACACATACCAAATAGGCAATTCTTAGTATAGTTGTAGCAATCTTGAAAAATGACATGGTATCAGAAGGTTGCAAATGTATAAATTCATAGTTGAACATTCAATGTATTAAGGAGACTATAAGAGATGATATGAAACCATAAAAAAATAGACAGAAATAGAAGAGAAATAAGGAAGTGTATGCAAACATAGGAAAATAGTTGCCTATGTAAGAAGAATGAACATGGTCTAGGGAGAAGATTCACTAAGTGTAGATATGGGATATGTACACTTGGAATAGAAGAATATAATTTAGAAGAATGAATTAAAGGTGAGATAAAGGAGTATAACACAGAAGATGTAGGATAATATACACAAGTCAACACAACACAAAATATACACCTTTATAGAAAGATCTTTGAGCATATTTGGGAATGGACTATGAAATGACAATCATTAGCAAGTATATATATATATGTATATGTGTGTGTGTGTGTGTGTGTGTGTGTGTGTGTGTGTGTGTATGTATGTATGTATACATACTATATATATATATATATATATATATATATGTATATATGTATATATATATATATATGTATATATGTATATATATACATAGATACATATATGTGTGTGTGTGTGTGTGTGTATCTGCATTTGAATTATATACATTCATTCAAAATGATATTTAATAATTTGATATAATGTTTGTTAAATACAAAGATATTTATTATGGATAAAAGGATATGGATTTGAAAAAGCGCAATCTATGTGCTTCCCTTTCCTTGCATCCTAGCCCCCCCTCAACTTTTCTCAAGTTTTCATCTTGAACTTCCATATTCACCTCCCTTGGCCTATAAATGAACTCATCTCTCTTCACATTTATATCACCTCTTTATGCTAATCTTATAATGATCTTATGAAGAAAAAATTCATCAAATGCACCCTTACCAAGCTCAAATTCACCACCCATTTCATACTCCATCTCCCATCCATTGAAGGCTTGAGAAATACTTGAGAAAACATCTCCATCACTTGGACAAATCCTCTTCAAGTTGGAGCTACTTGGAGGAGTGAGGTTTGCATTCATTTTAATTATTCTTTAGTTCATGTTGAAGGGTTTCTCATAGGTGTTAACCTTGTTGTTTTTTTCAAAGCTTTGTCTAACCTTGGTATTTCGCTGGCAATAACAATCTAAGATAATATATTTTGGCAATACCTTGGTTTGAGTGTTTTGTAAGTGTGTTTTGGTACTTGTGCAGGTTTATAGATGCATTTGGAAGGAAGAATCACACTTTGAAGACTTTAAAAAGCACTCAAAATACTCTTGACAACCATGGGCATATTTTTTCTAGGCTATTTTAGTGCATATACCATTTTCTCTAACACATCTTCCACCTCTTTTAGAACATTTAAAAACTTCTATAACACTTGGTGAGCCAAAGTGTAGCACATTTGAAACCTATTTTAGCACATTTGAAACCCATTTTAGTTAATTTGAAACTTGTTTTAGTGCATTTGAAACCTATTTTAGCACATTTGAAACCTATTGTAGTGCATTTACATTACTTTGTAGGGTATATACAATTTCATGTAGCACATTTGATTGATTCTATAGCGCGTTTGAAATTACTACAAGTTTTTACTTTATGATTACTTCAGAGGACCTGAACATCCTATAGCACATTTAAAAACTCCTATAGTGTAGTTGCATACTTTTTTTACTATATTTTCACAAACATTTAGAACTTTTACTAAGTCTTTTAATGCATTTGCATAATTATGTGGCACATTTAGAAGAAGAATTGCACAAAGCCTGATGAAGTGTTTTGTAGCACTTTTGTAAACTATTTAACAATTTTTCATTATTATGTAGTGCATTTGAATTTTCTATAGTGAATTTACTTAATTGAAAAATCTAAAGGATCTGACTATGGATTTCATCTTTTGTGTAGGTATGGGAGCCTAGGAAACTATTATTTTGGTAACCATTGCTTGCAGGATGTCATTTAAAATCATTTTTTGAATTAACTTGCATGCTTAATCATGGTTTGATAAAACCACACTTTCAATTTGAGCTTAATGAATCCAACAAAAAAATATTGAATGCAAAGGGATAAAAATGAACAAACTAATCACATTTCAATTTGGGTACTAAAATTGAATAAAAATCAAAATGCAAACTTCATCTTGAATGCTTAATGGATTGACTATATTTTTATTCGAATGAATGCATATAAATAAAAAAATCTTGAATGTAATAAGGATCAAACAAAAATTATATGAATCACACTTTTAATTTGGACTTGAAACAAATCTTGAATGCTTAAAAGGAAAAGAACAATGCAAATCAACACACTTCAATTTTGGGGCTTAAAAAGAAATCACAAAATCTTGAATTCTCTAAGGTAAGTCACTGTTATTCCCATCATTTTCAAAATCTTTCACGTTTGATTTATTAAGTTGACTCAATTTATTATGTTGACATATGTTGTCAAGTTGGAAAGAACATTTTATGCTAATCACAAGTGTCTTCAAAATATTAGATAGGAAAAACTAAAAGCTTCAAGGTTGAGATGAGCCCATGTTTTTTATGTGTTTAAAGATGTATTTTTCAACATGACTTTTTAGCTATCATTAATTCTTTGTAAATTAGAAACTTTAAATACATGACACATGTACTAAAGCTGTTAGCAAGACTATCCATGACAACCTAGGAGTGCTTCTAGAGAATTCTATCCATTGGGAAATGCACACCCCCTTAGGAGACAAGCTCAAAATAGTAAATCCCTCTAGACAATATATAAATGAGAAGTAAGGTCAACTTTTTCTCAATCCATGCAAGTTTGGGAAATGTATTTATGATGGTTGTCTGAGGTAGGGAAATGAGTTCATATTATTTCAACATAGCCAAAATAGACTCTCAAGTGGGTCACATGTGTAACAACCATTTGGGAGGACTCCATGATTCTTATTACAAACCAATTAGTAGTCACCCTTTTTATCCTTGGTATGTTACTCATGGTGTAAGAGAATATAAGGCTTCTTTGAAGTTACCTAGCATATGTGTTTTCCTTGGTAGAGGCATAAGGCTACTTTGATTTCATCCCTAAGTGTTGTTGTCCCCACAGAAAAGGGACTTCTATTTTTCATACCTTGAAGGATCATTTATGTATAGTATTGTGATTGTCTCTTGTATGAACTTACCTCTTTTCTTGAGAGGGAAATATCAAAATAGATCTAGAAAAAATAAAGATAGGCTCCTCCTAAAAGACCTAATGGGTAATATATTGAAGCCAGTTTGACCTTAGGGATAAGGTGTTCTTGAACTATCTTGTTTGTGACTAGACTAGTGAAAAACATTTTTGAAAACATACACATTTTTTACTATCAAATCCTTTTTCTTAAGAGATCACTTGTTTGTCTCTCTCAAAGTTTCTTTGTACTTTAAGAGATGATTTTCACACAAAGTACTATATAATACTAGAAAGTCTTATCCTTGTTTTTTGAAAGGTTGTTAGAAAGTCCATTTGCAACAAATCTAGGCCTAGTTTGTTTTATTTTACATTTCACTTCAAACCAAAGTTATTACTTCATCTTTTGAGAATATCATCTTTTCCCCACTTAGAATCATTTGATATCTAAAAGTTCACATTTTCCAACCTAAGAAAGTGGCATACTTAGTGCAGTCACTAACTTGAACCAAAAGTTTAGAAAAACCTAGAATAGATAAGTGGAAAACTCATGTTAGACCAACCAAATCCAAAGTTCAAAAAGGTCAAACTTAAAAAACCAACAATATATTGAGAAATAGAAGCTGAACACAAAATACACAAACTCAATTCAAGACTTGCTAAACTTGATAGAATTGAGAAAGAATGTATTGACGTAGACCTACAAACATAGTGAGATCAAAAATTTCAAAGCATGACCTTAAGATGTAGAATCAATTAGAGCCTCATTTACTACACTAGCTACACCCACTTTGATTAGGTCCATCTTCTTCCACACACACTTTGCACTTATCATATAATAGGTTTTCCCCTTTAGGGTTATCATATAGGTCATCATTCTCATTAGGAATCTTGTAGATCCATCATCCGTAGACCATGCTTTAGAAATCCATACCCATCCAAATCAAAATCATAGAACAAAATCCTCCATCATTCCCACCATCCTTGAACATTTGGTCTCATTTTGTTAGAATTTTCTATCCTACACCCTTCATTCATCATACTATCATGACTATTCCTTTGAATAATAATTACCTAGGGTTTTCTATCTTTGTCACTTGTGTCCATCATCACCTTGATCCTTAGGTTGGGATCCACATTTTATCATCACTCATCTTTCGAAGGGTCAGTAGTCTATCCTAAAGTTGACACAACCACCATATCTTGAGCTTACATATAGGACAACATCCCTTTTTCTTTGACATCACATTGCTAAACCTTTAGGTACCATAGACATCATATCCCTAGAAAGTAAGATCCTCCATCATTCCATTTTGTATCACCACTCACACACGTATCATACATCTTTAGGCCCTAGGAATTTCTTGCATCATAGGTTAAGCATTGTCACATCTTTATGCAGCTTATAAGCCATATCCTTTCATATTACACTCAATTCCATACCATCTTCCATCTCTCCCTTAGGAGCATCATCATTTCATCCCACCTACCACACATCACATAAAGAACAAAAGGAAGAAGAAAGAAATGGATCCTAGTCTTAGCAGTGGTTCAGCTAGTACACAACCATACCCAATAGCTTTTATGAGCACACATGACCCGCCTACATAGAATCCAAAAGATTTGGGACCCTCACCATCACACATACGATGCCTTTATGAATCAACCCAGTCATGCAACCCTTGTAAATGCCATCATAAATAGAAATAAAGAAACCATCATGGAAATTTTTTAGAGAGATAACATTAGTTCCTTTGGCTTTGGGAGATTGCCATCTTTGGACATAACAAACCCTGCACATCCTTTTTGCTAAAAATGCCCACTACCCATTGGTCCCTCTATTCCCAATGACTCTTTTTCATACCTAGAAGAGGGTAAATGATACAAAAAACCTTGGATCCTAATGTAACATTCACCCAACTTGATACTCCCATCCTACAAAATAACCAACCTGCAATTACAAACCATTAGCCCACACAACACCTCTATTAAATATTTGTTTAGTGCTCCCCTCGGGATTTATGATAAGGGATTAACCACCTTCTATGTACTATAAGCTGAATGGTTGTATCAGGCATTGATAGATTAGTTTTTTGGTGTAATGACAACCCCACTATAACAAGTGGTATCATAGCTTGGTCATAGGTTTGAATCCTTAGACCCTTAGATAATGTTGAGGGGGAGATTGTTAGAAATTTTTTCAGCACTCCCCTCTAGATTTGTGACAAGGGATTAAATGCCTCCTATAAACTATAAGTTGAGTGGTTGTATTGGGCATTGATAGGTCAGTCTTTTGGTGTAATGACAACCCCACTATAATAACATCAACAACCCACCATCACACAACCCACATTTGTATCTAATTCCATCACTACTACTACTACAATTTTGTAAACTACATCCATCCTACTCAACATTGTAGGACCCTCCACCTCTCAAGTTGATGCATCCACCTCATACATACCCACTAGTAGTGCATCCAATCTATCCCAATAGAACATTTAATAAACACCTTAGTTCACCACAGGGATGCTGCCAATAGGGCCTAGTAATCAACCCCTCATCACCCCTAATGTTAACATCAATCCATTTGCTTCTACTCAAAACATCGCCACTTCATTTTAACTTGGCCCTAGAATTTTGCACAATCACAGGGGCAGGAAACAAGCCTCCTAACTAGTAATCCATTCATGCCAACCTTCCAAACATAAAAACCACCACCACTACCAACCATTCCACTACCACCCATTACCAACTATTTTTCCATGCTTCCTTTAGGGAATAGCCATGCGATACCATAGACAGCACAACCAATAATGGGGGAAGTCCCCTACATAAACTATTTGGTACCCCTCAACACTAAGTTACACTCTCTACCAAGAGCACATCCAACTTACATTGGAAAAAATATGAAATCCAAAAATATCACACTGAGATATCCACTGGCACCACTACAAAAACAACTATTACAAAAGTAATATGTGCTAGCACCCACACAAAACCATCCATATAGACAATAATTCTGCATCTATCCACAACAACAACAAATGTAATATCAATGATAATTTTCCTAGCAAGTGTAACAATATGTCCATGTTCCAACCACAATAATACACCCATCAAAATCATTCATATTCAATTGCTCCATATGACACATGCCCTACATCGACGACATCAGGATTGGGGGCACCAACAATAACCCTTATTAACCTAGAGTGGGAAGAGATGAAGAATGCTCTAAAGGCACTCAAAGATGATTCTAAATCCAAAACCTTCAAATTTGAAAATTTCTTCCCATACCCATTCGACAAGGCTATCATGATAACACCCTTCCCTAAGCACTTTGAGATCCCTAAATTTGATAAATTCAGGGGGAAGGGAGACCCAACCACACAAAGTGAAGAGTTTTACATGTAATTCCAAGAAGTGGCCTAAAATGATGTGTTCCTCATGTGCCCCTTTTCCAAAAGTTTGGGAGGCCCTGCTCTGGAATGGTTCTATCAGATACCCTATGGTAGAGTAAACGCATTTGCTAATCTTTTAGAGGCCTTTGTAGCATAGTATGCTCATCTTGTAAGAATTGAGCTATGAATGGTTGATTTAGTCCACACTAAATAACAAGGAGGTTAAAGCCTCACTAACTACTTTTAAAGGTGGAAAAATCTCACAACACAAATCTCTTGTAATCTACCAAAGTGCCACCTTGTCAAAATGTCTATTAACAACACACATCCCAAACTATCTCACCACATAGTAGTGAACTTCCTACAAATATACAAAGACATCAAAGAGAAGGGCATAAGCCTTGAATGGGGGTTCATTAATGATGGAATCATAAAGCTCTACAAAGAGAATAATCAAGAGTGAGGATAATCTAATGAAAAACCATGGTATTGGAACAAGAACAAGAATACTTTAATAGATGGTGACATTAATACACATAATATTCATGTGGTTGGCACCATTCCCAATAAATCAAACCCATCTTATTAACAAAATTACAACAAAAATTGTCATATTAGGAAAATGCATGCTGTCAAAAAACATACCAACAACCTCCAAAACAATAATACCAACACAAAAATCATCAAGTGCCAAAAAATTAGACTAATTTCATCACCATCATAGTTAGACCAAAACTACAGGTCCAAAAATAACCCCGAGTATACACTCCCTTGGGGGAACTACTCGATTTTATCTTAAAAGAATTGGCCTAAGACAATCTCATCCACCACCCATAGAAAAACCCATGGATCAAATCCAACCCAAGGCAACATGGTATAGAGAGAACGACTTTTACAAATATCATTGTGTAAAAGGGAATTGCACCCTCAAATGTATGCAACTCAAAGATTATGTACAAGATCTCATAGATCATAAGGAAATCAAAGTGGGAGAACAAGCCTCTACAAATGCAAGACTTTTGATCTACCAAAATGTATTCCCACCACACAATAACAATAAGGATGCAAAGAAGGCATCTATGTAGAATTACAATGACAACAAAAACAACAACAAAGAAAACAATAGCCAACCCAAGTAAGGTGATAATTGGGATAGATCACAAGACTACACTTCAACATACCTTGACTATGGTAATTTGATTAGATTTATATGCCAAGATGAGCCCTCTATTAATGCGCTAAATATCAAAGTCCCAGATAATCAATGTTTAGTCACAATATGATGGAGCTAACTCAATATTGCAGAGCCACCTATGTCTACTCCTTCAGGGACACAATACAATATTCTGGAACACCTTGGGAACATACTAGCCAAAATCTCCATCCTAAATTTCCTTCACACTATCCCACTTCATAAGGATATCCTTAATAGTGCACTCCATGAATCCCATGCACCCATTGATATCATTGCAATAGAATTCAAAAACCTAGTGGGACACCTCTCCATTGTACTATCCTTCAAGCCCTTTGACATCACATAAATTAAGGAAAACCCCATCCTCCCACTTCGTATAGTTATCAAACTTGTTGACTTTGCAGTTAAGAGGGTCATGATAGATACTGGGTCAAATCTAGACATATGCACTTTGAGGTTTATTAAACAAGAAGGATATACTAAGGAAGATATTATAGATGAGGTCATCAACATCAAGGCCTATGATAACTTGGAAATAACTAGAGAAGGAAGCTTCTTGTTTCCCATCAAGAGTTGGGCCTACTACTAAATAAATAGTGTGTCATGTAGTTGATCTTAACCTACCCTTCAACATCCTCCTTGGCATACCATGGGTCCATTCCATGAAATATGTTCCATCCACTTATCATCAATGCATTAAATTTATGCATCATGGCATCAAGATAACTATTTATGCTGATCCGAAAACCTTTGCATATTGCAATGTGATAGAAACATCTTCTGATAATCATTATCATATCAACATTAGCATCATCAACTCTTTTGGTAGATATCATGACCCTGATACTATCCTATCCTCCACACTCTCTACCATTAAGATCAACTACTAAGATTGTGGTGAATATCATCTCTATAATGCATTTGGTGTTGGCACCTTTCCACTTGAGCCACACACACATCAGCATCCAACCCATCAAAGATCAAATAAAGACATAGGTCCTTGGCTCAAATAGGTTGGACCCATCACTTTTGTTTCCAATGGGATCCTTAATGGGCAAGAAATGGCCCCAAATATTAGGACACAGTTATAAAAGGACCCACATTCAAAAGATAAACAACTCCTTGACTACCTCAAATAGAAATTTTCCCACTCACATTGAATTACAACCAAACAATGAGATAATTTAGGAGATTTCTTAGGATGAGAAGAGTCAAGCATTAGAAAACTTGTAGAAGCATACAAAGATGAGAAGAAGAAAGGTCTAGGATTTGGATGACCCACAACTAGTAGCACTAGTAAGGATGATCATGCCTTCTTAATATCTAGGGAAAACTTATAGAGGTTGAAGACATCCATAAGGAAGTTCAAAAAAGAGCCTATGAAAATATCCATAATGATGACATCTCCCGAGGAGACTCCTTACTTCATGAACTATACATCAACCTCATGGACCTTCTCCTTAGCTATCTTAAACTCATTGACTGAGAATATTGAGGAAGAACTCCTAAGATTCATGGGGGCCAAGAGACCATACAAGAAGCCAAAGACACTATCAACATATGTGTACAAATGGGACCCGAAAGCCTACTTTAGGGAGGATTAAATATCTAGTTGCAAAAATGATAGAAAAGAAAGTAAAAGTCAAAAAAGGAAAAAAAAGGCATCCCCTATTGAAAACTCCTTTGGAGAACCATTAGATCAATCAAAAAATGAAAAGAAATAAAGGATGTATCAAATGGTGAAAGCCTATCTGTGGGTCTTGAGGATGGAGATTTATTCCTTCCCCTATGAGATTATAGGCTATAAATATCATCTATCCTAGTTGAAGAAACAAGACCAGTCAAAATTAGTCTAACAAAGACTCCCAGCATCACATACCTTGCAAAATCCTTTCTAGAGGACAAAGAAGACTTTCTTAGAGAGGTCCTATGAGAAAGCATTGGTTAGTTCACATGGTCCTATCAAGGCATGCTAGGATTGGACCCTGACTTGGTTATACACCGTTTGGAAGTGAATTCAAAGGTCAAGCCAGTCAAGAAAAAAAATCCAAAAGATGCATCCCAAAGTAGACTTACTGGTCAAAGTAGAAATGGAAAAGATGCTAGAATGGAAGGTCATTCATCTAATTGACTACTTAGAGTGGATTTCCAACATGGTACCAGTTACTAAACCTTTTAGAGATATCAGAATCTATGCAAATTTTAGGAACCTCAACAAATATTGTCCCAAGGATGACTTCCCTTTTCTAAATATTGATATGATCGAAGATCTCACAATTGGGCATGAACTCTTATCCAACATGGATGGATTCTCTAGGTACAATAAAATGCAAATAGTGCAAGGTCAATATAAAATAATATTCATTACCCCATGGGGGACCTTTTACTACAAAAGGGAGCAACCTATCAAAGGTCCATAATGGTGATCTTCCATGACCTCATCCATAAGACCCTTAAAGAGTACATGGATGACATATTGGTAAAATCCATCAATTCCATGGACTACCTATTTGAAGAATTATTTGATCGACTAGAAAAATGTCACCTCATGCTTATTCCAATGAAATGTGTCTTTGGTGTTACATCTAGAAAGCTCTTAGGATTCATTATATCATGGCATGACATTGAGATTGACCCCCACAAGGTCAAATCCATCATGGACATGCCTCCAAAGAAATTAAGAAAAATCCACACACTCCAAGGAAAATTGCAACTGGCTAGATGGTTCATCTCATGGTTAGAAGATAAATGTCATTCGTTCACATATCTACTAAAAAAGGTTCAAAATATAAAATGGAATCCTAATTGTCAACTTAGCTTCAAAAAGATCAAGCAATACCTGACCAATTTACCTATCTTGGTTCAACCACTTGCGGGGTGACCATTAATACTCTACATATCACCCACTCCAATAGAACTAAGGGTATTCTTATCCCAGCTTGATTATAATGGAAAAGAGAGAGCTATATATCATAACAATCAAAATTTGGTTGGATACAATATTAATTATAGTTAGATGGAAAAATATTTTTTGGTAGTGGTCTTCACCAATCAGAAGCTCTGTCAATGCATGTTGAGTCATGTAGTTCAACTCATCTCCAATATTGACCCCTTGAAATATATGCCAATATGCACAACACTTACTATCCACCTAGAAAAATGGGTCATACTCCTTAGTGAGTTTGACATCTAATATATTGACAAGAAGGAAATCAAGGGACAATCCATAGAAGATCACTTGGTTGGTGCACATTTGGTTGATGCTTATCCTCTAGTTATAGAATTTTTAGATGAACACCTATGTAAGATAGAGGAACAACCATTATGGAAACTATATTTTGATGGATCATATAATCTCATGGATCAGGAACAAGGATATTGTTCATTACCCCTCAAGGTGACTACATCACCAAATCCTTCAAGCTACAATTTAAATGTACCAATAACATCTCATAATATAAAGCTCTCATTGAAAGGATCAAAATGGTGGTTTAATGGAACATAAAAAAGTTATAGGTCTTTGGTGACTCATAATTGATCATCAAGAAAGTCTTATATGAATACCAAACAAAGGAAAACAAGCTACTACCTTAAAAATAACTAGTTGACCAATTTAAGCAACACTTCATCAAGATTCAATTCACACAGGTTCCAAGCTTGCAAAAAAAAGTTGTAGTTGCAATGGATACTATTGGATCACTCTTGGAAATCCCTCAAGAAGCTATGCAATATGAGTTCTTGGTCTAGAAGCTACATGGGCCTACATATGAGAATGATGACTTAACATAGGTATGCATCTTGGTTAGTCCCCAATCTCCATAGTACTATGAAATTCATGCTTACCTCAAAGATTTTACCATCTCTCCCCACCCCAAATAAACCCAATTTTGAAACATAATTCATATAGAATCCTACTATTATCTTATAGGCAATACCCTATATCATTGAGCTTATTATCATACTCTCTCTAGATGTCTAGACCAAATTGAGGCCACATATCATTAAAAGAGGTACATTCTAGACTTTGTGGTGCTCACATGAGTGGTATAGTCCTAGAACAACAGATCCTAAGAGATGGCTACTATTGGCCTACTATTAAACATGATGCATATGACTTTGTCAAAAGGTGTCTACCTTGTTAGCAACATGCAAACTTGATGCAAGCTGATTCCTCCAAGATTCATGTGTGATGCTGGGGTAATCCTTGCATGTTTTTTTTGAAGTAGTCCTATGTAATATTAGGGACAAGGCCTTGATGTTCTTCATAACTTTGGAAAGAGTCCAATATTACTATATCAAACTAGTTTCTCCACGACATGGTGGTGCTCCCCTTCAGAGTACCCCATGCTCAAGCTTCAATAAATTTTGTCACCCCTCTATTTTATAAGAAACACAACCATTTGTTAGATCCTTTCTAGCTCAAAATGACTTACTTGATCCAAATATCTAATCCAATCAATCCTACAATCATGATCTTGAAAATCCTATAGTCCCCTCATATCCCAAGTTTTAGACCCCTCATCTCCCGAATTACTATGCGTTGGGTTAATTTTAAAAGTCAATCTCCCCACTCCATTGCTAGAAAACTTGAATTTCTTAATCCGTTGTTAAATATGTCCACACAATTTTCCTTGGTCTCATTCTCCCCCAGTGAGAGTATGAGTCCATTTTAACCCCCTCTTTTTGCCAACTTGAGTCCTCCTACTTCCCTAGTTTCTCATAATTTTCAAGAAGTTGTTGGGCCTTGCTTCTCTCCCCACCACTTTCTCAATGGGGCATCACACAATCTAGTCTCTCCTCTATCTTTTCAATTTTTTCTTTATAAATCTTCTTCACATTGGATATCTTCAAACTTCTTTGAAATAGTATTGTCCCAACACTATGTAATCATATCTTCTAGCTAATTTATCACCTATACTAAATAGTTATGATGTTTGTATTTATTGAAATATTTATAATTGCACTCACCTTATATGATGGAAAGATCATAACTCTTATACCACTTTATTGTCCCCACTAGCTAGGACAAGAATACCTACAAAACCAATGTTAGAACTTATCCAATAACAAATCTAAATTCATTATTTTACCCTCTATTATTATACCCAACCTTAAAGGTGTCTTCACATCAGGATCAATAACCCTCTTGAGGATCTCTCAGTTTTGACTGATTATTATCAATTCTAGTACCATCCTTAATTACTTATTTGTCTTCTATGAAGTGTTCCCTTGAAGGTCCTTCTTGGAAGAGATGCATTGTATCTAAAACCCTTGTCACCTATCCATATGTTAACTTCAAGAGAATATTCTAGCTCTCTTGATCTTAAACATTAACCATATTAAGATCACTCTCTTCCCTGAAGGAACTCTCTTGATAAATACATGGGTTTCATTCATTTAGAATACCATATTTATAAATACATAGACATAGATATACTTTAGCATACATATATAACTATATAATAGACAAGTGCTCTAGTTGAGCTAGAGTTCTTGCCTTGTGAGTGTTAGAAAGTGTAGTTGATATGCTCCCATATCGACATGGTAGAGGAATATATTGGCAAATGTTTGATGGACCTAAATTTACAACCACCCCTTACATTTGGTTGAGAGCTTCAAATTTTTTTGAAAAATCAATATTACATACCCTACAAATGACATTCTAGTTTGGTAAGGGCATATAAGACATTTGTGAACTTGCCTTGCATCTTTGAATGATTTTGTGTTGTGAGGAATGGCTATAATGAGCATATTTTTTTTTCCAATGGTGTCAACACTAAGGGATGTAGTCAAATAGGTTGTCCAAAATAATGTCAAAGATTGGAGGTTAAATAGTTCTAGTTGGAGTAAGGTTTACCATAATTTTTCCTAATTTTATTTTGAGTAATAAATGAAGAAATGCTCTAAGAAACCTTTTGCCACCAACAACTATGCGTGATTAGAAAAATATGTAAAATATTTTCAAATAAAAAATTATTCTAATTTTTAAAATAAATTATTATTTAATATATTTTTAAATTAAAAGACATACCATTTTCTCTCTAATTCATTACCTTAATAAAGAAAAAATTGTCAATTTTAAAAGAAAAAGAAAAATGAAAAATGAAACTTGTAATCAATTATTTAAAAAATATGAATAATTTATTCTCAAGCATCTTATATTATATTTTAATGAAGTATTTTATGTAGCTTATTAAAGTTATTTCATAAGTACAATTCAATTATGAATACCATTGTAACATTATTATATTTAAACTTGTTGTTTCAAAGAATATTATGTTTATGATGATAATTCAATTAGAATTTAAAATTACATTAATGTTTTAAATATAAATAATATTCAAGATTTTGATTTAATATTAAAGTTAAAATTATAATGTAAAAATGATATAAATTTCATTTTAATTATAAAAATAAAATTCAAATAAAATAATCTAAATAAAATCATATTTTAAATTTCTATATCCAACTACCTCTCTTAAAAAAAATCATGCAATCTTATATAATACTCTTTTACCACAAAGTTACAAATAATAATAATAAAAATAACATATATAAATATGCTCTATTGTGAACAATAACAAAAAAACCATAAATGCAAAAGTAAAAGAAAAATAAAATGAACCAATATAACCTAACGATGCTTGACATATGTCTCAATATTTCTGACTTATATGTTCCACTCCCACATGACACATTTCATCATTTTTCTATACCGCCTCTTCTTCATTTTTCCTAATTTTTTATATAAGAAATACAAATGAGCCCCATCAATCAAATTTACTACGGGCCAATCAAAAAATCAGAATTACATGTCAAAGTTGATTTAAAAAAAATAAAATTAGACAAACTTTAGATTATGATATTTGTTTTTAGCATAAACTAATGTGATCGGAGCTAGGAAACATTAGATCCTAAAGGCAAAACTAATAAATTCACAATTATAATTACAACATACCTTTCCTTAGCTTTATTGGATTTCTTTCCCTTAGCACACTCCTTAACTATATTCTTCAAGATATTTGTGCTTAGTGTGAAAGAGAAACCATTACGTAGAATACCTTCTCTTCTCCATTTCCAAGGTCCTTTACTAATATCTACCTTTTGGGCTCCACCTAAGAACATGACCTACACCTTTTCACAAGCTATTTTGAGTATGATTGGTGAATTTCAAGGTTTAGCATTATTATTTTATTGTATGGCAGGGTCAAGCTGCACATACCCTTTACTTGACTTATGTTGGACATCTTCAAAAGGAATCTTGCAATGAGTTCATTCTTTAATTTTGCAACTCATATCTTAGTTGATACCAACACATTTTAATAAGGAAAGGAAAAAAGTCAACAATGATTCCTATATATATATATTCAATAATATGTGGTAGGTAGTCAAAAATCTCCATTTCAAATGTGGTATTAACATGGAGATCCGTGATATTAGTTGGGTCTAATTTTTTCCATATAATACAAGATAGTCTTCTATACTAGAAGCTCAAAAAATTATCTTGATTTATGTATTGAGTGTCACCCCATGCATTTATCATCCATGTCCTATTCTTGAATACTTATTGTTTGGTGGGGTCCACATAGATTAAAGGTTTAGGTAGAATTATCTTTGCCACTTCTAATAGCTAATGCCAATTATGTATTGAGTGTCACCCCATGCATTTATCATCCTGTCCTATTCTTGAATACTTCTTGTTTGGTGGGGTCCACATGGATTAAAGGTTTAGATAGGATTATCTTTGCCACTTCTAATAGATAATGCCAAATATATTTATTGTTTTTAAAATATCCACTTCTAATAGCTAATGCCAATTATGTATTGAGTGTCACCCCATGCATTTATCATCCACGTCCTATTCTGGAATACTTCTTGTTTGGTGGGGTCCACATGGATTAAAGGTTTATATAGAATTATCTTTGCCACTTCTAATAGTTAATGCCAAATATATTTATTGTTGTTGAAATATCCACTTCTAATAGCTAATGCCAATTATGTATTGAGTGTCACCGAACACTTCTTGTTTGGTGGGGTCGACATGGATTAAAGGTTTAGATAGAATAATCTTTGGCACTTCTAATAGCTAATGCCAATTATATATTGAGTATCACCCCATGCATTTATCATTTGCATCATATTCTTGAACACTTCTTGTTTGGTGGGGTCCACATGGATTAAAGGTTTAGATAGAATAATCTTTTCCACTTCTAATAGCTAATGCCAAATATTTTTATTATTGTTGAAATATCCACTTCTAATAGCTAATGCCAAATATATTCATTGTTGTTGAAATATCATTTCTATTGTATAGGATTCTCCCTTTTCAATAATGTATTTTTGTAAATGTTTTTATTATTTTCCCATTGGTGGCTACCTTACTCATATTGGAAATGTGGTATATATAACATCAATATATCTCCAAGGATCATGCCTTTTGTAATTGACATGTACAATGAACAATCATTTAATATGGTTCTTGGTTATCCCTTGGGCTTATAAATGTTTTATAATATGATTATTAATTCTTATATTTCCCTTAATTTAAAGTGGTAAGGAAGTGTATTATACATGTTTTGTTTAGCTATTTGAATGATGTTTATATATTGGGTAATTGATTCATAGGTATTTATTTAATAATTAATATATTTATCTTTTATTAACCATTTCATTAGTAAGAAATTAGTGGTATAAATTGAGATAAATAAATGATTTCTTTATTTAGAGGGGATATTACATTATCTTATCAAGTACTTGGTGAATATCATGTGTTGATATTATGATACACCAATACCCATGATATCAAAATGGTAGATATCTTCTCATCAAAGATATCCTTAAAATTTTCCATTCCTAATATTACCAATGGTGTAATATTTGTATAAGAGGGAGTGTTGATGTCTGGTAGCTTTAGTCAGATAAACCTACAAATATATATAATTATATATGAGATATAGGTTTATTATCACATGAGAGAAATTAATATAATAATGATATATATACATACACACATATACATATACACACACACATACATGCATACATAAATATGTGTATGTGTGTGTAACTATAATTAATTTTTTTATTATATTAATTATCTAACAAATAAATAGACATGTCCCATGAAGGGACATGTCCATTCAGAGCTTATGCTCATTATAAATACAAGAGGTTGTTGCATTTGGGAAACACATACAAAATAGGCAGTGCTTAGTACATATGCAACGATCCTGAAAAATAACATAAATTGATCTTCTTCCTTCACCCAAATATAATTATAACCAAAATGACTACCCAAGAAAGGAAATACCCCAGTTACTAAAACTACTTGAAAAATATACTCTCTAGAAGGTAGAGGTTGACAGTCTTTTAATGAGGCTCTATTTTAATCCCAAAAATCTACACATAACCTTATGTCCCCATTCTTCTTTCTAATAGATACAAGGTTTGATTTGCATGCTGGCCTTGGACCTTCTAGTTTCACCACCAGTATTGAAAATAGAGCCAAGAATGGCCATACCCTTTGGTAACTTTTTGTTTCTCACTTAGCTAAATGATTTGGTCATCATATTGATGCTAAAATTTCTTCTAGTTTGTATGTGAGAATTTGACTTCTTATCTTAAGAAATTGACTATCTCGTAGTCATTTTCAAATACTTTCAAATGTGTTTAGAATTATCAAGTACAACAAACTAACAACCACTTTAACATATTGATTAATTTTATTACTATTGATTTCTTTTGGAATTTTGAATTCAATGCCAATGACAACCAACCTATGTGAATGCTTATCCTTATTTCTCAATATGGAAATCAAATTAAATGCACCAAAACCATCAAGAAGATCCCATATCCTATGCTTGTGATACTTGAGAAGCTCATTCTTGGTGTTGTCAATCTTCCTTACCTGATTAACTATTAGTTCATTCTCCCCATATAATTTCAAAAAATGTTTCTCATTATTCTTGCCCTTTATAATCGATAGATAGGGCCTCATACTCAATAATATTATTGAAATATTTGAAATAGAACAAAAAAGATGAATAATACCTTTCATTGTTAGGAGAATAAACATGCAACCTCCACCATCCCCAATTTTTTCTTCACACCAATAAAAAAATACTCTTATACTTGATTACCTTGCTACCCAAACTATTGTGTCACACTTTTTTCTAGGTTAGGCATGAATGAATATGTCTCATGCATCAAATACATGCCTAAAATAGTATGTTCCAAATGCTCACACAAGCCCTCTACTTAGTTTTAAGAAGTCACTCATCTAGTAGAATATCTGGAATATCCAGTATTTAAGTGTTTCCCTCTTGAATAATATGCTATTCCTCTTGATCACTTTCTAGCAAGTTGGCATTAATAAGACTTTGGGAGTATGGTTCAACATTATCTTTGGCTATAGGTTGAGACTTAATGGTAACTTTTGTGCTATATTTGGTTTTGAGCAACAGATGGGACCAATCTTAAGATAACTGAAATTTAATTTTGGCCATAAAATCTAATGAAAAATAAATGAAAAAATAGGGAGGAAACTCAATTACATATATATTTTATGGGATGGAGAAATATGGGAAATATCGTAGGGTCAAATCAAGACTCTTAATGATTCCTATGGTATTGACAAAAATACCATGTAATTGCATAATTCCCATTTCAAGAGGCTCACATTGAATTAAAGCTTATGTAAAATATGTTTAGCCATAATTGAGATACTAGAACATGTGTCAATCATGTAGTTGTGGACTAGATGGTCTCCTATGATAAAATATACATAAAAATGTGGGGTTTAATGGTTGGAACTTGCTTCTTTTTTGCATCTACATCAACATTAGTCATGATGACCTTGGGTTTTTTCTTATTAGGTTGATTAGAAACAATTAAGTATGATAGGGATGAATGCAAAATGTCCATTTGACATGGAATACTCAAATAATCCCACATGGAAATCTATACATTTATTTTCTTCATACTATCAAGAGTTAGTGTAGCTTTTTATTTTGTCTAATTTGCTAGGTTTTTCCTACACTTTTAATAATCTCGCTTAGGTTAATAAAGCATGTCTTATTAGGTGAATGGTTGTGAGGTGTCACCTTCCTACATGTGAGCATCCATTAGCTATCTTGGGAAGATACTTTGCTATCTTTAGTCCGATAGATGGTTGCTCCTCATTGTTTGGTGTTGCCACCTCCTCCCTCTTCGTAGCCTATATAAGCATGCTACCTGGCTTGTATATGTATCTCTTGTTTTTGCATCCTCTTAATGCTATTTTTCTTCCAGCATTTGCATTACTCTCTTGGAGACTAACTCTATGATGCTATTTTGATTTTGTATCATTTGCATTCATAGTTTAGATATTTACTCTTTGCACTAGTTTTTTGGGTTATTAATCTTTTCAGATTCCAACATGGTATCAGAGCTTTTCTATGTGCAAGAGTAGATTTTAGTTTCCTTATTTGAGAGATTCGAGGGGGGAAAATAAACTTTATTGTAGTTTTTTGAAAAACGAAGTATGCTCTTCTCTTGCATCTTTGGATGATCCTGAGAATCAGAAAAGTTTTGACAAAAAACACTTTCTGAGTTTTGTTCGTAGCCCCGAAAAACCATCTGGGTATCTTTTAGATTTTGCATGCAAGCTGTATATTTTTCAGAATCAAGCATGCAAAGCTACAGCCATACTCCTCTCCGTTCGCAGTCATAGATTTGAATGCAATTTTTCTTCAAATCAGGGGGTCAGCAAATTTTTGGAGCACTTTCAGCCCAAACGGACATCACCATTGGATCTGGAAGGCCATTTGCAGTCAGGATTCATATAAAGCTTTTCAATTTTGGAGGTAGAGCTCCGGGAGGAAAATTTTTTTTGGTTGCAGGGCTTTCGTACGGATCGTACGGACGATTTCGGCATAAAAAAAATTTAAAAAAATATTTTCGGGCCGCACCACCGCAGCAGCGCTCGCGCGCCACCGCGGGGCCTCCCGCGGTCCGCTCATCCAGCGGCGCCTCCTATTTTCTCCTCCCCGCCGGGCGCTGCCGGCGGGCCACCCATCGGCCGCCGCAGCTGGGCGGCGCCTCCCTCTGCATGTCTTCCCCGCTGGTTGCTCTTCTCCGTCCGCCGCCTCCGCCTCCGCTCAGCTCCAGCTCTGCCCGTGACCGCTTAGTGCCCGCTGCTCCGCCGGGCACAGTCAGCAGGTGCCATGTCAGCGCGTGATACGTGGCACGCGTGCCACGTGGCACTTTGCCACGTGGCCCCTGTCACGTAATCTTTTGTACCTGCCACGTCATCTGCCTGCCACGTGGCGTCCATGTGGCACTGCCACGTTGCTGCCACGTGGCCCTTTTTTGATGCGACAGCTGACGGGCTGTCAAATTTTTTCCCCTCAAATGCTGACATCAGCGGTGTGTCATCATCCTTGCTTGCACTCTTCTTCTATTTGGTTTTGGACCTACTTGTGGTTTTTTGGCCATAACTTTTGCATACAGAGGTATTTTTTCGATCCGAAAGAAGAACCGGAAAGCTGGTTCCAAGAGGGAGATGCTGGTATAGGTTTTTTTGAGTTTTGATTTATTTTGGTTGCCTATTATGGCAGTCAAAGTTGAATGTTCTATTTTGCACTCCGGAAGGCGTATCTTGAGCTTCCGATCTCTGATTTTTGACTTCTTTATATCGTTGGAAAGCTCTTTCTGTGCTCTTTCTAGTGATGCTAGTTGTTGTTCCAGATTCTATTCCAGACACATCCTATTCAATCTTTTGCATTTTAGCATTCTGGTGGATATTCTATTTATTTCAGGTCCGGAGATTGATTTTGTTGCTTCAGTTGCTTCATGTTGGGCTTTACCTTCTATTTTTTTAGCCTTATATTTTTTCTGATCATTTTTGATATTCACTGTAAGCATCTTTATGCAACGCACTGAGATAAAGTGCCACTCTTGCGATTCGGGATCCTTTTCATCATTGTGATTCATTGTACTCACACTATTATATAAAGTGCCATGGGGGGGATAGTTGTTTGCTATTTATAGGCCCTCTTTCTCTAATTCCTCATGCAGTGTCGACGACACATGCCTTTATTTGTTTTTGTACCTCACTCTTGATGTGTTTGGCTCCTGTGTTGTAGGAGATTTTTGGCCCATCTTTTCAGCTGCCTGTCACCTCACCTACCTTAAGGGGAGGTTATATTGTTGTTCTATACTTCTTTGGTTGATTGTTCATGCCTTCTATTTCCATGGAGGTTCCTTTGGTTGATGGTTCGTGCCTTCTATTTCCATGGAGGTTCCTTTGGTTGATGGTTTGTGCCTTCTATTTCCATGGGGGTTCTACAGATCAGCATTTTGACAGAGTTTTGTGGTTCTTCATGCTTCAGTGATGCTGCTTCTTCATGATCACTCCTTGTTCCTATTTTAGGGGACAATTTCCCTAGTGGGAGACTTCTTCAGTTCTTCACTAGGTTCTTACCTCTTTTTGGGGGAGGGTTTTTCCCTTGTGGTTTTCTCTCTTTCCCCACTTTCAGAGGTTGCATCTTCTTACATTGTACTTGGGTACCTAACATGGCCTCATTGCCGGGACCCATTTCTACATCCACCTAAGCTTCGCTTATGGGGGGGTGTTAGTGTAGCTTTTTATTTTTTCTAATTTTCTAAGTTTTTCCTACACTTTTAATAATCTCGCTTAGGTTAATAAAGCATGTCTTATTAGGTGAATGGTTGTGAGGTGTCACCTTCCTACATGTGAGCATCCATTAGCTATCTTGGGAAGATACTTTGCTATCTTTAGTCTGATAGATGGTTGCTCCTCATTGGTTGGTGTTGCCACCTCCTCCCTCTTCCTAGCCTATATAAGCATGCTACCTAGCTTGTATATGTATCTCTTGTTTTTGCATCCTCTTAATGCTATTTTGCTTCCACGTGGCCCCTGCCATGTCATCTGCCCACCACGTGGCGTCCACATGGCACTGCCACGTGGTCTTTTTTGCCATGTTGGAATCTGAAAAGATTAATAACCTAGAAAACTAGTGCAAAGAGTAAATATCTAAACTATGAATGTAAATGATACAAAATCAAAATAGCATCATAGAGTTAGTCTCCAAGAGAGTAATGCAAATGCTGGAAGCAAAATAGAATTAAGAGGATGCAAAAACAAGAGATACATATACAAGCCAGGTAGCATGCTTATATAGGCTAGGAAGAGGGAGGAGGTGGCAACACCAACCAATGAGGAGCAACCATCTATCGGACTAAAGATAGCAAAGTATCTTCCCAAGATAGCTAATGGATGCTCACATGTAGGAAGGTGACACCTCACAACCATTCACCTAATAAGACATGCTTTATTAACCTAAGCGAGATTATTAAAAGTGTAGGAAAAACCTAGCAAATTAGAAAAAATAAAAAGCTACACTAACATCAAGAATGTTAAAAGGAATAAAACTAAACTTAGATTGCCTTTGTAGCAACATTCTTAATATTGACAGAAGTTAGTTATACTAGTTGTACTAGAATGACATGCTTTTCTTTTTTCTCAAAAAGATTTCCCTTTTGAAGAATTCATGTACTTTCAATATTAGTTGGACCAGTGACTATTTTTCCAAGCTCTATTTCTCTATTTTTACTTCTTGTTTTGTTTTAAATAAATGTACCAATCTAATTCAGACTACAAAAGTATTCACACTTTGATGCAAGACCATCTTAGGAAAGTCGACAATCATGTATGCAAGGGATTAATGCTTGAGTTTGTGGAGTTATAGTTTTCAAGGTTAGGGATGTGTTTGAGACATGTTTTTGAACCTTTTCCTATGAGAGCTTAAGGATTCAATGGATCGTGTTGATGTAAGAGTTGTTTTACCTTGCTGCTAGAACTATATTTTCTACTTTCTACATGCTATTTTCATATCATGTATCTGTTGATCCTTAATGAATCATCATTTTAAATATTACTATCTTAAAGAGGACCTAAAATAATACCTACATCTAAGAGCGCAAGTCTTAATTTATTTGGGGTTGGGAGATATCGTAGTTTTCCTCGAGTATCAATTTTTAACCACTTTCAAGTAAAACATGGAGTTTTTCATCTTGTGCAATTCTATATGATGAAATGGGATCTTTCTGAGTTAGGGAAATGTTCTTGATTCATGTGTAGACCTAAAACTTAGCATATATTTTTGTTCATATTTGCTATAGTTTTGGTTTACTCTTCCAAGGTTGGACCTATAATGTAATTAACTGCTTGACTAGCCGAATTGTGACTTAGCTAGCTATATAAGGAGCTTGGGTTGATGTAGAAATCATTATTGGAGGATCTGTATCATTGGTAGAGGAGTATCTAAGATATAAAATTTGGAGAAGAGCTAGTGGCTACATTTTAGAAACAAGTAGGTTGCTTGGTGGCTTGTGAGCATAAGTTTAGATCTCACTGGAGGTTTTTGCCAAAATGTTGTTATGTAACAGATCTAGGCTAGCTAAGATCTGAGTTAGATCTTGAGGGATCTTGTAGAACTATTACTTTCTATGTATATCACTACAACCTAGAAGGACTTATAGCTGGGTATGTTGGATGCAAATTTTATGATTTTATTATGAGAGTTGGCACTATTTTGGATCTAAATATTTGTATTATTGTTTATATTCTACTAGGTGGTTATTTTTTGGGTGATAATATGCTTTGGGGATTTTCTTTCCTTGTAATACATTAGGTGGTATCAAGGAATAATTTTTTCTAAGTGTGTAAATAGATTGTTGAAGTTGATGCAGTTTGTACTAGGACCTAGGGTGAAGTTTATTAGAGCGAAGGTTAGATCTTGTTGATTATTGTAGAGGGTTTGCGAAGATCTTAGAATATGCCTCCAAGAAGATTGGACCCTAGGATGATTGAAGATCTTTGTGATGCTATAGAAACAAGGATCTTAGATAAGGTTAAAGTAGATTTCTGATTTGAGATGGAGCTAATGATGAGTGATATGATCACTGAGATTGTAACTGCTATAGGTGGTTTACCTTGGAAGTTGGAACATGGGTATTGAAGATGGTTATGAGGAAGTTGTTGAAGACTTTTAGGTTGCTGGATCAAGTGGTGAAGGTAGAATTGATCGAGTTGAAAGACCAATGGGAAATAGGTATGGTTAGTTTGATAGATCTAGAGTTCAGTTGAAGCTAAAGCATAAGATGAATGTTTCTATTTCTTTAGGTACTTTTAATTGTGAAGTCCTAATTGATTGGATTGGTGAATTGGAAGATTAATTTGAGTTAGAGGATATTAAAGTTCCACTCAGAGTGAGGTTGGCACAAACTAAATTAAAAGGACATGCTACTCTTTGGTGGAAATAATTACAGTGAGATTGAGAAGAAGAATGTGAATTGAAAATCACTAGATGGAGGTTGATGGTGACTAAGTTGAAGGCTAAGTTCATTCCTGCTAATTATGAAATTGAGCTATTTAAGAGATTGCAAATTTTCAAGTAGAAGGATATGAGTGTGAAATATTATGCAGATGAATTTTACAAGGTGACTATTTAGTTTGGACATAGAGAATTATCTAAGGAGAAGATGGCTAGATATATTAATTGCTTGAGATTCAATATTTAGGATGAGGTTGGTATGTTGAATATTTCTTTTTTTGAGGATGCTTATCAATATTCTTTGAGAGAAGAAGAAAAACTAAAGAGGAGACATCAAGGTAATCCTCGAGGGAAGGAGAAATGGGATCACTTGTTGAAGAAAAGAAACGAATTGCTGCATATGATTTGAAACCTATTGAATAGAGGAAGAAAATAGACAAAGGTACATTTAAGGGTACTTTCTAAAAATGTCATGAAGAAGGACATAGTGATTAAGGATTTCCTAAGGATGGTGAAAGAAGAAGTGTTATTGTGCAAGAAGTCAAAGAATTGGTGAATGAACCTAAGAAGGATGGGGATAACTTGTTGATTCAAAGAGTGTTTCTTGGAATTTTGACACTGGAACCTTGTAAAAGGAGGAATTATTTTAGGACTTATTGTAAGTCCAAAGGTGAAATTTGTAATGTGATTGTAGATGGTGGTAGTACTCGTAACCTAGTTGTTGAAGAGATGGTTCATAAACTTGGTTTGAAAAGGGTAAGACATCCTTGTCCTTATATGATTGACTAGTTACAAGATGAACATGCTTTGGAAGTGAGGGAGCAATGTCTTGTTGATTTCTAGATTGGGAGGTATAAGGATCAAGTGTTGTGTGATATTGTGGACATGAGTAGTTGTCACATATTACTTGGTAGACCATGGAAATATGATTGTAGGGCTATGTATGATTATGTCAAAAATGTGGTTACTATTGAGAAAGGTGGAAGGAAGAATTCCCTAATTCCTTTGTAGAATAAAGAACTTGATAGGAGGAACCTAATTATTGGTAGCTATTGGCCATTTCTGCCCCCCATTTAACACATCATTGATAACCAATCTGAGAGATCTTTAATGGAGTAGATTCTTTGCTATGGGTTAACACACTAAAAGTTGGTGGCTAATATTTAGTGTTATCTAGTTCCTTCTTTTATTTATTTGTCTTGGGTTCTTCATTGACTGAGTTATCTCAGCTTACTCTTCACTTGAGCAAATCAATTTTGGCTAGGTTTGTTCTTTGGCAGAGTGAACTCAGTTTCTTCCTCTATCGAGTTAGCTCATTTTCCTTCATTGAATGAACTATGGGTTAAAGCACATATTTTTTGGGGTTAACATTTCATGTTAATCATTTTTACTATTTTAGAGAAGTGCTTTCATGCTCTTTCCAAAATAGTGAATTCCTCTATTTCAAAAGGCTTATCTTCTTGCCTTTCCAAAACAGCAAATTTTTCTATTTTAACAAGTTTATTTTCTTACTTCTATGAAATGGTGAAGTTGCTACTACCTCATCTACCATGCACTTGGGAATGTGTTGAACAAAAAATTCATGTCGTGTGGTCGATTCTTATTATGATGGGTTGCTTTTGATTAGACAGTTCTCATATTTTTGCATAGATTCCTTTTTCTCTTGCAAAGATGTGATGGACATTAGATCTAGAAACATCTTTGGATATTTATGAGTGCATCTCAACCAACTATTTTTTATTAAGAAGATGTTCATCTATGGTTGGGTTTTAACCACTTGTTGAGGATATTTCTTGCAACATTTGGGCCATCTATTTTAGAATGAAAATCTACATCGACAATTCAGATCATTTTCTAGGTAGATCTAATTTTTCCACATGAATCAACTCTACATTTTTTTGGTGGGTTAACATTGCTTGTTATCCCATCTCAGGTTTTTTGACAGTGGTGTGAATTGATCTGTTGCAACCATGAGACATTACGAGGATTTTTCTTTCATTGTAAACCAACATCTAGAGCCTTTTTCCATGATGTAATGCTTCTCCATGCCTCTTTATAGATTGTAATGATCAGATCTTTGGATTTGATCTCTCTTACGACTAGGTGCATTGATTTGGGTTTCTTCCTATCACTTCCAAACAACAAGTTGATTTAAAGATCAGATTTAGTTCTGATATTCATTTATTTCTTTTCTCTACAACTTGAATCTAGTCCTATGACATTCAAACTTCATATTCAAAACTGAGTTATGCCCAAACTCTTTAAAAACAAAGTTGTAAATATCTTCCTCGAGGTTCTTTTCTATTCTTCTTGGATTCATTACAAAAATATTATGCTTTGTATTTTTCATTTTTTTCCTTCCATGAATAGAAAACTTAGCTTCTACCTCATCTTGATAGTTTGATATATGATGCATTTTATGCCTTCTATGGATTATTTCTTGTTCTTTCATGTTTGCATATAATGTGTAGTTTTTTGTTGAATGTTGTTTTGTGAATTGTTTCCTTGCAACATTTCATTAGTTTTATCTTCATGTAAATCTTGAAAGAGTAAACTTGAACCAAGATATGTGTATTTAGGTATTTTATTCATGTTTTGTGCAGTTGTAAGTAGAGTTATAACCACTCATTTTTATCTTGTGCATCTACCCCCTTTCATTTCTACAATTTCTTTCGTGTTCTCCTTCTCCCTTTCCCTCAAAGTGGTAGTGTAGGTGTATCTTGATAGTAAGGAAACTAACCTTCTTTGGAGATTTAGCCTTAGAGTGCAAGTCCCACACTTGGAGGTTGTTTCCATGTTACACAAAGTTGCTTGAGGGTCATACCTCAAGAAAGGGTGCACACTTTTGTGGCAATAGTTTCTGGCATGCCCAGTAGGACACATATTTTTGTTTCATAAGTCCATTGGAAGCCAATCTAATCTTCATGCATTGACAATTTTGATGTTATTCTCAGCGAAATCAGCCTTTAGAGGTATTTTATGTAGCACCATGGCAACTCTATGCATCTTCTGGTTTCAAAAGACTAAGTACTAGTTTGTGTAAAGATCTTTTGATCTTTTTTGTATTTCTTAGGCTTTCTATGAAGTCTCTTGTTTAAATTCTTCAACATGGACTTACTTCATGGAGATGACTTTTTCTACCCTCCATACTATGAGAATGAAAGTGAGTGTTTAGCCCTCATCTACTCTCCAGAGTGGGATTTTCTTATGAATTGATTTGAGAAGGATCTTGATAGAAGGTTTGTTGTGAATAAGGAGGAGACAAGACTCAAGCTTTTCTAGTTGCAAGCTACTAAAGTGTAGAATCCCCCAAAGAAAAAAATTTCTTACTTCATGCAAAGTAGTCCCTCCTTCTACCAGAAATTACTAGCCACACCTTGAGAGCCAACCCCTAGTGACCGAAAGGATACAAGTGTTGTAGAGCACAAAACTGTCAAGGCTGGTCACCTAGACCCAACAACATCAAGAGGATGCTGCATCAAGCATCTAGCTCTACAACAGTGCATGTTACCCCAAGTCATTCTCATTCCAAAGCATGAGAGTGAAGATCAAAAGGAAGAGAAAGTCTATCTTTCTCAAGATCAAGACATCCTAGTAATGGAGAGTAGCTTCTTTTTTTTTAGCATTGGAAAGGAACTCCATGCAACAATGTGCTTACTACTATTTTTAGCTGCCCACATGCATGGAAGAAAAAATCAGCTTATGAGGAAGGGCAACTAATTCAACAAGCTAGTCAATGGCTTTGTTTGACCATTTTTTTTTGCAAATACTTGTACATAATAGAGTAAGAGTTTTAAACTTTCTAGGAAGTGCATGAGAATATTTTCTCCCTTTTCTGGAGTTGTCCTAAGCTTTTTGGAGCTCCCCAAAGCTTTTGTTTCTTGTTGGTTATAGATTTTGTGAAGTTTCAGGTGGGCTAACATGTCACTTCTTGATAGTGACTCCATGCCCAATGGATTTATTAAGGCCACTGATCTATTCTTAGCAAGCTAGAACCTCATTGAGTTGACAAGAATGTTGGCCATCTCTACCCCCCATTCAACCCATCATTAATAACTGATCTAAGAGACCTTCAATGGAATGGATTCTTTGCTATGGGCTAACATGCTAAAAGTTGGCAGCTAACATTTCATGTTATTCAGTTCCTTATTTTACCTATTTGGCTTGGGTTCTTCACTAACCAAGTTATCCTAGTTTACTCTTCATTTGAGCAACTCATTTTTGGGTTAGTTTGTTCTTTGGTGAAGTGAACTCACTTTCTTCCTTTGCCAAGTTAGCTCATTTTCCTTCATTGACTAAGTTGTAGGTTTAAATGTGTATCTATAGGGATTAACATTTTTTGTTAACCATTTTTTCTATTTTAGAGAAGTACTTTCATTCTCTTTCCAAAATAGAAAATTTCTCTATTTTGGAAGGCTTATCTTCTTGCCTTTTTGAAATAGAATTTTTTTCTATTTTGGAAAGTACCTTTTCTTACTTCTATGAAATGGTGAAGATTCTATTGCCTCCTCCACCATGCATTTAGGAATGTGTCATCCAATAGATTCATGCCATGTGGTAGATTGGGTTGCTTTTGATTGAATGATTCTCATATTTTTGTATAGTTTCCTTTTACTATTGTGAAGATGCAATGATAATTAGATTTGGACACATCTTTGGATATTTGTGAGTGCATCTCAGCCATTCAATATTTTTATGACAAATATGTTCATCTATAGTTGGGTTTTAATCACTTGTTGAGGAGATTTCTTACAACATCTAGGCTATCTATTTTAGAATGAAGATCTACATTGATGGTTTAGATTATTTTCTTGGTAGATCAGATTTATTCCACATGGATCAACTCTGCATTTGTGACAAGTTAACATTGCGTGTTATCCCATCCTACATTTTTTGATAGTGACACGAATTAATTTGTTGTGGCCAAGACACATTACAATGACATTTCTTTAATTGCAAATTGACATTTAGGGCCTTGTTCCATGATGTTAATGCTTCTTTATGCCTCTTTATGGATTGAAATGATTAGATCTTTGGATTTGATTTGTCTTATGACTGGGTACATTGGATTTGGTTTCTTCCCATTACTTCCAAACAAAAAGTTGATTTCAATATCAGATTTATTTCAATATCAGGTTGAGCTCTTATATTCATTTATTGATGCTCTCTACAACTTGACTCTAGTCTTATGGGATTCAAAATTCATAGTAAAATATGAGTTATGCCTAATTATTATAAAAAGGTATTTGAAAATATATTTTTCATGGTTCTTTGTTCTTCTTGGGTTCATTGCAACAACACTATGCTCTGTATTTATAATATTTTGCTTTCCATGAATAGAAAACTTAGCTTCTACCTCATCTTGATAGTCTAGTATATTATGCATTTTATGCCTTGTATGGATTATTTCTTGTTTGTTCTTTCATGTTTTAATATAATGTCTAGTTTGTTGCTGAATGTTGTCTTGTGAATTGTTTCCTTGCAATATTTCATTGGTTTTACCTTCATGTAAATCTTGAAAGAGTATATTTGAGCTAAGATCTGAGTATTTAGGTATTTTATTCATGTTTTGTGCATTTGTAAGTAGATTTCTAACCACTCATTTCTATCTAGTGCACCACCCACTTTCATTTTTGCAATTTCTTTCATGTTCTCCTTCTCCCTTTTCCCTCAAAGTGGTAGTGTAGGTGCATCCTAATAGTGAAGAAGCTGACCTTCTCTAGAGATTCAAACTCAGAGTACAAGTCTCACACTTGGAGGTTGTTTCCATGTTATAAAAGGTCTCTTGAGGGTCATACCTCAAGAAATGGTGTAAAATTTTGTGTCAATAGTATCCAAGTTGAGTTGAAGGATTTTGAAAGGGTTAGAGATCAATGAGGAAAGAAAATCTATTGGGCACCACAGACAAATGTGAAGATGGCAGCTGTAGAAGAATAAAAAGGAAGAGTGTACAAGTTAATGTGGTGGAGGATATATATGTGAAGAACCAGTTTAGGGTTTATGTTTTGAACCCTAAAATATGTTCTTCCAACTATTAAGAACATCTTTTCTTCTCACCTAGGGTGTCTGATGAAGGAGCATTGGAGGGAAGTCAACAATCCTATATTTAGGGGATTTGTACTTGGGTTTGTGGGGTTATGTTTTTCTAGGTTAGGGATGTATTTTAGACATTTTTTAACACCTTTTTCCTATGAGTTATTAAGGATTGGATGGATTGTGTTGAAGTTAGAGTTGTTTTACCTTGCTATGGAGTTGTACTTTCTATTTTCTATGTGTTATTTATGCATCGTGTTGCCATTGATCCTTAATTAATCATCCATTTTGAAGTTAGTCTCTTAAAGAGGACCTAAAATTCCACCTACATGTAAGAGAGAAAGTCATAATTCATCCAGAGTTGGGAGATATCACCATTTTCCTTGGGTATCAATTTTAAACCATTTTCACTTAAATTGTGGTTTTTTTCATCTTGCACAATTTTGTATGATGAAATGAGATCTTACTAAGTTAGGGACATGTTCTTGGGTAATGTATGGACCTAAATATACTTGGCATCCATTTTTGTTCATATTTATTATAGTTTTGGTTTAGTCTTCCAAGGTTGCACCTATAATGTAATTAATTGCTTGATTAACCAATTTGCGGCTTAGTTGGCAATATAACAATCTTGGGTTGATGTAGAAATAATTTTCTATATGATTGGTATAGGATTATATGAGATAGTAAATTTTGAGAAGAGCTAGTGGCTGCATTTTAGAAACAAGGAGGTTGCTTAGTGGCTTGCGAGCACAAGTTGAGATCTTGCTAGAGTTTTCTACTAGGATGTTGTTACATTAAAGATCTAGGCTAGATAGGATTTGAGTTGGATCTTTTTGAATTGTTACTTTCTTGGTATATGGTTGCAACCCAGAAGGCCTTACGTCTGAGCATGTTGGATGTAAATCTTATGATTCTATTCTGAGAGTTGGCACTATTTTGGATCTAAATCTCTGTATTATTATTTATATTCCACTATGTGATTTTTTTTGGTGGCTAGGACATCTCCTTTGGGATTTCTCCTACCTAGCACTACATTACACTACCAATTCATGAGTGTCACCTCTAACTATTTCTCCTTTTGATGTTATATAGAGGCTTTATTAGAGGTACTTTCTTGCAAAAATGGGCTATTTTAAACCATCAAAGTTGTTAGAATATTTGGAATTAGTAAGAGGGTGGGGGAGTGAATTAGTTATACCTAGGTCTTGTACAAATCAAACACTTAAAAATTCAACAAAATTTACCCAACAATTCCCTAATCAAAATTGTTCACTATAATCCAACTTATTCATTCCATTTTATCTCTATATTCTATATGTAGCTTACAGAAACATATCAAAGTCAACAATAAACTTAAACTTAAAAACATTAAGTAGCATAAAGACACAAAAAACATCTAAAAAATTTTTGACACCATGATTTAACATAGAAACCCTATTTGGGAAAAGCCACCAGTAACATGCTACTACTTTTTTACTATTTTGAAGTGGGCCTTGTTAGGAGCCAACCCTATTAAAGGTTGCAAAACACATTGTTAGGTGCAATCTTATTAAAAGATTTAATCACCCTGTTAAGAGTGTCCTTGTTAGAGGACTTTAGAATATTCCATTAGAATGTCACCTTTGGTAAATGATTTATAAATGACTATTAGTTCAACCTTATCAAAAGGATTTTTACAACTGCCATAATGATTAGAAAGTAACAAAAATGTTTTGATATGATAACATACAACTTACTTTGAAAATTTTGATATTTGTTTGGCTCAACACTAGTTCATTGACTAGAATCCATCTTTCTTACCTTCTTAGATCCATTCGGAAACTCTTCAAGAAATCCTTCACCTCACAAACTTCACACTTCTCCTTGCAAGTTTGTTCACCAACTACCTTCACAAATTTCTAGTCCAACAAGCCCCTAAAACATATTAGGTACCTCCTTAAATAGGTAGCTTCTATATTTTTCTACTTAATCACAATCATAGATCTTAGGATTTATTACCAAATCCAAAATTCCCTTGCATTAAAAAATACAACTCATCAATCCTTATCATAAATACATTTTTCATATTTTAAGATTTCAACAATGTGACCCAAAAAACTTGATTTTTTCATAAACTATTCTTTTGTTGTCACTCGATCATTATTGTGTTCTTTTTTATTGATATTCACTAGATTACTTGGTCACCATTATTTAACTTAGTTAATACTATCACTTAGTAATCTTTGTCACTCAACAATAACTGATACTCGATCAATACTATTTTACTTGGCAATACTCAAGCTCCTTAATCTTCTACTACAACTTCTTCATTGATTGTGTAACACTAATACTCAGTTAGCCTTATCATTATGACTTGTTTCAACTCTAATATTCATCCAACTATCTCCTTCACTACATATATTGATTGAACAACACATTATCTTGTCAAGTACTAACTTTCAAGTACCCATTGTAATTTCATCTCACTTACACATCTCGACTCAACATTTCACTAGGTCATCTCATGATCTCTAATTTTCAAATCCTCTTCATCAATCAATAGATATTCCATTCTACATTGTTACTAAAATGTATCTCTAGTATGTTTATTACCAATAGGTTTGACATCAATGAAAATATAACAATTGTTCCAATTAAGATTTCAATAATTGTAGCTCTAAAAATCTCCCTCTTTGGAATTGATGGAAACACCTCTCAAACCTCTCAATACAAAAAGGTATGAAATATATTCAAGTAACCATGTAATCAAAAAAATTAACACAACACCTTTAATGTTCAACTATATTTCTCGCTCTATGTTTGTGTTCTCTCTTTTCTCCTTAGTTTTATTCTAATTCTCATCCATACAATCTCATGATGTCTCCCTTTATCAAAATTTAGGTTTCTCCCTCTATGTTACCATTCTCTCCTTCTTAATTTATTTCTTACTTATCTTCATCTTTATCTTACATATGGTAACTACCTACTATAGATCTTCATAATCTTCCTCTTTAACAACAATTCCAAAGACATCTCAATCACCATAGAAAAATAAGGTACACTATCATACATATTCTTCATGTAGATATCATCAGTCTCACTTGCATATTTTCTATTTCTATAATTAATTTCATCTTCAAGATCATCTCTTCATATCATTCACACCTTTAGGCAGATCCTAAAGTTTGATCTTCTTCATCAATGTGTATGATATTATGATAATATCATTTGATGCAATGCCACCTCTCTTCTTTTTTATCTTCAAATAGGGGAACGACCCCTAAATTATCTCTCAAGTAATCATGTTCTTCCTAGGGTAATTCTTATCAAATATATCTGCTATCTATTCCTTAGTGTTTACATACTCAAGCCTCACTTCTTTGCCTTGTACTATCTCCATAAGTAATGATACTTGATCTCAATATGTTTATCCTTAGTGTGAATTAAATGATTCTTTGAAATGTTTATAGTAGTTTTATTGTCACAATATACTACTACAAGATTAGTAATCACTTCCTTCATACCTTTCAACAATTTCTCAATCCAAACAATGTTATAACAATTTACTATTGCAACAACATACTCAACTTTGATTATGGATTAAGAAATCACTTTTTCTTCTTGCTTGTCCATGAAATGAATCTCTTTCCAAGAAATAAATTTCCTCCACTAGTAATTTTTCTATCATCAACATTCCCATCCCAATCTACACTAGTATAAACTTTCAGCTCAAATTTATCATTCTTCTTATACCATAGGCCATAGTCTTCTATTTCTTTCAAATATCTTAGTATCCTCTTCACAACCATCATGTGATTCTCCTTAGGATTAGCAAAATATATTGCAACTATCCCAACTACTAATGTAATGCCAGGTCTGCTATGGACTACATACTGCAATTTTCCAATCATTGACCTATACAATGTCTCATTTACCTATTTAGACTCATCATTCTTTGAGAGATTATGTCTAGTAGCCATAGGAATTCCAACTAGTCTTGAGTCTTCCATACCAATTTTTTTTAGTTTCTCCTTGATATATTTTGATTGTCTAATTTAGATATCTTTCTTCATCTTATATACTTTGGGTCATCAAATAATTTGATCTTTCCAAACATAGATATTTGAAGCTCTTTCTTCATTTCATTAGAAAATGATTTACATAGTTCATCTTTTCCTCTAATTATGATATCATCCACAAAAAGTTTGACTAACAATATCTTTCTCTTAGATTCACTTTTCAAGTACAAACTTCTATTATCATTTGTTCTTGGAAAACCAATTCTTACCAAGTATGTATGCAATCTCTAATACCATGCTCTATGAGCTTGTTTCAAATAATACATAGCTTTATGCAACTTTCATACCATGTTCTTCTTGTTAGGCTCATCAAAACCTTTAGGGTTCTCAATGTAGACTTCCTTTTTAAGTATACTATTCAAAAATGTAGAATTCACATCCATTTGATAAACTTTGAAACCTTTGTAAGTAGCATATGCAAGCAAAGTCCTTACTCCTTCCAACCTTGCAATTGGAGTAAAAATTTCTCTATAGTCAATTCCTTATTCTTGTGCATATCCATTATAAATTAGTTTTTCCTTGTTCCTTGTGAATTCAACTTTTTCATTCATCTTGTTCCTGAATACCCACTTGGTTCCAATCACATTCTTTTCTTTTAGTTTGGTTACTAGTGTTAATGTCTTGTTCTTTTCAATTAGCTCAATCTCTTCATTCATAGCAACAATCCAATCTTTATTTTGAAGTGCATCCTTAGCTAATCTAAGCTCATACTCACACAATAAGCATGTACCACTCCTTAGCCTTTTTCTTTTCATAACTCCCAAGTATTTGTCTCCAATGATTTGATCTTGTGTATGATTTCTTCATACATAATTTTTTAGTACATATTATTTTCTTATTTCTTGTAGTAGTTCACTAGGTTCTCCTAGTTCAAAATGTTTAGTATTTGCAAGTTCTTCTTACTATCTATGTCAAATGTTTATCATTCTAATGGTAAAAATTCCCAAACTGGTTCTTGGCTTCTATATTAAGTAGGCTATTGTTTCTCAGTAGGGCCTCTCTGCTATGACTTGGAAGTGTTCACATTTTGTATTCCTTCATCTTGTTTCTCAAGTTTAGGAATGGTGCTAGGTTCACCTTCATAGACATATAAAGTCTCTGTAGTCTTCAGGTTCTTTCTTCCATTCCACCTCATTCTTCTCTGCAAATTTATCAACTCTAGAATTTTCACTTTCAACAACATTTTTAATGTTAGAATTCAAACATTTATATTCTTTACTCTTTGTGGAATAACATAGACATATAAACATTCATCACTTTTATCACCAAGCTTTCCATTCCTTGAATCTTAAAAATGTAAAATTTTCTTCCAAAAACTTTGAGTTAATTTACATTACATGCATGACCATACCATAACTCAAAAGGTGTTTTTCTTGAATCTTTGTTGACTTGTACTCAAATAAGAGTACATATTGTAGTGCTAACAACTTCTCTCCAATACTTTAATGAAACATTCTTCTCCATCATTAATGTCCTTGCACAATCCATTATGGATCTATTTGTTCTTTTAGCTATACCATTCTATGGTGGAGTTCTAGGTGCAAACAACTTCCTTTTGATTCCTCTATTTGTGAAGAATATGTCAAACTCTTTAGACATGAACTCTCAACTTCTATATGATCTCAATTAGTTCAAGCTCTTACGCATTTCTTTCTCAAATCTAGCCAAATACCACTTGAACACTTGAAAAGTATCAAATTTTTCTTTGAGAAATATAATAGTCACCATTCTAGAGAAATAATCAACAAATAAGATAAAGTAATTATCTTGACAATAACTTTGTACTCTAATAGGACCACATAATATGAACTAATTTCAAAACATCATCAAAAGAAAAAGGTTTTCTATTGAAACTAGACTTACTCATTTTTCCCAATTGCTATTGTTTGCACATCACCTTATCTTGTTTACTCAATCTTGGCAATCCTCTTACTATTTTTTCTTGTTGATCGCAACCAAATTGTCAAAGTTTACATGACACAATGTCTTATGCCATAGCTAAACATATTCATATTGTGCAAACAAGTATGTATCTTCATATAGGTCTAGATAAAAAAATTTACCTCTTGTTTTCTTTCCACTTCCAATTAGTTCACTAGTAGTATCATACATCTTTGCCTTCTTGTTTAAAAATTTAGCCCTATAGCTAGAACTAATCAAAAGTGCCACACTCAACAAGTTATATTTCAAACCATCAACCCAATATGTATTATCACATCTAATTTTTCATTAAGAATAATTGATCCTTTACCTTTCAAATAAGATGTTGCATCATTTCTAAATTTAACACTATAACCATTGTATAGAATCAACTTTTCTAACTTGTATCACCAATCATATGATGTGAACAAGCACTATCAAATATCCATCTGCCAATTTTTCTTATATGTGAAATTAGAGAAGTATTTTCACATCTTTCATCTTCACAAGAATCATCTTTCATAGAAACATACACAACTTCAACACCATTTTCATTAGTACCACAACCATAACTTTCTTCAACAATGTAACAAGATTTCTTACCTTTTCCTTTGTAATCTCTATTACCACTGGCATCTCTATTATATTTCTTGTCTCGATACTTGCTATTGTTCCTCTCATCCTTATCTTCTCTATGAGAAAATCTTGCATCAGTTTGAACAACTTTTGCACATGTAAAAAAAAAGAAGTTTACCTTTGTATTTTCCTCTTCCTCTTGGTAGCCTCTTAGCTGCCTCAACTTCATCAAGTTTTTCATCTAATTCATTATCACTAATCACATGTTTTCTTTTCTTCTCCTTTATAGAACCATTATTTGAAAGAAATTTCAAAATTAGTAAGGGGTTAATTATCAAAATTAGCCAACTCAAATGTTGTGACTCTACCAACTAGACCATCTAAAGTCATATCATTAGCAGGAGTGCATCTCAATTTTTGTATTGGAGAAACTCTAATAGAATAAATAGGAAGTAAATCTCTCATTATCTTTCTAATCACTATCTCCCTAGATATTTTAGCTCCATCACTTTTGATAGCATTCACCACTTCTTTGATTCTTGTAGCATATTGTGCTATATTTCCACCTTCATTCATTCTCATGTCATCAAAATTTCCTCTTGGAATTTCTACCTTAAATCTCATCACATTTGTGTCTCATGTGCCAAATTCTCCCATACTTTCTTTGCATTCACACAACCTTTTAATTCTCTAAATTCAAAATAGCTTTGAGAAGAAGAGAGATCAATCATCATTTGGTTATACTCTTGATTTTCTTTCATCTTCTCAAAAATCATAGGTTTGGAAAATCTAATGTACTCATTTTCAAGATAGTAAAATATAGAATATCCAATACCTAATAGGTATGACTTCATCAACCTTTTCCATGTTAAAAATTTCCTTTTTCTTATCTTGGGTATATCTCTTGTACGTCTTGATCTTTAGCTTTAAGTCCTTCAAACTTTCACACAAACACCACAAGCTCTAATACCAATTGTTAGTATATTTGGATTAATTGAGAGGGGAGGGTGAATCAATTATCCTAAGGTCTAGATGTACAAATCAAACACTTAAAACTTCAACATACTTTACCTAATGATTCACAAATCAAAATTGTTCACTATAAACAAACTTATTCATTCCATTTTTTCTCCTTGTTCTATATGTGTCGACTTGCAAAAACTTGTCATAGTCAATAATAAAATTAAACTTAAAAATAGGAAGTAGCATAAACACACAATAAACATCCACACAATTTTTAACACTAGCATTTAATGTGGAAACTAAATTTGGGAAAAACTACCAATAACATGCTACCACTTTTTCACTCTTTTGAAGTGAGCTCTATTAGGATCCAACTCTGTTAAAGGATTTAACCACCCTATTAGGAGAGACCTTGTTAGAGGACTTTAGAAAATTCCATTAGGATGTCACCTTGACTAAAGGATTTATAAATGACTATTAGGTCAACCTTATCAAAAGGATTTTTACAATTGCTACAATGGCTATAAACACACAACAAAGTTTTTATTTGATAACATAAAAATTAATTTGAAAATTTAGATCTCTATTCAAATCAAAATTGGTTCATTGAATGGACCTCATCATTCTTATATTCTTATATTCACTTGAAAACTCTTCAAGTAATCCTTCACCTCAAAAACTTTATACTTCTCCTTGCAAGCCTATTTATCACTTGTCTTCACAATTTTCTAGTCCAAAAAACTCCTAAAACATATAATATACCTCCTTAAATAGGTATATTTTATCTTTTTCCACTTAATTATAATCATAGATCTTAGGGTTTACAATTAGATCTAAAAAAATCAATGAATTTGTCCACCTTTATGTTCTTCTTCTCCTTCTCAACACTTCTAAAATCATCTTCTTGAATCTTAACCTTTGATACCTCAACTAATCCTTTCCTTAAAAAAAATATTATAACCCATCAATCCTTATCATCAACATATTTTTTTTTATTCCAATATTTCAACTATGTTAGCCACAAATCTTGATTCTTTCATAAACTATTCATTTGTTGTCATTCGCTCATTATTGTGTTCTTCTAGTAAGTGATCATTAAATGACTTGGTCATCATTGAACTATCTCTCTTGGTCACCACTACTTAATTTGATTGATAGTAATCAATAGATGTGGCACTCTACATTTTTAGTAAAATGTCTCTCCAGTAGATTTGGCACTTGGTCTTACCAATAGGTCTGACATCAATGACAACACAACAATTGTTCCAATCAAGCTTTCATCAATTGTAGCTCTAACAAAAAGTGTGGTTGATTATACAATTTGTACAAAAAAAATGATTATTTGGTTGATTATATGTATAAAATCATTCATAATCTTGAGCTATATTATTGTGGAAAAGTACAAGCTCTTTTAAAGAGATGGAAACATTGGGTTTATAAGGTTGATATGGTCTAATGTTAACATTTTGTCCTCCACCTTGATATTGGACTAATATGGTGGTTTAGTATTTCAATTTTTTTAATAAGATAGTTGGTAAGGTCAATAACATTGACTTAACTAGTTTTTCATGTTCAACATTTAATTACCATTTTTTTAAAGATCCTTAATCTATTGTAAATCTATAGATTGAGCTAGAGGGGTATTTGTATGGCTATTGGTTTGAGAATTAGGTGATGGAAATTCTAGAGTAACCAGAATAACAACTAAAGGGGTTTTTGACAAAGGTATTAGTGATTGAACTATAGGTTCTACAAGAAAAGTTAGCATAGGAATCCTTGGGGAAATCTTATAAGCTTATATTAGGCCATTCATTTCTCTAATAGCTACATCATAAGTACCTGGGAGTGTGGTACCTCCCATAGATTGTATCATCATAGATATATTACTATTGAACACCCTCAAATAATATAAAAAGGTATGCTTAGTAAAGGTTATCAACATTTGAGGAATTCTCTCCTACGTCCTTTGGAAATGGGAGTTAAAATCTATTATTTGATCATGGAAGACCATCTTAATGGTGGAAAACTATTCCACCAAAGATAAAATTATTTGATTTATCTTCAAAAAAGTTGCAAATATTGGTACTTGTTGTGGTCCACAATGCACGCCCCATTCCCTACCAAGAATGGGGACCGCCTACTTTTTTGGATCCCCGAACTCACAATTTGGGATATGGTAAAAATTGAAAAATTGAGAAATCGAAAACTTTGAAAAATAAAAAAGGCCATAAAAAATATAAAATTTTAAAATATATAAAAATTATAAAATTCAAAAAGAAAATTTAACATGCACCCATGCACCTCACAAGGGCCGTGGAAGTGTGTCCCACCTTTGGTGGGGTGCAATGCATAGTCACACACTTTGCAAGGTGTGCATTGTGTACCACCAAGGGTGGGTGAGGCTATAAAGCCCCCCCCCCCCCCCCCACCCCCCACCGCCCTCCCCCCCCCCTCCCCCCCCCCCCAAACATGGTTCTCCTCACCTTGTTTTGTTTGTCATTATTTGTTTTGAAGAGTTTCAAACTTGCTTCCACATCGCACTTTTCGTACTTATTTTTGAGGTGCGTTTAGACCTTATTTGGCACTGCACGCCCCATACACATTGGCACTGTGCACCCCATACACTTTGATACCATGTGACCCATACACTTTGGCATGTTGTGCACCCCATACACTTTAGCGTCGTGCACCCCACGCGTTTTGCACTATACACACCCTATTTTGATCATGTTGCGTGCATTTTTCTTTCACACTACATGTGTGCTTGGCTCCTCTATGCACTATGCAGCCTTCCCACACTGTCACACCACTCATCATGGAATTCACTAATGTGTGTGAACATGCTCCACTCCACTCCACTTGCAGCTCATATCCACTCCATTGCTCCACTGCATGTGCTGCATGTAAAACACAAACTCTACACACTTGCACCTGCCATGTGCCATGCATGTCACACACTATGCATGCCAACATAAACCTCATGCATGCTTGCTTCCTTGTCCACCATCATATGCCACACAAAATGCACCCCCATGTACCACGTGAACCCTAAACAAACACCACCTGCAACCATGTCACACCTCTAAAAAGCCCTAAAAATTTAAAATTTGAAAAAAAATTTAAAAAAAAATTTAAAAAAATAATAATAATATGAATAAAAGCACCCAAATTGAGCATCTCATTTTTATTTTTATTTTTTGTTAATAAAAATTGAGTGCTTTGTGTTTTTTTAATTTTTAGGATCTCACTTTTTTTGAACTAATAAACATTTTTTTTCTCATGTCATGCAGATATTATGGCATCCACATTTGGAGAGAAAATGGCACCCAAGCCCGTTGTATTCAAGTTCCAAGGTGTACCATCAAAGTTGAGGTTCCATGATGATCATGCAGAAGTTAAAGACACAGATTTGGGACATATTGACTTAGGAGAGTTCCTCAGAATTTGCAATAAACCTACTAAGAGATTTGTCGTAATATCCACCTTGATCCATTCCAGGTTGGTAAGAATAGCTTCACATCTAGTATTGGTGCAATCAATAGAATTGATTATGACTCTAGCTCAACACTTCATCCCTGAAGAGAGATTGGTTAAGAGCATGACAAGAGAAGTGGTCTTTGACCTCTGACCTGACAACATTGAGAGGGTCTTCTACCTCCTAAGGGTAAATCAATTCATCAGACTCTCCTATGAATCAATAGAGAGATGGTATAGGGACCACTTGAAAGAAGCATCTGAAATCATTCAATCTTCCTATCTCATTGAGAAGACTCCTTTGGGTAGGGTCACAAGAAAGGTTGACATGACTAGGGGATACATGAAGGAAGATATTGGCTATTCCATCATCCTTTTGAGTAGAGTCATGAGTTTACTAGTAGCTAGCAACCTCATTGCTTTCATGGTTAATTTCATTGAAACAATCAAGATGGCAAGGATGTCACTGGACTAGGCCACTACACTAAGTGAGAACTTGCGTGAGCAATTGGGGGTGGTTAAGGACAAGATGAAGTTCTATATGACTTCTTACATGGTTTATCTTCTTGCAGCATGGGTGACAAACTAACCTAGTTTGTACAAAAGAGGCAATATGTAGGATCCTAATGCCTTACCCTACATCATCTACCCTTAGCTGGTAAGGAAGAAGCTCTTAGCATAGAGTAAGGAGAAAGACCCACCATGAATGTTGAGGTTGACAAGAAGGAGGATGATGATTTTAATCATTGGGCAAGGAACATAGTTAGAATGACAAAGGATTGGATCAAGAAGCCTTTTCAACTTGATCCAATTCCTAACACCATGATCTTTCACACACAAGCCTACCTAGAGAAAGTTAGAGGGAAGAAAGTTACAATTCCTACCTTTGCGGCCCAATCTCCCATTAGTCCAAATAAAGTATACCAACTTGACCACCTAGTTGGATACTATCATTCTCCAGAGTGGAAATGAAAGAATAAAAGGAAGAGGGCCTCCCCTCAATTGATTCAAATAGAACAAGATGAAGCACAAGAACCTTCCCAGTAGTAGGAAGAGAGTGTGCAAGGTTTGAGGATATTGAAGCTGCTCAAGTCTAGGATGACCCTCAATTGCCTCCCTTTGTGCCTAGCCAATCAAAAGAGGGAGAGAGTGAGCAACTTTCCATTCCTCCTTTGTAAGAAGAGCCAACATCCACTTCTAGCTCTTCAAAACAAAAGAGGATTAACATATGAATGAAGAAAAGGAAAAGGGTGACTAGGAGAATGGTGCCTTTTCTCTCTATTCCTGAGACCATCCCAAAAGGAGAAGAGGAGGAAGAAGAGGAGATAGATGAAGAAGAGCATCTACCCCTTTAGAGAAGAACTTGGCTAGCTAGAGCCATAGAGAAGGAAAGGAGAAGAAGTACCATGGGCACATCACCATCCACCCTAGTAAGAGCCTTGGAAGTCTCTTCTTCAGATGATGAAGTACAATAGTGGGTGGATGAGTAGGGTGAAGAAGGTGATGACATTTTCAAAATGTCATATTTTGATTTTATGCCCATTAGAATAAAGCTAGTTGAGCATAAGATCAAGGATATCCCTGCAGGTGAAACCCAACAAGAAGACTGGACATAGATGCCACCAAATTCACAAGGTCTTGATCTTACTCCCCCATCTCCACCACATGTCATGGTGGTAGACAAAGGCTTGGTTACTCCTGTACCCCATAGTCTAGATGAGGAATAGGTTTAGGAGCCATCACAAGGGGAGGAACTAAAAAAAATGGTGACTGATGAAGTGTTGAAGGAGGGACAAATGGTGGAATATTCTCAACCACCTTCCCAAGAAACTAAGGTGCAAGCTATAGGGTCCACTGAGATTGAGACCATAGAGAAAGAGCCTATGAAAGGGGAAGTAATCTAAGGAGTGATAAGATGAAGGAGGTAGTAGAACATACTCCTTCATTCTCAAGAGGTAGGTCTTTAGCTGAGAACATCCCAAGATGGCTCTAGAAAGAAATAATGAGGAGTACTAGACCTCAATTACATGCTTCAGAGGAAGACATTTTTGAGATTGCAGAGATTTTGAATAAGCCCAATTCCCTATTGCATGAGGTAAGACCATTGGCCTTTGTTAATAATACATGGAACCAAGAATTGTTTTCTCAAGTGGCCATCCCTCCTAAAGATATAGATGTGGAAAGCCTTGATCCCCAACATTATAAATTGAAAGAGGTTATGTTAGGAAGACCCACACAAGATACAACTTGATTAAAGGTGACCATGGGAATCAAAGAAGTCTTTAGGAGCATGGAGCAGAAAGAGGTTGAACTCCAAACACTTTGAAGATAGTGTTGGGCATTCATTTTGTATGAGGTTAATGACATAAATCCATTGCATAATTCCTCTCTTGAAAAGAAAATATTTTTAAGGATCCACTCCAAGGTTTGGTATTTGTCTTACGATGTACCAAAATATGCTCAGTAGAAGATAAATGTGAGTGTTCATGAGGAGGCTTTGCTAGTTCTAAAAACTCTTTTATCTCAGAATCAAAGTAAATTTGTTCACTATCTAAAAATATCACACCAAAAGAGAACAATATTTTTTGTTTTTTTGTTTTTCAATGATTGCAACTCTAACAATGGAGCTACTAAGAGGTCCTATTCTAATAGGGAGTTAGTAACGCGAATAACGAAACTGAAAGAAAATAACATGAAATCAAATGACTTGAAATTGAAGTTCCTAAATGGACATAAGCTATAGAACACAACATGCTATGAGTTAAACCTTCGAAAAAATTGGTAGAAAACCAATGAAAATAGGAGCAACACTTCCTAGAATCCATTGATGCAATCGTTGGTGAGAATCTTTAACAAATAATATGATGTTTCACTCTTCATCAAATTACAAGGCCATGGAAAATGCACTCATGTGAGACAAAAAGCTATGTATACACAATTGAGTGATCTCTTCTCAAGCTTGTTACGTCAATAGAATTTGTATATCTATAGAAAAAACTAGTACTAAAAGATGGCATGACAAGAAAAAACACAATCACCCTTTGGCTCAATCACAATCTCATGAATAAAATACACAAAAAAATGACACATTTAGGCAAGAATAACTACACTCTGAATGCTAGCACCAAAAGCATAATTTTATTGCATAATAATGGCGGCCCTTGTTACATTTTACAATGGGGTATTTATAAGAAATCATCTCCTCAATTTGTGTTGAGAATGAGAGATATTTTCATGCAATAAAATGGTTTTAAAACATTAAAAAAAACTAAATATATAAAAACTAACAATCTACTTGGTGCTTAGAGGGACTCCATCCATATTTTATTCATTAATTGGATGCATGAGCCCTTTATATGTCAAGAAAAATGAAAGCATGAGAGAGAAAGTAGGAGGAAGCCATCAGTCGAAGTGGAACTTCATGGAGGTGCCAAAAATAGAAGCCATCCCTTCACTCATCATGTGTCATAGTTAAATTGCCATCAAAACACATTCCCAATTCATGGAAAGTGTTATTTTTGGAACTAGTAGTCAACTGTTAGTGCACCTCTGAATTGTGGAGCTATGGATCTATAGAACTGTTGAGCTGTAGACCTATGATTGGGTCAAAATCTCAAAATTTTACTAAGTGTCAAAATTGAAATTCTAGCATCTAGGTTTTGTTTATCTTCACCCCAAAGCTATGTTTGGATATTTTCCCTTGAATTTATCTATCATCTCAGTAATCTTAGCCACATCTAAAAGATCTAAAGCCTCATACTTGTCCTTGACTTTCTATCTGTAGTTGTCCACCTCAATTTGAGTCTCTACAAAATCTTCAAGTTTGGTGTCCAACTCAAATAGTGTTTCCTTTGTCCTGAAGGCTTGTTTGATGTCTTCATTATTGGATGCTTCCTCTAAAGTCTTCCTAAAATTTTCCATGACTACCTCAATTGGAAACAACTTCTCTCATTCTTCATCTTCAAAAATGTCCAAACATGCATCACTCTACAACTTTTTTGCTTCTAAAATTTGCTCTCAAGCTTGGTCCTTGAACTCATCATGCAATGTTTCCATCACTTTATTCCCATTGGCAATCTTCTCTATCCAATCATCTATCATGTCTAACTCTTCTCCAATATATACATCAATCAAAATGTAGTACCTTTTCCCTTTTATGGCTTGCAGAGTTTGCAAATCTTTTCTCCATGCACATACCTAATCCATGATATTGAAGTCCCAGCTCAAAATTTCCATGATCTTATCAACATTCTCTTGCATAGGATGCAACAACTTCAAACTTCCTATGATTATAGTGACATCTTTATCCTCAAGGCTATCCCACCATTCCTAACAAGCTTTCAAAAAGTGATTGAGCCGTACACCTTCCCCTTCTCTAACAATGGTATTCAAAGTCTCCTCAAGGTGTTCAAAATCAAGAGGACCAATAACGTTGGCTAGATATCCCTTTAGGATCTCAACTTTCCTTTGAAGTGTTCTAATTTCAATCTCATCCTGTTCCATGTGGTTGAGAACCTCTTTGACTCCCATAGTCATCATTTTTTGGGATGTATCTGGTGTAGGCTTTCCTAACATAATATATTTCACTTCATAGTCCTCAAGACTAACAACTTCTACATCTATACCTTCAGGAGGGTGAGCCACTTGTGCAAATAAGTCCTCATTTTGGGTAGTAATGACTAACAAAAATGGAATTGCATCATGTAATGGAGACTCTAGCTTGTTCAAGATCTCTACAATATCACAAATGCCATCCTCTAAAGCACAAAACTGATGCTTGGCACTTCTCATTATTTCTTTCCAAAACCATCCTAAGATATGTCTCTCCACAACCTTAGCTCTGGATGATGAAGGGATGTGCTCAACTACCTCCTTCCCTTTATCACTCTTGCTCTAAGTCTCCTACTATGATGACTCTCCTTCTGTAGTCTCTATCTCTATAGATCTTGTAGTTTGATCCTCAACTTCCTAAGAAGGTTATTGTGCACATTCTACTATCTATGCCTCTTTTGATGGCTCATTACTAACCCTTGGTTCCAGTTGCTCTTGTAATGAAGATTCCTTTTGAACATGTCCCTCTTCTAAACTTAGAGGTGGAGGACTTACTGAACCCTTATCTACCATTGTGACCTATGGTGGAGATGGAGGAGTGAGATGAGGACGTTGTGTCTCTAGTGGCATCTATGTCCAATCTTGCTATTGGATTTCACCTATAGGAGTATCTTTGATCTTATCCCCAACTAACACCATACCCATAGGCATGAAATCAAAATCCAAGATGGAGAGAACATCTTCACCTTGCTCCCTTTTCTCATTCACCCATCATTGTACTTTGTCCTCCGAAGAAGAGAGTTCTATAGTTTTTTCTTGGGTGGGTGGTGGGGTACTCGTGGCACTCTTCCTTCTCTCCAATTTGGTAGCTTTTGCTAACCAAGTTATCCTTTATAAGGGTATTTTTTCTTCCTCCTCATCTGATTCTTCCTCTAGAATAGTCTCAAGAATAGATGGATTAGGCACTAATATTTTATGAACTCTTTGCCTCTTGTTCATTCTAACCTTGATCCTCTTTTGTTTCTGTGGAACCATACGAGAAGTAGGCTCTTTATGCACCAGAGGAATGGGGGTCTGTGGAATTTCTCCCTCTTGTTGACTTGAAAAAACAAGAGGTAATGGAGATTCAACCTAGATATGAGAAGCTCCACCATCCTGGGGCTCTTATAGACTTAATTCCTATTGTTGGGAGGATACCTATTCTTCAACATGCTCCATCTAAATCATCTGAGTAGAGGTTCTCTTTCTCTTTCCCTTCCTTTTAGGAGGGGGATAATATCCCACTGGGTGATCAAGTTGGTAGACTGTCTTTGGCCTAATAGGAGACTAGAGCACAAAGATAGGAATTGTGGCTTTCCTTCCCTTACCCCTTTCTAGGAGAGCATGTACATGGAAGATTATAGTATCAAGAACTGGATCAAGTGGAAAGGGTTTCTTGATCCAACTCTTTGTCATTCGAATGACATTTCTCACTCAATGATTAATATCATCCCCTTACTCTCTATTAATTTCCACATTGAGAATGGGTCTCTCACTCAATTATCTGCATTGAATAGGGGATCCAATAGTTCCTCAAAGTCTTGTAGCCTTATCTCATCAAGGATGGTCAAATGGAGAGCATTTTTTGCTAAATACAAAGTCATCGTACAATAGTCTTTGATGCAAACATTATAGTCATTTGTGGCATTCATCCAATGATCTTCAATGGCATCCTCATGATAGAAATCCTTTCCTACTAAGTTTTCCACTTTACCAACATTGTCAAAGAATGGTTGAGGAGAGTTATACTCTTAAAGAGGGTATTTCTCCCATTCCCACTCGAATGTCAGGATATCTTGCTTTCTATTTACCTGATATGCTCCTATTACAAAATGCCAATCAGAAAAAGGTCTCTATTGTCTTTTGATCCTCTCATAAGCTAACTCAATCTACTAGGATATTTCCATTAGGACCAACTTGTCACTAGGGTACCTTGGGAGTTTCTTTAATTGATATATGCACCACATACCTGAATGTATATAAATGTCTAGAACTAGATGAAATATGCTCTGAGAGTTATAATCTATGCCTTGGCTTCCTCAAAAAATCTCTTCCCATAGTCCCCCTCTATGAATCAAATGATGGAAAAGATGAAGGCATCATTTACAATCATGTAATCTTTTCTCTGTGGTGAGAGCTTCTTCTTTACCAACCAATGATACACTATATATGGCTATGCATTGGGGTCCTACATATTGCCCTTCTTGTACAACCCGAGATAGTTGGTTGTCCTTGTTGCAAGTAGAGACACCACATAAGAAGTCATATAAAACTTCTTCTTTTCCTTTACTATCCTCAACTGATCAAACAAGTTCTCGCTAAGTATGGTGGCCCAATCTAGTGGTATCATCATGTGCTTGATAGTCTCAATGAAGTTGACCATGAATGGAGTGAGATGACCTACTACAGGTAAGCCCATGACTTTTCTCAAAACAATGATGGAGTATCTAATGTCATCCTTCATGTATCCTCAAGTCATATCCACTTTGCTAATTGTCTTTCCTTGATGTGGCTTCTCAATGAAGTACAAAGAATATATGATGTTGATGGCCTCTTGGTGATGATTTTTATACAATCTTTTAGCTATTTCGTAGGAGAGTCGGATGAACTTATTTGCTCTAGGTAGATGGAAAAATCTCTTGATGTTTTCAATTTATAGATCCAAAACTACTTCTCCAATGACGCTCTTAACTGCTCTCTCATTAGGAACAAAATGACGAGATAGGGTAATGATCAACTCAGCTGACTATACTAACATAGGATGTTATGTTGCATTCACTAATCCAAATCAGATTAATGCGGACCTCAAGGATGACCTTTCTGTTGGACCATTGCAAACTCTCAATAATTCTCCCAAGTCTATGTGTCCAAGGTTTGTGTCTTTGATCTTAGCGTAGTCATCATGTAATCTTGATTTTGGGTTCACTCCTTGAAATTTGTAAACAACTAGTTTCACTACTGATCTAGATCTAGATGCCATCTGATTGTGTTACCTGCACATTACGAGAAAGAAAACATGATTAGTCAATAGATAGTGGAAAATGTAAGTGAGAAAAAAAAAGCACCCCTTGGGGACGTATTCATTTTATTCTTTTGAAAATATTATTTTTATTTATTTATTTAATTTTATTTTTTTGGTTTTTTTACATTTTTTTATTTTTTTCTTTTAAAGTTTTAGAACATTACATCTTTTATTTTTTATTTTTTTATTTTTAAATTTTATAATTTTTCACTTTTTGAAACAAAAAATAACATTTTTCAAAAAAAATAATGAAGGAGGCCATCGCGTGGGCATCAGTGCGGGGGCTGGCACTGCTAGGGCAAGGGCACAAGTGTTGCATCGATGCCCCAAAGGACACTACATGGGCACTACCCTAGTGATGTGTGTGTGGATGTGGGCACTGTGTCAGTGCCTCAAAGGGGCCATGTGGATACCACACCCAGTGCTGCGAAGGCGCAATGTAGGTGCCATGCAGATGTTGAGCCTAGCGTTATGCTGGTATCATGCTCAGGCATAGGCACCGTGTGGGTGCCATGCCTAGTGTCACAAAGGCATAGGTGGAGGCACAAAGTCATATGCCATGGTGGTACATCACAAAAGTGCAACGCACATGCCCAAAAAGGGCACTGCACATGAGTGCATCGTGTGGGAGTGCCATGTGAGGGTAGCGCGCATGCGAAAAACCAAAAGAGGGGTGAGGGGGGTCTACTTATCACTACTCATCTTCTTCAAAACTTTGAACAAATAAAATGAGGAGAGAGGGGGATGGCAAGGGTTTTTATAGACCTCCCTCTCTTTGTGCAAAAACGTAACATGTGGTACGCCTTGGTGCACATGTGCATGGATGAGGGGAGGTGAAATTTTTTTTAAATTTTTTTTTTTTTTTTGAGTATTTACTTTTTTTGTGTTTTTTGAACCATTTTGATTTTTTTTTTCTTTTTTTGTTATTTTTTAAAAATTTTGACTCTAAAAATCTAACTTCTAGCCAAATTTTCTTCTCCTGACTCCCAAACTATGAGTCCAGGAGTAAAAAAAAAGTAGGGGTCCCCATTCCTAGTGAGGAATGGGGCATGTTTTGTGAATACCACAACAAATAGCTCTGAAAAAAGGAAGAAATGACAAAGGCATTTCTTCATCAACAAACATCTCTCTGACATGTTTCAAACACCAACCAAGCTTTGAACATCCCAAGCATCTTTCAGATGACTTCTCAGTCAAAAATCTCAGAATTTGAAACCTTCCAACTCAATGTGTGCATTGTGTATTCATTCCCTTTGACGTATCAGAATGCAGTCAATCAAAATTTTGTGGCAACTTGAAACAATCTTCCATTCTTCCTAGCTCATTCATTTAGGAACTCCTTGATGGATTTTATCAATCAATTGCTTGACCAGATGAGAGAATCAATTCGAGGGCTCTTTGTGGGATTCCACATTCTTTTAATTTTTGGCTTTTGAGTAGTTGCTCCATGTTATTTAAAACATTACTTTTGACGAAGCAATAGTTTGAATTGAAGATACTTTATTTTGAGAACGTATCTTTTGCCATTTTAGATCTTGGAATCCTTCAGACTTAACACTGTCTCTCCCTTTTTTCTTTGATTTTTTATCCTGACTATGCTTAGGCTATGTAGCCAGAAAATTGGTGTCATTTCTTGGATTCGATCTCTTATGAATATCCCTTGTGTTCCTTTTTTAGAACTTTAGGAAAACTCTCACACCAAATTGTTGATCTTAGTAAACTCTGAAGGAGACCCTTCCTATTTGAACTAGTTGGAATTTGGATAATCTCTCACCATTCTTAACTTCAAATCAAAAACACCTAAAATAATCAAATCTTTTAAGTTTTCAAAGTGTAGAGAACTTGGTGGTCTAGGGCTGTGATTTCCAAATTGAGAGTCCCCTATTTCCACAAGAAATAATTGTTGTTTGGTTGGTATAAGACACATATTCATCTAAATGTTTTGACAAAGAAATACTTCTTCCTAAAATTAGAACCAAGAAGTGGTTAGTGAAATCTTAAGAGAAAATCTCAAGTACACCTCACCCCTTAGGACTGACGCAACTTAGAAAGGAAACACATGACTGAAAGAAAACACTCAACATGAAATCAAACACACTTGCAAAAATAAACACACTTACAGGAATGAAAATCTAAGATAAATGCAGAAATGAAATCTAACTAAATTTTTGTTTTCATCACTTAGGCTTCAAAATAATGCTTGAGAAATTGCCCATTTATGGGTAAGGGAAGAAATTTTTCTTGTAAGGAATTGAGCCTAAAAGTGTTCTCTCCTATAATTTTTTCAATTTGATAAGAGCATGTCCATAAGCGTTGAAACTTGGTATGACTACCCAACTTTTTTTTTGCCTTATCCCAGAGTAGCACCATCTTTTTACAACTGCTTGATGTTTAGCCATGTGCTCTAATGCGGCTATTCATTTCTTGTCCATTTGTAGGAGATTCATCAATCTAATTTGAACTTTATTATCATCCTCAACATACCCACTGATGAATTTCAAAACTAGAATTCTGAGATTAAGTGGGAACACTAGTTCTCATTTGTAAATGAGAAAGTATGGAGAAGTTCCCAAGGCATTTTTGACTCTCACTGAATCTTTCCATAGGGCATATTTCAGTTGTGCATTCCAATCCCTAGGATTTTCCTTTAATAATCATTTTATTATTTGATCAAGTTCTTGTTTGTGGATTCTGCTACCCCATTTCCTTGCAGGTAGTAATTTGAAGAGAACTTGATAATGACCTTTTTTTTCAAATGCCCATTGGGTCAAGACTATAGATGCAAAAGTAGATCCATTATCACAAACAAGGGAAAATGGCATTCCAAACCTAGCAACAATGTGTTCTTCCAAAAAGTTGGTCACCATCTTAGCAGTGCAATTTTTGAATGTCTCTGCCTTCATCCATTGTGTACAATAATCTATAGCTGTAAGGAAAAATGCATGTCTAGTTGATGACGATGGATTGATTGGACCTATGAAATCCAGTCCCCATTTTGTGAAGGGGTACACCTCATACACTGGTTGTAATGGCAGTGCTAGGTGCCTCTCCTTGTTAGCACTAGTTTGGCATATATGACAAGAGCATACGTGTTGAAAAGTATCCTTGAATATGGATGGCCAAAAGTAACCCAACCTTAGAATCATGTGAGCTATTGCTTCTATTGAACCATGTCCTATACTATACTTTTCATGGAAATGTTCCAAGACATCCTTAGCTTCTTCATGTCTTAAGAAATTTAGATAGATCCCTTTGTAGTTCCTTTTATACAACTTCTTATCAAGTAACATGTAAGACTTGCATTTCATCTTAAGTCCCCTATAGTGTGAACTATTCATCCATTTAGGGCATTGGTCTTGTAAGAGATAGTAAACAATGTCTTGGTACCATACATATATCACCACACCTTGGTTGATATCATCTTGTGATATAACCATCTTCTTTTCATCATCTTCATCTGTTTCATCATCAAACTTGAATTCCTTTTCATTTCCATCCTTGTTATCAGCTATCATTTTTTATAACCCTTGACCTTTAACTAATCTCGTAGATTGAATTTTGAGATCAAATTCTTGAAGTATGGCCATCCACTTTCCTCTCCTTCCACCGAGTTCATTATGCATCAAAAGTTTCTTTATTGCTAGATCAGTTACAATTGCATACACCTTACTTCTGAGTATGTAGTGATAGAACTTCTTATTTTCCTTGATTAACACAAAGGACTATTTATCAAGATTTGAATATTTCAACTCTACATTATTTAGAGGACAACTCATAAAAGCAATTGGTCACTCATCTTCCATCTCTCTTTTTTGTGTAAGGATCCTTATGCAAGAGTGTTTAGAAGCAAAGGAATAGATCTTGAATGGCAAGTCATAATCTGGACTCACCAAAATTGGGGCTATGGAAATGGCAACCTTAATATCTTTGAATTATTTCTTTATCTCTGGTACCCATTCTATCTTAGTCCCTTTTTTGAGTAAATCATTGAGGGGATGGACTATTTCTATGAAACCATTTATGAATTTGCATACAAAGTTTATCTTTCCAAAGAAATATTTCAATTCCTTTCGACTATGTGGAGGTGCTAACTTCAAAATAGACTCAACTCTATCTAGATCAATGGAGATTCTAGCTTTGGAAATGACATTTCCTAGGAGCTTTCCTTTAGTAACACCAAATGAACATTTCTTGTGATTTAGGGATATGTCGTATTTACAACATCTATTGAATACCTACTTTAGATCAAGAATATGGGTACTTTAATCTTTTGAAATGACAATTAGGTCATCCATATAGATGACTATACACCTATTTATCAATCCTTTGAAAGCTTCATCCATTGCTCATTGAAATGTAGCTCCCGCATTAATCAATACGAAAGGCATCCTTCTGTAAGCAAACATTCCCCAATTGGTTGTGAAAGTAGTCTTTGGCCTATCTTCTTCGTCAACCGTTAATTGATTATATCCTGAGTAACCATCCAAGAATGACATCATCTTTGAACCATTAACAATTTGCAATACCTCATCTAGTGAGGGTAGAGGGTAGTTATCCTTCTGAGATGCTAGATTCAAGTTACGAAAGTCAACACAAAGACAAATCTCTTCAGTCTTCTTCCACATAGGAACCAAATTTGCCACCCATGTGGAATGAGGAATAGGAAATATGATCTTAGCATCCAGTAGTTTCTTTACTTCTTTCATAATCAATGGTTTGACAATTAGATTTACTAGTCTCTATCTTTGTCAAAATGGCTTTGCATTAGTTTTCAGTGAGATGTCATGTGTGATAATCGTAGGATCATAAATCTTCAACTCTTCATAGCTTTAGCCAATGAAATCCTTATACTCAGTGAGTAATTTAAGCATGTCCTACCTTTCTTTTGAGGTACTTGCTTTTCCTATCTATACCATTTTTGGTTCTTTGTCAGTACCCAAATTGTATGAATCACATTCTTTGATTCCCTTTTCTTGAGTTTCCCTTCTATTGAGTGCCAATTTATCACGATCAAATATGCATTCAAGTTTAACCATACCTTTCAGAATAGTGTTAGTTTTTAAATTCAAAATCCCATCTTCATCTTCAAGTTCATCATCTTTAGGTCTGTCATCTAGTGTATCATCAATTTCTTGTCCCAGAAAATGGTGACTGCACATAATAAACTCAAGTATATGTTGATCATCTTGAAAGAATTGAAAGTTTGTGATATTATTAGGGATGGATGGAACAATGACCAATTCTACAAAAAATCTTTTCAACTTGGTCCTTTCAACTAGTTTCAATGCACTAGCTAAGATGGCAAGGGCATCTGCTACCATGTTCTTTCTCCTTGGAATGGATTTGATGTTTAAGGCCTCAAAGTCATCCAATATGTCCCATACCCTTTTCCTATAAGAAAGTAACCTTTTTTTGTTGCAAGAATATATGGATTTTACTTGTCGTATGAACAATTGGGAATCTCCCTCAATTTTAAGAGTTGTGACTCCCTTTTCAAGTGCAAAGATGAGTCCTCGGATTAAGGCCTCATATTTTGCACCATTGTTGGTACATCTAAATTGCAATTGACATGTGACATAGAAAGATCTACCTTTTGGGTTGATTAATTAAGTACCCACACTAGCTCCCATCTTGCACCTAGAACCATTGAAGTAGAGTGTCCAAATTGCATCTTCCTTTAGTTTTCTAACTTTATGCTTATTCATCCTTAACTACTCTTTCACTTGAGCCTTGAATGATTACTTCTTAGCAACCCATTGGAACTTTCCTTGTCCAGGATTTGATGAGTCCCCTTCATAATCTATAGATAGAGGAAGTGTGTGTTTTGCTTTTTTATCCTAAATTATCCCTATTAGCTCTTTAATTTCTTCAACTTTAGGTTCAGGATGAATGACTGCTGAAGTCCATCCTTTACCTTTCACATATCATCTTCTTCTTTGAACTTTAGTCATCCCTGGAGGAGGAGAAGAAAAACCTCCACCATCTAAAGAGGTATCACTATATGATGTATTCAGATCTTCACTTTCCTCTTCAAATTTTTAAGCAAGGTTGGATGAATTCACTGAATCTTGACTTTCTTTGAGTTCATTTGTTGAGGTCTTTGTATCCTTGTTTTCCATCATGTGGGTCAATACCTTCACAACTGCTTCTTGACATGACGAAAATTCAAATTTAGAGTGACTAACTTTGTATAATTGACAAAATCCTAGAAGGAGGAAGATGTTGAGGTCAGCTTCTTCTCCTAAAATTGTAAATTAGTCACCATACTATCTATGAATTGTGTCACGGTTTCACTTTTGGGTACCGACACTTTAGGTTCTTTATTGTGATCTTAAGGTGTATTGTTTGGAATCATATTCAATACCATCACTTTGTATGAACCCAAATCTAATTGTAAGAATGTTATCTTATTTGGGGCATTGTAATCTATGATCATTGTTTTCAATTTGGGCTCAGCATCTATCTTGATTTGATTGTCCAATCCTTTCCATGGCAACCATAATTGAGTGAAGTCTGTAGAGAACCATCCTCTGACACATTTTGTCCATTCTCTACATAGGAGTAATCCATATGTCTCTAGGATATCAACCAAATGTATGTCAATAATATCTTGGATCTAAGGATCAACCATTAACTATATATGTACATCTTTCAATACTCCAATGACTTTTACCTTTGTTTTATCCAACTGTATCACCACTCAGTTAGAGGTTGAGGGCTAACTCCTAGCCTTTGGGCTATTGATAATGGCATTATGTTATGTGAAGCACTCGATTCAATGAGGCAATTGTGAAGATTATTACCATATATATGTATGCTGAACAAAAATAGGGGTACCTCAACTTTGTCCTTGAACATAGTGGGCATCGCTTCTGCAGCATTTACTTGTTGCAACACCATCTTTTAAGGGACAAGATTCGTATTGTGGGAAGCCTTTGTATTATCCAACATCTTCATGAGTTCTTCTCTTTGTTGTCAACAATTCTATAACATGTCAAAAATGGATATATTGGCTTTAGTTTTCTTTAGATCTTCCACTGCATTGTACTTTTCAGTAGACCAAGCAGGGTTCTTTAGTATTATCAGTACATTGACTTGATTCTGATGCTGCTATCCTCCTTGGACTGGTCTCACTAGTGGCAGATTGTTACTTGATCTAGGATTAGGTAGAATTGGTTGCAGACCTGGAGGGATCCCATTCGTCAAGGTATCCTTTCTATTTCTAAGATTGTATGTATTTTGACTACCATTTTGAAAGGAAAACATCTTGTCATGTTGAAGATCAGGTTCTTGACTAAATGGGAATGAAAATTCCTCATTTGTTTGTTGTTCCACTTGTGTATTATGTGTAGAATCATAAGATTCCAATAGCATCACATTGAATTGAATAGGAGGAGGATTGTTGTTCACTTGTGAGTTTTGATTCACCTCTTGATTACCATTATAGTACAAGCCATCATTACTAGGCACATTTTGGCTATCATCATACTGATTGATATCAGGACATTGAACAATGTTGTTGTCATTATCTAAAGGAATGCTTCCATTATTTGATTGATTGTTCCATTATTGGTTTTTCCTTTGTAAGCCATTTTTGCGATATGAAGGATTGAAGTTGTTTCCTCCACCATTATTGTTTCCTACATTGTTGTTAATATTATTGTTGAAGTTTCTATTGTAATTCTAAACAAAATTGTTGTTATAGGAGCCAACATTATTTCTTTGGAAGTTGTTATTTTGTCCTTGTGACAATCTAAGATGTGTTAATTCATTGTTCTTTTGCGACATGGTCTTCTTCATTTGACCAACTTATGAAAGAATATTGTTATCTACTTCCATAGGAACTGTTGCTTTCTATCCAAGGAAAGCTATTTTTGGGGGCTCATACCCTAGATATGTTTCACTTGAGTTTGTGGAGTGGGTGCTTGCTGCAATGGAACTGGGTTCATAGGTATGAATTGGCTAGGCACAATGGGTGCTCCCATGGGGTATGTTAGCATCGTAGGGACTACTTGTGCTAGAAGCATCATTCCTCCTCCATTAAGATTAGCTTGCTTCATGAACATGATCTCTTCTGCAAAGACTTTGTCCAAAGTGTCAATATTTGCTGTAGGAAGTCTTCTTAGAAAGACTATAGTAAGAGGGTCCACAGCATTCAAATAAATTTGAATGGTGGCTTCAACTAGTATTGTGTATGGTGTTTCCAACTTGTGGTAGGTCATATGAAAGTGATGGTTGAAGCATGAAACTATCTTAGCTGGGTCCCTTTTTATTGATATGAATTGTTGATGTATCATAGCTGGATTGATTAATGTTTTGAATTGTTCCAAAAACAATTTTTCAAATGTATCCCAATCTCTACTACATTCGAGTGGAAAATTGATGTAATAATTGAAGGCAGTTTCCCTCAAAGAGTAGGGAAATAGATGAAGAACCACATCCTCATTAACCACTTGCTTTCAGTTGTAAATTTTTCTGAAAACTTTGACATGATCTTTGGTAGTCCATGTTTCACCATAGATTAATCTTGGGAAAAACTTCTCAGGATTCTTTGGGAGGTCATGGAGTGCACCTCTCAAGTTTATTGGAGAGTCTACAACATTCATGAAAAAGGCCATAGGAGGATTTGGTAGACCTAATAGTGGTTGTTGGGGAGTAGCTATCAGAGTATGTGGTGGTTCACCAGGTGGTTGGAGTGGAGGTGGAGTTGAAGAAGATGATGAAAGTTCAAATGGGAATGGTTGAACTCAGGATGTTCCCTTGTCACTACATGGTTTACAGATGTGGGTTAGCTCGAGAAATTTGTGTACTTGGCATAGATCTTAATGATCATTAAAATGGGGATTTTGGATCAATATCCTCTAGCTTGCATCAAATTTTGGAAAAAAGTGCACCTCTATAGAAGTACACTTTCTCATAATTCTAGGTTTTGTACACCACAGAGTTTTATAGACTTGCATACCTATGGACCTGTAGAGCTACATACCTAAATTTCTAAAAATTTCTAAATTATTTTTTGCACTTGTACAGAATGCTATTTATTGCAAGGGTGCAAAAAATTCAAAAACTTTGTCAAATTTTCCTCATTTCTAGGATTATGTTCTTTGGTTTGTGGCCCTCCTTCTAGCACCACTTCTGTTGGGCATTCATTTTGCATGAGGTCAATGGTAGGAATCCATTGTGTAATTCATCTCTTGAAAAGAAAATATTTTTAAGGATCCACTCCAAGGTTCAGTATTTGCCTTGTGATGTACCAAAATCCACTCAATAAAAGATAAATGTGAGTGTTCACACAGAGGCCTTTGCTGGTTCTAAAAACTCTTTTATCTCAAAATTGAAGAAAATTTGTTCACTATCTCAAAATATCACATCAAAAGTGAACAATATTTTTCTATTTTCTATTTTTCAATTAATGCAACTCTAATAATGTAGCTACTATGAGGTCTTATTCTAGCAAGGGGTTAGTAAAGAAAACTAAAAAACTAAAAGAAAATAACATGAAATCAAATGACTTGAAATTGAAATTTCTAAATAGACATAAGCTACATAATACAACACATTGTAATAGGGATTGGCCTTTTGTAATACAATACGGAGACCTTGTTGGGATTGGCCTTTTATACTCTTCAAGAGGGTAGTTCTCCCATTCTCACTCGAACGTTAGGATATCCTACTTTCTCTTCACCTGATATGCTCCTATTAAAAAAGGCCAATCCCAACAAGGTCTCCATTGTCTTTTGATCCTCTCATAAGCTGACTCAATTTGCCAGGATATTTCCTTTAGGACCAACTTGTTACTATGGTACCTTGGAAATTTCTTTGAATTGATAGATGCACCACCTACCCAAATGTATGTAAATGTCGAGAACTAGATGAAATATGCTTCGAGAGTTGTAATTTGTACCTTGGCTTTCTCTAAAAATATCTTCCCATAGTCTCCCTCTATGAATCGAATGATGGCAAAGATGAAGGCATCATTTACAATCCTGTGCTCTTTTCGCTATGGTGAGAGCTTCTTCTTTACCAACTAAGGATAAACTATATATGGCCATGCATTGGGGTCCTGCATACTACCCTTCTTGTACAACTTGAGATAGTTGGTTGTCCTTGCTATGAGTAGATACACCACATAAGAAGTCATATAAAACTTCTTCTTTTCCTTTACTATCCTCAACTGATCACACAAGTTCTCACTAAGTGTGGTGGCCCAATCCAGTGGTATCTTTGCATGCCTGATAGTCTCAATGAAGTTGACCATGAATGGAGTGAGATGACCTACTGTAGGTAAGCCCATGACTCTGCTCAAAAGAATAATGGAGTATTCGATGTCATCCTTTATGCATCCTCGAGTCATGTCTTCTTTGCTAATTGTCTTTCCTCGAGGTGGCTTCTCAATGAAGTAAAAAGAATGTATGATGTTGATGGCCTCTTGGTGATGATCTTTATACCATCTTTCTATTGTTTCATAAGAGAGTTGGATGAATTGATCAGCTCTAGGCAGATAAAAAATGCTTTTGATGTTGTCATTTCACAGATCCAAAACCACTTCTCCGATGACACTCTTAACTACCCTCTCATTAGGATCAAAATGCCAAGATAGGGTCATGATCAATGTAGTGATTGTACCGACACAACATGTGATGTTGCATTCACTAATCTGGATCGAATTAATGCGAACCTCAAGGATGACCTTTCTATTGGACAATTGCAAACTCTCAAGAATTCACCCAAGTCCATGTGTCCAAGGTCCGTGTCTTTGATCTTAGTGTAGTCATCATGTAAGCTTGATTTTGGGGTCATGCCTTGAAATTTGTGAACAACTAGTTTCAATGTTGATCCAGATGTAGATGCCATCTGATTGTGTTACCTGTGCATTACGAGAATGAAAACATAATTAGTAAAAAGATAGTGAAAAACATAAGTGAGAAAAAAAATGTCCCCCTTGGGGACCTATTCATTTTATTGTTTTGAAAATGTCATTTTTGTTTTTTATTTTTTATTTTTAATGTTTATAATTTTTTTACTTTTTGAAACAAAAAAAAAAAATATTTTCAAAAAAAATAATGAAGGGCACCATCAGGCAAGTGTAGACACAAGGGCTGGCACCGCTAGGGCACGGGCATGAGCGGCACACTAGCACCCCAAAAGGTGTCCCACGGGTGCTGCACCCAACACCCTATGTGTGGATGCAAGCACCATGTTGGCACCCCTAATGGGCTGTGTGAGAATCACACCTAATGTTGAGCACAATGTCATGAATGTGTAGTATAGGCACCGTGTAGATGTTGCACCCAGTGCTGCATAAGCATTGCCCCCAATGCGGTGAGGGTGTGATCATAGGTGCTACAAAGGCATAGGTGTAGGTTCTATGAGAGGGCTATGCCTAGCACTATACAGTTGTTGTGCCTTGCACAGTGAAGGCATAGGCGTAAGCACAATGCCACATGCTATGGTGGTACATGTGACCAAAAATGGTACTGTGTGTGAGCGCACCGCATGGGAGCATTGTGTGCGGGCAGCACATGTGCATGGAAAACCAAAAGAGGGGGAGGGGGGTCTGCTTACCTCTACTCCTCTTCTTCAAAACTTTGAACAAAGAAAATTTTGAGAGAGGGGGAGGCTAAGGGTTTTTATAGCCCTCCCTCTCTTTTCCCAAAAACTTAACATGTGCTACGCCTTAGCGCACACAAATGAGGGGAGGTGAATTTTTTTTTAAAAATTATTATTTTTTTATTGTGTTTGTGTTTTTTGACTGTTTAGTTTTTTTGTGATTTTTTCAACCTTTTTGATTTTTGATTTTTTTTTAAATTTTAACTCTAGAAATCTAACTTCTAACTAAATTTCCTTCTCCCGACTCTAGAACTATGAGTTCAGGAGTCAAAAAAAGCAAGGGGTCCCCATTCTTGGTGAGGAATGGTGCATTTATTGTGAATACCACAATAGGTAGATTGAGATCCTAAAGGGATATTTAGTTGAAGTAGTTGGTCCACTAGGTCCTGAGTGCCTCAAGGAGACATTGAATACCATACTCAGAGAAGGGGGAAGTGTACAGTTAGACCCAATTTTTAAAGCCTATCAACAATGGCAGGAAAGTTTTGAGGAGAAGGAAATTTTGATTATTTAGGGGAACCTAAAGTTACTGCACTCTACACAGGAGAATGTGAATAAAATGGTAACAATTTTGAAGCAAGACTTTAGCATTATGGATGAAGTAAGGGCCTAGAATAAGGACTTACAAATTTTGCAAGCCATAAAGGGGAAAAGGTACAAAGTTTTGATTGATGTATATATAGTGAAAGAGTTGGATATGATTGATGATTGGATAGAGAAAATTGCAGATAGTAAGAAAGTGATGGAAACGTTATATGCAGAGATCCATAGGCTCAGGGATCAAGCCCGAGAGAAAATTTTGGAAGAAAAGAAGCATTATAATGATGCTTGCTTAGATATTTTTGAAGATAAGGAATGAGAGAATTTATTTCCTATAGAGGCAGTAGTAGAAAATTTTAAGAATATTTTTGTGAAAGCTATTGATGATGAAGATATTCGACAAACCTTCAAGACTAGAGAAGCTTAGTTAGAATTGGATACCAAACTCGAGGATTTTGTTGATACCCAAATTGAGGTAGAAAATTATAGATAGAAGGTCAAGGACAAATATGAGGCTTTAAATTTATTGGATGCAACTAAAATTACTGAGATTATAGAGAAATTCAAGGGAAAACATCCAAACATAGCTTTGGGATAAAGAAAAACAAAACCTAGATGCCAGAATTTTAGTTTTAACACTTAGTAAAATTTTGAGATCTTGGACCATTTTGAGGTGCACAGCTCCACAAGTATGTAGGTCCATAGCTTCATAGCTCTTCATTTTTTAAAGTTCCACCGACAACTAACTGCCAGTTCTAAAAATAGAGCTTTCCATGGATTGAGAATGCATTTTGATCGCAGTTTAACTCTTAAAGACACTCGATGAAGGGTCGGCTTCCATTTTGGCACTTCTTGATACTCCCACTTTGACTAAAGGATTTTTCATCCTTTTTCCTCTCATAATTTCTACTTTTTTAACATGTAAAGGCTCATGCATCCAATTAATGAATAAAATATGGATGGAGTCCTATTTAGCACTAGTTAGATTTGTTAGTTTGTTTTATTTTTTAAAAGAATTTTATTGCATGAAGATATCTCTCACTCTCAACACAAATTGAGGAGATGATTTCTTATAAATACTCCATTGTAACATGTAATTGGGGCCATCATTATTATGCAATAAAATTATGCTTTTGGTGCTCGCATTTGTAGTTTAGTGATTCTTGCTTGAATGTGTCATATTTTTTAAAATTTTGTTCATGAAATTGTGGTTGAGCCAAAGGTTTATTGCTTTGTTTTTGGTTTTGTGATATTTTAGTTCTAGTTTTTGCTATGGTTTGACAAATTCCACTAAAGTATCTAGCTTGAGAAGAAATCATCGAATTGCACCCGCATAACTTTTCATCTCACATGAGCACACTTTCTGTGGCCTTGAGATTTGATGAAGAGACAAATATCATATGATTACTAAGATTCTCACTAATGATCGCATCAGTGGAATTGAGGAAGCATTTCTCCTACTTTCATTGGTTACCTACCAATTTCTTTGAAAGCTTAACTCACAGATGTGTTATTTTCTACAGCTTATGTCCATTAGGATTTTAATTTCATGTTAATTTCTTTAAAGTTCTTATTATTATTTTTACTAACCCCCTTATTAGAATAGGATTTCATACTAGTTTCATAGTTAGATTGCATTCATAAAAACATAAAAATACAAAAACATAGTTCTTTTTAGTGTTATTTTTGAAATAGTGTGCAGATTCTTCATTTCATACAAAATCAAAACAAACCAGAAAAGGCCTCCTCATGAACATTCAAATTTATCTTCAACTAAGTGGATTCTAGTAGGTCACAAGATCGCCCAAAACCTTGGAGTCAATTCACAAAATCATCTTTTCAAGAGAGGAGTTTGCAAGAATTCCTACCATTTAGCATTGTGTAAAATGATAGCTCAACAATAGTCAACTATCCCAATTGATGGTATAATTCACTAGTAGGCTTCTAAACCATTGAATTTTTTTTCATTTAAATGATACAACTAACAACCTAACTACACCATTATCTTCTCTAATATTATTCAAGGAACAAATATTTTCTATATTCTTTATGTGTTCAAATGGGGTCATTTGATCCCCACCTATAAAATATGACAAACTTTTCAATGCGACCACATGAATACCATGATTTTGCACCAAATTTAGTCAACTTCCTTGGTTGAATGACACAAAAGTTTGATTCCTTTGTAGTGTCATAAGGGTCTACAAAGCATGCCCTCTTAAGGTAGAAAAATATGGACCAAGAGTATGAGGGATAGTAGTAATAATTGTAACAATAGTGTTACCTCTTGCTACAAGAAGGATAGACTTAGGTCTCTTTATATAAACATAGGATTATTTTGAATTTTTAGTTAATGCCCATCTTTTCTTATGTATAGATAATTGTAGATATTCAAAGGACGAAGAGTTTTTCCCTATTTGCACTCTTCTCATATGCTCTACACTTTCCAACACCTATAGTTTCCAAGTGTGTAATATTTAAACCACTTTTTGGTTGAAAACACTATTGTACACACTTTTTTAAAATGGCATAAAAAGGGAGTGAGAGTTAGTCACTTGTCTCACTAAGTGTGCCAAAAAATATTTTCACCTAAATAGAGAACCCCTACTAATTAAACTTGGCCAATTTGTGAACATGGGAAACCTTCCTTGATTGTAGTCTCAGATAATGAAAGTTAATCTCTAGTCTAAGCCAGTTCTTATGGGAACCTCACCTAAAACTAATACTTTTGCAAATAAAATGGTTAGGAGTATACATAAAATAAAAACCTACTGCTAAAAGGTGATGCACCAAACATTATTTTTGAGACTTAACAAATAACCAACACACAATATAATCAATTATGGACAAAGGCTTCACTACATAACTCTGTAAAAACTAATCCTTGCATCAACAATTTGTAAGAAGGATAAAATAACATTCCTTAAAAGGAGAAAAGATTTCTCATGTTTGAAGAGTAATTTAACACAACTTTTAACTTATAAAGAACTATATAAATCTCTACAAATACACCAACATGTGATGTGAAAATATAAAAAATAGAGAAGACACATGCTATACTTCACTACTAAAAAGGTGTTACAAATATGCACATCTTCTCTCTAGAATGAATAACAAGAACTATTTTCCTCTACCAAGAACTTAGAATTAGTTACAAAAACAAGAAGACAAATTGGAAAAGAAGTACTTCACAATGAGGTTTCAACTCATACTTATGTATTTAAAACCAAATGCATCATTAATGCCATTATTAACTTCTAGGTTGGATTTTTGGTTTGGATGTAGTCAATGAGTCCTATTTTGAACCACTCAAAGGACTTCAAAGATGCATAAAAATAACCCATAAGTCATTCCTCAATAATATCAACATAAATACCCTTCATCAATGTAGTCTTATCCTTCAAAATAGCCCATAAAGGTTTCTAAAATGTGATATGTTCTAATGACTTCAACCATCCCATTTTTATGACTTCAACATTTTTCCATAACTTTGTAGCAATATCTCCTTCACTTTTAAAAGTTTAAAAAAAAAAAAAAAAAAACTTATTTTTCACATTAGATAAAAAAATGTAATTATTTATAGTTCATTCACTTATTGCATATCATAAATATCAATCGAGGAGTTACTAAAAAGTTAATAATTTAAGTTAATAGATAACTTATACTCTAGTATTTTAATAAATATTAATTATATTGATAATACATATTAAGTGACAATTAAATTACTTAATGATATTATTAATAGGACTATTTATTTAAAATAAGGAATTATATATTATTCAATAACCATAATTAATAATGTGTGTGTGTGTGTGTGTGTGTGTGTGTGTGTGTGTGTGTGTGTGTGTGTGTGAGAGAGAGAGAGAGAGAGAGAGAGAGAGAGAGAGAGAGAGAGAGAGAGAGAGAGAGAGAGAGAGAGAGGTTTAGAATAATAAGATAACACTCACAACTAAGAGGGTGGGTGAATTAGTTATGTGATAAAATATGGTCCATTAAATTATTCACCACCATAAAAAATAGATCTAAAATATAAATATTAAGACACCAGAAATAGTAACATCATAACACAACATCATATTCTTTAACACAAAACATTGTTAAGGGGAAAATCATGGCGAGGATAAAACCTTGTAGATAATGTACTAGTACAACCACCCTATACATTGTACAATAGGAAAACACTTTCATTTAGGAGCACTACTTGAATATACAAAAGGGAAATAATTTTGAGTGAAACAACCTTGATATTACAAGGGAAACGACCCTAGAACAAACAACAATCCATTGTGGAGAAATACATTGAATTATGGACTGATTGATAGCATCTATGATATGCTAATACAACTCTAAATATGTTATCAACTCTCTATTTCAATATATTCTAGTTATACCTATTATCAATCTTTAATATGACATTCTTACACACCTTTATATCTCATATAGTCATAACATGACCCTTTTGTTGTATGTAAAAAATAAATTCATCTTTATATACATGAAATTAACTAAAAAATGTTGATCTTAACCATCATATTAATTACAAAAATGAACTACAATAATCAATTTTATCCAAGATATGTAAACTAAGGTAGTTAGGACCCACATATATAATCTCTAGTATGCTATGAGCTATCAAATAGGCTCATGATCTAATGCAACATGACAACTAACTGAGTCAGGTAATAATACATTACCACACTCCAAAAGACCTTTTGAATCCAATAAAAAATCTCATTTTTTCCCCAAATTAACAACATGACACAATTAAGAAGCATAAATAAGAATTGTGAAATACCACATCAACAAAAAACACATCTCTATCTCATAATCCAAAATAAACTCTACACTATTCATCATTAACATCAAATAGAAATATCTATCTTTATAGAAAAATAGCATGCACAAATAAACATCATGAAGCATTCTATCTTGAGATACACATGTGAGTACTCAACACTTTACTAGGTTAGTACCAATAAATATTACATAATAGATCCACACAGATCTAAACTCTATAATACCATCATCAATAGAAAAACTAGTTTCTAATCAACACATTGTAACTAACTCAAATCATCATATTAATCTCTTCAATCCAAAAATAATATTTTACATACATTAATGCAACCATCTAAAACTATGCACCATTTGAGTGTCAATACAGAAAACATACCAATCAAATCTTTCCATTGAATTAAGTGTCAACAGTATTACAGAAATAAATATGTTGACATCAATGACAAAATATTCATGCTAAAATATATAACGCAATCTCCTACAATAATCCAAATAATATCCCAACAATCTACCCTATTGGCATTGATGGAAACATATGATGTGAAAAGACAAGTCAATCCATAAAAAAAAAAAAAAAAGATTTTTAACATCAACAAAAAAATCATTCTCTTGGAACAAATCATAGCTATCTCTCACTTATCTTCCTATTTTCCACAGTGCAATATCTTCCTCTTTGATTCAATGACAAAAATACATGTAGGTACTATGTCAAATAAATCAAAGAAATTGAAGAAATAAATTAAAACCATACCTATCATAGAGAACTACTCCCCCTAAGGAGGAACATCCAAAAAACCAAGCTAGATGCATGATAGTTTTTTTATGATAACTAGGCTAATGCAATCCATCCATCAACAAGATCTAATTAAAGGGGCCATCATCCCAAGATTACCTATGAGATATTCAAAGCTATCTTTAGGTAAAGGCTTCACAAAAATATGTGCAATCTTCTCTTTGGTAGATAGGTAATCCAATCTTACTTCTTTCTCATTCACCTTATCTCTCAAGAAATAATATTTGATAGATATTGTTTATTATAGAATGGAACACAGGATTCTTTGAAATGTTACTAGCACTATAATTATAAAAATTTGAATAACACAATCATTGATATATCTATTACTCTAATATTTTTCAAAATTTATTTCATCCAAACAACTTGTGTAAAATTAAAAACAACAACATATTAAAATTCAACAGTAAATATAGGTGTACAATATTATTTCTTAGTGCTCTATGTAACTAACCTCTTACCCAAAAATAATGCATCAGCACTAGTAATTTTACTATCATCCATATTTCCTACTCAATATGCATTAGTATAAAGCATTCAAGGTAAATTCTTCATCTTTACTAAACCATAACCCATTGTCAACTATACCTTTAAATTATCTAAATATCCTCTTAACAAAAAAAAATTGTGATAAAAAATCTTTGACTTGAAATCTTGCAACAATTCTAGCAATATTAGATATATCATGTTTAGTGTGCATTATACATTGTAATCCATTAATAATTCATCTATAACTTGTTTCATTAGCATTATGATAATCATCATCCTTTGTCAATTTAAAACCAATTCCTTTAGTAGTTTCAAAAAGATTTGAATTGTTCATACTTGCATCGACTTAAAATCCAACATATATTAATTTGAAAGATTAAAGACTTCTTAGGCCCCATTTTAGAGATCTCTTAGAACTTGAATGCATTTATGTTCATTTGCTGTAATTTTTAAGATTCTATCTATTTTTAACATTTTCCACTCCTAAGATCTTAGTGATAAACCCAATTCAACTTACCTACCAGGTATAGGTTGAGGTTGAACTATACTCAGGTTTTTTGCTATAAGACTTCAAACCTAGTTTGGTATATTTAATTTCTGTCCTACCTAGTACAATTATTCCTTTTGATTTTTTATCCCACAATTGGTATAAAATTATGCTTACTTCATTTTATCATCCATTACCCATGCAAGCAACATAAAATCTTGATCAAGGATAGTGGGAAGAAGATGGAGCTTGTTACTTCTAGCTTATGTGCTACTATGGTCACTTTAGGAAAGAAAAGTAATGAGGAGATTATGTCTCCAGATACTCTTGGGGCTAAGAGTCTAGGTGGTCCAAGTAAGAGAACAAGGAAGAGTATGAAGAAAAAGGTTACCAAGGCTCTTGAGGTTCTTGGGTCTACAATGGAAGAAATCATCTAGAGTACTATAGAGGCAAGCGAGTAGTTAGTGAAGATCAATAAAGAGCTCCTTTAGGGGCTTGTCGAGTTCATTGGAGTGCTAGTTTTTGGTCTATGTTGGTTCTATTTTTTTGATGTTTCCAACTTTTTAAAAAAACTCTAGGTTCCAGGTCCTTGTAAAACCTAGTTTTTCTTCTGTTGGATTACTCTAGTGGTTTCAGGTCCCTATAAAACCTGGGTTTTTGATGTTTTCTGGTGAACTTTAGGTTTCAAGTCCTTGTAAAACCTGGTGATGCATCCTATTTATCTTTAGATTTTGTAAAGAGTTTTAGGTCCCTTCAAAACCTATTTTTTCATTAATCTAAAACATAAAATCTTAATCTATATGGAAATCCATAGTTAAGCAAGCTATCAAGGTACATTGAGGAGTTTAAGATGAATAAGAAATAATTCATTAAATTCCCTCATTCTATTCCTTCAAGAAACATTTCCTTCCATAGATCTACCTTCTTTCTTCACGGGATATAGTGGGAATGTCCATCAAAAAATAAGCTTTTTATTCATCAACATCACACAAAAAGTCAAGTATCAAACCATTCAAATATTTGAGCATACTTAGATCCATGGATCTGTGATTTGTAACTTGTATATCTATTTCTTTTTTAAAGATATCCTATATCATCATACATCTACACACAAGAATTCATACATCTTTGTGGATAACATATTTGAATCCATTAATTGACAGATAGAATTTGGTATCATGTAAATCCAACTTGAATCAAAATTATAGCAAGCATTAGTACCCACAAACTATGTACTCTTTTGAAGTGCACCATGTTAAGAGCTTAACCTTGTTAGGAGTTACAATGCCATTTTTAGGTTCCACCCTTCTAGGGGATCTTTTGTTGGAATGTATAGATGGATGGAATGCTAAGAGGGGGAGGGGGGTGAACCTATATCCTCAACATTTTACCTTATAACATTTTTTAGAGAATTTTTTTCTTCCTCTATCACTCGGTAGATACTAAACATATATCATATTAATTGAATTAGAAAGTACCATTAACTAATCTAATGATCTTAATTCATAACCACATAAGCATAATTCATCATGAATAACACAATAATTTTGGTATCATAGTAACCCTTGGTCAGAGGGAAAATTGTGGTGGGGATGACACCCACAAATCCATCACTACTATAGCAAGAGGTTGCCTTGTTAGGGCTACAATTTTTAGTCAATTCTAGTGACTTACTCTATTAAGAATATAGAATAAGATTAGTTAGTTCTACCTTTCACAAGGACTTTTACAACACTCTTTAAGTGTTTACTTGGTTAAGATATTTACAACAAACTTTTAGTTCTAGATTTTACAATAATTTTGAACTACTTCAATGATAAGAAGGTAGCAAAAAATGATCTATGAGATAACAAATTTGCTTGATCATATATCTCTTTTGCTCAATTTAGTGGTGTGAGAAAGTATACTTTTGTAGAGCTACACTTTTTTTGGAATTGATGCAAACTGGAGGATTTTGATCCAAAATCCCTATTTCAGCAAGTGTTGAGGTCTACGCCAAGTGCACATGAGTTTCTTAAGCTTACCCACTTCCACAAACCATGTAGTGACAAGGGAATACCCTGAATTCAACTACTTCCTTTAGAACTTTCATCAACTTTTTCAACTCCACATCCACTCCAACCCCCTAATGGACCACCACATATTTCAATAGCTACACCTCAACAACCACTGTTAGGTCCACCGATGGCCTTTTTTGAAAATGCTACAGACTCACCAATAAAATTGAGAGGTGCACTCCATGACCTCCCCAAGAATCATGAGAATTTTTTTCCCAAGGTTCATCTATGGTGAGACACAAACTACCAAAGATCACATCAAAGTATTCAAAGAAATTTACAACTGCAAGTAGGTTGCTAACAAGGATGTGGTGCTTTGTTTATTCCCCTACTCTTTGGGAGAAATTGCCTTTAATTGATATGTCAATTTGCCACCTGGATGTATTGGAGATTGGAATACTTTCAAAAAGTTGTTCCTAGAACAATTCAGAACATTCATCAACCCAACTGTGATACACCAACAATTCATATCAATCAAAAGGGACTAGCTAAAATAGTTTCTCGCTTCAACCATCACTTTTATATAGCATATCGCAAGCTATAGGCACCATACACTATACTAGTTGAAGCTACTATTTAGATTTATCTTAATTCCATGGACCATCTTACTACAATCTTTCTACAAAGACTTCCTACAATGAATATCAACACATTGGATAAAGTCTTTGGAGAAGCAATTACCTTCACTAAGAAAGCTAATCCTAATGAAGGAGGATTAATGTTGGAACTAATTGAAAAGATCATGAGGGAGATTGTTGGAAATGACTAAAGAGATCATATATAAAAAGTAATGGAACTGGTAAAGAATGTTCTCAATCATTGTTTTGTCATTGATGTCAAACTTGCTACTTGCAGGAATGACAATTGCTTTAGTGATCCAAATACTATCAATTGGTTGATTGACAAGGAGGAGGCAATCAATAAGATGTAACTAGAACACCTAAAGAAAGGTTAAAGTTATGATGTTATAATGAAGTACAAGGATCAGCTAAGCCATTGATGAAAAAGTGTATTGATGACATACTCTAAGACACAGAGAATGGGCACACTAAAACATATCAAAGATGTAAGGTTTTAGCTAAGTCATTTGTAAAGCCTAACTAAGTTCATTAGAGAGAGAGAGCCGAGCAAGCTAGTTAGTGCAAAATAGATTCCTAGTTGAAGCTGAGCAAGTTCAACTTCATATGCCAAGTGATCTTCAAGTGCTGAGTCGAGACAACAAGTGCCAAATAAATATCAGATGCTAAGTGATCTCTAGATGTCGAGTAAAGATCAGATGCTGAGTAAAGATCAGATGCCGAGCGAAGATTAGGTGCCAAGAAAATACAAATGTCGAGTAACATAGAGATGCCGAGCATCAGTAAACCAATAGTGCCAAGTTGCTACATTATTTTAAAGATCGAAGATTCAAGCCGACAAGGTTGTTATCTTGAATTCTATGAATCAAATAGAAGATAAGAGTGATGAGCTGGTGGCATAGAAAACCATGTAGAATATTTTTTGAAGAATACAACTGGACTCTAGATGAAGTTTCTAGATAAGAGCAAGATATGGGGTAGATACATTGTATCTTACCTAATCCATTTGAAACCCTAAAGTTGGAGTGGGAGAATTGAGCGGTAAAGGCAATCTAGATTTCTATTTAAGGAGTCATAAGGCTACAAAGGAAAAAGAGAGAGGAGGTCAAGCATGAAAGCATAAAGTGCTGAAGGAGGTGCTACGGAGTAAGAAAGCATAGTTACTTTACTTCAAAAGATGACCACAGATATGGTTGCATTGGTATGATGAGTAAGAAGACTTAAAGAGACGAAGCTTGAGATGACAAGCTATCAGAGCTGAAGTGATTAAAGCCAAGAAAAAGGATTGAACTAAAGTGTGATTTGAAATTTGCAAGATATGTTGTAAGTTGTGTTAGATCAAAAAGTCAATATTGTTACTCTCTAGCAATTGTAACAGATAGTTTAAATCCTATGGACTTAGGTTGGTTTAATAGCCATGTTGTAAATCGTTTCACAGGGTGACATTTCAAGTGAATGTTCTAAAGTCCTTTGACCAGGCCCATTCCTAATAGTATGGTGAAATCCTCTAACAAGGTCACATTTAATAGTCTGTTGTAAGCCTTTAACAGGGTAGGCCTTTAACAGGGCATCACTTTAGAAGAGTGAAAATCAAGTAGCATGTTACTGGTGGTTTTTCCCAAATTGGGTTTCCATGTAAATCATTGTGTCATGTGTTGATCTTGCATGTTTTATCTCTACATATTGATTTACTGCAATTTGCAAAAGATGATTGATTTAAGCTTGGATGGATGAAAATTTTATGGATTCACCATAATTTTTGAAAAAGTATTATTAGGGCATTTGGACCTTGAATAACTGATTCACCCCCCCTCTCAGTTATTCTAAAGAATTCTAACAATTAATGCTTCTAGCTCCAGCTATCACAATGATGCCAACATACCTTGCTGGAGTACCAATGATTCCTAGTTAGTTCATTCCTATGAATCTAGTTCCATTACAATAGGCAAACACTCCGCAAAGTCTTGCTCTAACATATCCAGGGTTTGGACCTCCAAAGGCTATCTTCTTTGAGCAAAAGGTAGCAGCACCCGGTGAAGTAGACAATGGTTTTGTTTCCATATTTGGCTAGATGAAAAAGACTATATCCCAAATGAACAATGAACTAACTCATCTTAGGTTATCTCAAGGATAGAAAAACAACTTCCAAAGTAACAATGCTAGTCTTTACAACAACTATTATGGCCAAAATTATAACAAGAACTTCGGTGTAAACAACAACAATAATGCATGAAACAATAATGGGGGGAATAACTTCAATCCTCCTAATCACAATAATGGCTTCCAAAGATAGAATTGATAGTAGAACACTTGGCCAAATAATGGAAGCATTCTTGCCGAAAACAATAATAACAATGTTCAGTATGTATATATTAATCAGTATGACAATAGGCAGAATGCATCCAACAATGATGGTTCATATTATAATAGGAATCAAGAAATAACTCAAAGTTCACAAGTGAATGACAATGCTCCTCCTATACAATTTAATGCTATGCTGCTAGAATCCTATGATTCTACATAGAATGTGTAGATAGAACAACCAGCTAATGAAGAGTTTTCTTTTCCATTCAGTCAAGAACTTGACTTTCAACATGATGAGGTATTTTCTTTTTTCAATGACAATCAGAATACATATAATTTGAGAAATAGAAAAGAACTTTTGATAGATGGGATTCCTCAAGCTTTACAACCAACTCCTCCTGATCTGAGAGAAATTAACAATCCAACACCAATAAGGCCACCATATCAAGGACAACAGGATTAGAATCAAGTGAATGTACCAATGATATTAAAAATCTTTCTTGGACTACTAAAAAGTATAGTGCTATCGAAGACTTGAAATGAACCAAAGAAAATATGTCCATGGTTGACATGTTGCAAAATTGTCTGCGATAATGAGAAGCACTCATGAAGACTTTGGTCATACAAAGGTACCCTAGAATATGAATACTATTCCTCAAAAGATAGTATCTCAACAAGTCAATACTGCAGAAGCAATGTTGACTATGTTTAAAGACAAGGTTTAAGTACCCCCGTTTTTTCTTAGCATTAGGATATATGAAAAGAATCTCCACAATTTCTTGATTGATTTAGGAGCCTTGTGTAATAGAATGCCACTACCAATAGTGCAAAGGTTTGCAGTAAACCCTCAACCTTCCAACTGTATAGTGATACAGTTGGACAAAATAGAGTTGAAAGTCATCGGCATATTGAAAGACATTTGGATATAGTTGACGGTTGATCCCTGAATTCAAGATGTTATTGATATACATGTGGTTGACATTCTAGAGACATATGGGTTGCTCTTGAGTAGAGAATGGATGAAATGACTAAGAGGATGGTTTTCTATAGATTTCACTCAGTTATGCTTACCATGGAAAGGATTGAACAATCAAATCAAGATAGATGCAAAACCCAAATTGAAAATGATGGTCACAAAATACAATGCTCCGAATGAGGTGGCATTCCTCCAATCAACTTTGGGCTCATACAAAGTAATGGAATTTGATACATTTCCCACCAAAACATCACATAATCAGGATAAACAACTCAAGATATCAATCCCAAAGGATGAGATTATGACACAATTCATAGATAGCATGGTGAATAATTTGCAATGCTTAGGAGAGGAAGCTGACCCTAGTATCTTATTTCTCCTAGGAATTTTTTGATTAAACAAAGTTAGCCACTTCAAAATTGAATGTTCATTATGCCAAGAAGTAGTTTCTAAGGTGTTAACACATATGACCCATGGGAGATCAAAGCCCTATAAACTCAATTGATTCAATAGAGAAGATCAAAGAAGAAATTGAAGATCTAAAGTTATCATATAGTGATACCTCTTTAGATGATGGAGGTTTATCTTCTCCTCCCTTGGGGATGATCAAGGTTTAGAGAAGAAGATGTTATGTGAAAGGAAAATGGTGGACTTCAGTCATTGTTCATCTTGAACCTAAAATAGATGAAATTAAAGAATTGATAGAGGAAATTTGAGACAAATAAGAAAAATATACATTTTTGATAGCAACATGTTACAAAGGGGAATCATCAAGTCCACCCTGCAAGAAGTTGCAATGGGTTCTAAAGAAACACTCTTTTAACTCTCAGGTAAATAAGAAGTTAAGAATGAACAAACACAAGGTTAGAAAGCCCAAGGAAGATGCAATTTGGACACTTCACTTCAATGGTTCTAGATGAAAATTAGGGTTTAGCATAGGTATAGAATTGGTTAACCCAAAAGGTAAGTCCTTTTATGCAGCATATTGATTATAGTTTAGATGTACTAATAATGCTACAAAATATGAAGCATTGATCCAAGGACTCCTCTTTACACTCAAGAAAGGAGTCACTGCTCTCATAATTGAAGGAGATTCTCAGTTGGTTATTTGGCAAGTAAAATCATTATACTTTTACAACAACAAAAGGTTACTTTCGTACAGGAAGAGAGTATGGGACTTACTAGATGATTTTAAAGCTTTAAACATAAGGTCCATTATAAGAAGAAAGAATATGATGGAATATGCTCTCCCTATTTTAGCAAGTGCACTACAACCAATTGAAAGAAAAAAGTTGAAAAGATTTTTAGTAGAGTTGGTTGCTGCCCCATCTATTTTGGATAATATTACAAAATTTCAAGTCTTTCAGGATGATCAACACATACTTGAATTTACCATGTGTAGAGTTCACTTTAAAGGGCAAGAAATTGATGACAAGCCTAAGGATGATGAACTTGAAGATGAAAATGGGATCCTCAATTTAAAGACTAACACTATCCCCAAGGGGATGGTTGAGTTAGAACACATTTTTGATCATGATGAATCAACACTTAATAAAAGAAAGATCCAAGAAAAGCGGATTGAGGAGTGTGATGAATACAACTTAGGAACTAAAAATGATCTGAGAATGGTCTAGATCAAGTTGCTTATTGAGTATAAAGATGTTATTTCTTGGAGCTATGAAGAATTAAAGACATACAACCCTGAGATTATAACCCATGACATCCCATTGAAACTAGATACCAAGCCTTTTCAAAAAAGACAAAGGCCTATTAATCCTATCATCAGACCACTAAGAATGAAAGAAGTTAAGAAGTTACTAGATGCCAAGATCATATTCCCCATCCACCATTCTACATGGGTGGCTAATTTGGTTCTAGTGTGGAAGAAGACTGGAGAGATTCACCTTTGTGTTAATTTTCATAACTTGAACATGGCATCTCAAAAGGACAACTATCCTTTACCCTCATTGGAAAAGGTTCTACAAATCGTAAATGGTTAAAAAATGATGTCTTTCCTAGATGGATATTTAGGATATAATCAAATGATGGTTGATGAAGGAGATCGACTAAATACAACTTTCACAACTAAATGGGGAACTTTTTCCTATAGGAGAATGCCTTTGAGACTAATTAACATAGGGGCAATGTTTCACCAAGCCATGGATGAAGCTTTAAGGGATTGGTAAATAAGTGTATAGTCATCTACATGGATGATTTAACCATCTTTCCAAAAGATCAAAGCACTCATATCACTGAATTGAGGTAGGTATTCAATAGATGTTGTAGATACAACATACCCCTCAATCCTAAGAAATGTTCATTTGGGTCACTAACGGAAAGCTCTTGCGTCATATCATTTCTAAAGCCAAAATATCTATTGATCATGATAGAATTGAAGCTATTTTAAAGTTGTCACCTCCCCATAGTCAAACAGAACTCAAGTCTTTGTTTGGGAAGATAAGTTTTGTGCGAAAATTCATAAGTGGATTTGTAAAAATGGTTCATCCCCTTAATGATTTACTCAAAAGGGGGGCTAAGATAGAATGGGTTCCAAAAATTAAGATATCATTTGAAGATATCAATATAGCTATTTCCATAGCCCTCGTACTAGTAAGTCCTAATTATGAGTTACCTTTTTAAGATATATTCCTTTGCTCCAGAACAATCTTGTGCTGGGATCTTGATGTAGAAAAAGGAAAAGGAAGATTAAAGACCAATTACTTTCATGAGTTGCCCTCTGAAGAATGCTGAGTTGAATTATTCAAACCTTGATAAGTAGTCTTTTGTGTGAATCAAGGCTGTGAAGAAGTTCCATCATTACATACTGAGAAGTAAAGTATATGCAATTGTACCTAATCTAGTAGTAAAGATGCTTTTGATGCAAAATGAACTCGGTGAAAGGAGAGGAAAATGGATGGCCATACTTCAAGAATTTGATCTCAAAATTCAACCTATGAGATTAGTTAGAGGTCAAGGGTTGTCAAGAATGATAGCTGATAACCAAGAAAGAATTGAAAAGGAATTCAAGTTTGACAATGAAAAAAATAAGGATGATCCAAATAAAATGATTATATCTCAAGTTGATATTGGTCAAGGTGTGGTGATAGACGTTTGGCATCAAGACATTTTTTATTATCTTCTACAGGACCAATGTCCCAGTTGGATGAATAGTTCATAATGTAGGGGACTCAAAATGAAGTTTGAAGCCTACATGATACATGACAACAAGTTATATAAAAGGAACTATGAAGGGATTTATTTTAATGCTTAGGATGTGAAGAAGCAAATGAAGTCTTAGAACATTTTCATGATAAGTATGGTACAGGACATGGTTCAGTAGAAGTAACGACTCACATGATTTTAATTAGCCCTCGATATTCAAAGAAACTTTTGAGCATGTACATTCTTGCCATATCTATCAGACTAGTGCCAATAGAGAAAGCTACCCTATAATGCCATTACAACCAGTGTATGAGGTGTGCCCCCTCACAAAGTGGGGGTTGGATTTCATTGGTCTAATTAATCCACCATCATCAATTGGAAATGAATTTATTCTCACAACTATGAATTATTGCACATGATGGATATAAGTAGAAACATTCAAAAACTATACTGCTAAGGTGGTAACAAACTTCTTAGAAGAACACATTGTTACCAAATTTAGAATTCCATTCACCCTTGTGTGCAATAATGGGTCTAATTTCACATCAATATTCCTAACCCAATGGGCATTTGAAAATCAAATCATTATCAATTTCTCTTCAAATTACTACCCACAAGAAAATGGGATAGTAGAATCTACAAACAAGAATTTGATCATAGTAATAAGATGATTTTTGAAGGAGAACCCTAGAGATTGGCATATGAAACTCAAATATGCCTTATGGAAATATTTATTTAGAGTCAAGAATGCTTTGGGGACTTCTCCATACATGCTTTTTTATGGACAACAACCAGTGTTCCCACTTAACCTTAAGATTCTTGTTTTGAAATTCATGAGTGGGTATGTTGAAGATGCTGACAAAGTACAAATAAGATTGATGAATATTTTAGAGATGGATGAGAAATAGATAGCTACATTGGAGCACATGGCTAAACATTAAGCTATCATGAAGAGATGGTTCGATAAGAGAGCCACCATAAAATCATTTAGGATTTTTAACCTTGTTCTATTATGGGATAAGGTGAAAGAAAAATTGAGAAATCATACCAAGTTTAAATTCTTGTGGAGAGATCCTTATTAGATTTTAGAAATCCTTGAAGAAAACACTTTTAGGCTTAGTTCCTTATAGGGGGAATTTCTTTCCTTGCATGTAAATGGGCAATTTCTAAAACATTATTTTGAAGCCTAGAAGAAACAAAAAAATTAGTTAGGTTCTATTTCTACAATTAGTTAGGTTTTATTTCTGCAATTAGTTAGGTTTTATTTCTATAATTAGTTAGATTTTATTTTTGCAATTAGTTAGGTTTTAATTTTTTGCAAGTGTGTTTATTTTCTGCAAGACTATTTGCTTTCAATTGTGTGTTTGCTTCTAGTCGTGTGTTTTCTTTCAAAATTGTGTTAGTCCTAAGAGGTAAGGTGCACTTGAGATTTATCTTGAGATATTTTACTAACCACTATTTGGTTATAATTTCAAGGAGAGGTATTTCTTTGTCAAAATATCTAGATGACCGTGTGTTTTATACAAACTGAAACTATAGCTTGACCTTTTACTTATACCTTTTATGTTGTTAATTTGGCTCAAATACAACTTGGAATAATTATTATTAATCACCATAGTTAGCTAGAACCAATAGATAAATCAATTGACCTTCATATGCCAAAACAAGAAAATCCTTCATTAGCCGACCTAGCTTGGTAGACACTAACTCATAAGTGATTTCTTGTGTTAACCAATAGAAGCTCGGTTAACACAAAAAACTTGAAAAAATCCTTTGGTAGATGAGTGAGCTCAGTTAGCACTGATTCCATACAACTTGGTTAACACTCATCTTCTATAAGATTTCCTTTGACGCTCGAGTGGACTTGGTAGACACTATCTTCTGCATGAGAATGCTTAGTAGACATGGAAAACTATTATTACTACTCAAATGAGCTCGACATGCATTTAATGATAACTAACATGACATTTGTATAACATCATAGAAAACACACAATTAATCAATTGTATCCAACACAAAGACCTTTTTAGGTAGAAAAAACACTTTTGGATACCCATGTGGCTTGTCATTCTAGTTCTACCTATAATTTGAAACTTTTAGATAAAGAAAAATACTAGTTTGAACATCATTTACATTTTACATCCTTCTATTCTACCACACCAAAATCCAAAAAATATCCACCATCAGTCTCTAGTGTTAAAAAATTCCATCTTAGCGAGTTTCCTTATCAAGATCTATCATTCTTAATCTAGAAACTTACTTATAACATTGATATTTTGAATTCTCTTTGTTAACACCATAGTTAGTACCCATCTCCTATAGACTTAGAGTTTCATTATGAACATCCAAAATTTCAACACTTTAGAAAATCCTCCAACTAACATCTACACTTTGGCAATTTATAGTAGTTCAAACTAGAGCTCAAAATTTGAAAGTTCAACAACAACAAGACAACATGGAAGAATTGAGTGCATATGAGAATCCTTGGCCCACATAAACTGTGAGGTCCTCTAGATACTCAATTGAGGATGAACCAAGTGAGGATGAAATTAAAGAAGCAATGAATGATCCTAGGATTCAAAAGACCATGGAAAACATACTAGACCTAGATAAAGAATGATACTTAATGATACTTGCATGATAATGTGTCAAACTTCCTATTGATTTTGATCTCAATCAAATTAGGAACACTTCTAGTGATCAAGGACCTCCTCAACAAAGGCTAACCTCAAAAGATATTTTTTAACAAGATTCAAACTCACAAGGTCCTTTACCATCAAGTGATTCCTTGCAAAAAAATACTATACCTTCACAAGGTCTCATTCAACAAAGTCCATCTTGTCAAGGTCCTTTACTAGGTTCAACGTCTCAAGGGTTAATCCAACAAGATACTTCTCAACAATATTTTCCCTTACAAGTGTCTCCTCAACAATGTGTAACCTAAAAAGGTCCTATTCCACAAATGGTAATCTTACAAGCACCTCCTCAACAAGGTTATGCCCAACAAGGATCCCATTGACAAGGTATAACTCAACAAGGTCCTAGTCCAAAAATGATAACCTTACAAGGACCTCCTCAACAAGGTTATGCCTGTAAGCATCTCCTCAACAAGGTGTAACCCAAAAAGGTCCTAGTCCACAAAATATAACCTTACAAGGTCCTTCCCAATAATGAATCTCAACATATCAAGGATATTATCAATTAAGTATGGCCCAACAAGGTAATACACAAAAAAATTATTCCCAACACATTTCTTCTCAAGGTTATGTCCAACAAATACTAGAACAATAATTTTAATAAGGTCTTTTCCAACAAAAAAGTTCAAAACTCCAAGGACCTCATCAACAAGGTTAGAATCTTCTTGGTCTAAATACCTGTAATCCAAATCCTCAAGAAGTCAATACTCAAAGAAACACCTTATATGTACATACATTATTATTAAATCCTTTGGTACAATAGATCTAAATGCTTCAACAAAAAATACAATATATTCAAATTAGATCTTGAACCAAGAGGTATATGTTAGAAGACATATATCCATATCCTTTTGACAAGAGTTTGGTCATGATTATGTTTCCTCCTCATTTTGAGGTTCCCAAATTTGACAAATAAAAGTGAAATATAGACCCACAAGACCATGTTAGAGAATTATGTGGTGCTTGTATTAAAATAGCTCATGATGAGACTTTCCTTATGAGAATATTTCCAAGAATTTTTGGAGGCCAAGTTATGGAATGGTTTTCTAAGTTACCACCTATTATCAAGTCCTTTAATGAGCTAGTTCATATGTTTGTAACACATTATTCCTACAAAATTATACATGAAGTGACAATGTTAGACCTTTGCAATATAAAACAAAACAATGGGGAACCATTCCTCACCTTCTTGCAAAGATGGCATCACTTTTTTAAAAATATCTAAGACTTATTTCTGAACACAAAAAAAAATGGAAATACTTATAGAATATCCTACACCAGACATGAGATATAAGTGTAATTACAATATCCACCAGAATTCAAAAAACTCATTGAAAATGGTATAAAGATTAAAAATACCATGGTGTAAAAAGGAAAACTAGAACTTTACAAAAAGACAATGCTATCTCTTCAAATCTTAATAACAATAATTCCAATACCAACAATGAAAAATTCAAATATTAGAATAAAAACAAGAACACTGTGAGTGATAGAGTAGTAGATAGTTGAAATTAAAGAAATCCTAGCCATTACTAAATATAAAAAAAAATCTACTATTCTTCAAATAAATCAAAATAATCAAGATGTCCCAAATAGTCAACAAAATAATCAGTATTTCACAAAAACATCTTTCATATCCAAGAAAAGAACTTTGACTCCTATAGGTGAATCTATCGAATCAGCTTAGAGGAAGTAATCACTTGAAAACTTATAACACTTCTAGAAGTGAATATTATGAACCAAAAGTGAAACCATCATGGTGGAATGATTATGACTATTGTGAATTCGATAGAGGCAAGGGACATAAAATGGATGATTGTTAAAGGTTAAATAATGTGATACAAGATTTGGTTGAGAGTAGTGAAGTAAATGTTGATGGAAATACCTTGAATGAGACACATAATACATTCAAAGATCCACTTCTTGATCATGATAAAGGAAATGCCTCCAACAATAAAAGTGATTATCAAGCCAGTTACAATACTACATCCTACAAATACATTAACAACGTACATGAATGTAATCATTCTTTGTATTATGCCAATACCATTACCTTTCATGAGAAGGATGAGTCTAAATAAGTTAATGCTACCACTATAAATCAAGCTAAGGTTACACCTCAAGGTGTTTCATCCAAACCATCCATGTCTCAAACAAAAGTTGTTTATCTACAAAAGTCTACACCTATGATGTCAAAAAATACAACCTTTTGGATCAATTAAAGAAAAAACCAGCCTAGATATCTATCTTGGAGTTGTTACAATTATCAACATCACACAGAGAAATTCTTGAAAAAACTCTTTTAGAGACCATGGTCCCCACAAATCTAGATCATGATCAATTCCAAGCTATGATGGGATATTTGACCATGCCACATTTCATATCCTTTACTTAACATGATGATATTTCCATTCACCAACCTCTTAATGCTCCACTATATTGAAGTCCTTATACAAAACCATAAAATAAAAAGAGTTCTTATAGATGGAGGAGCTAGGTTGAATATCCATAATCAAAAACTAGTCCTTACACTAAGATTTCCAAAAATGTAGTAGATCCTAAAAATAAAATCATAATTAAAGATTATGATGAGCAAGAAAGAGAATATGATGCAGGAGCATCAAGAGGTATAAGGGCAATCCTGTGTCACCCAAAAAAAAAGGTACTTAGACTTAGTTTCTATTTCATGTCTTTTCATTTTTGGATACCCATTTAGGTCAAATAAAGGTTCCAACTCTCATAGTTCAGCTATCAGTGTGCTAGAAAATCCCAAAAAAAATAGGAGCATGCAATTTGGCCATCATTTTGGTGACCTAGAAGGTGTAAATTGGCCAGATGAATGTAATTGTGATTTAGAGCATTCCAAAAAAAGAATCAGGTCAAAAGGCCCCACGGTTTGAAAGTTATTGCAATTTTTTAGGTTTTGGAGACCTCCTGAGAATGCTTCAAAGTTAGGTTAGGGGCATTAAATGACCTAAAAAAGGGCCAAAAAATGGGGGACAAGAAAATATTGTCCATAGAGCTATAGAGAACTTTGAGAGCTTTTCAAAAATGTAAACGGTTCGTCAATCAGAGCTACGGTTCAAAAGTTATGCCTCCTAGAAGTTTGATTACTGTTTCTGGATTCTTCTAGATTTGCATCGACTTCTAACGTAGCTTTTGGAACCTTCTATTTGGTCAGTGGATGCCTACTAGCATTTTCTAGAATGTACTCCTAGTCCTTAACCCTCTGGGATCTATTTAAGGAGATTTCTGGCATTGTAAAAGGCAGTTCAGAGTGGAGTTTGAGAGGAGGTACTGAAAGGAGAAATTATCTCCAGATTTATGCTATTATAAGCCCTTAGGGCATGTTTTGAAGTTTATTTCCCTGTACTGTTTGTACTAGCTTATTTTCTCAGTTAATATAATTTTCCCTTTTTTTTTGTGTCCATTCTGTTCTTGGGTTGTGTCCCCATCAAGTGGTATCAGAGCTAGTTTTCTTGAGTTTGTAGACAGAGCACCGACTGTGAGGCAGTTTGCACCAAGACTGTGTGGTTGTGGGATTGAGTTAGAAGATGCCTCCATGAAGAGAGCATGGTGGAAGGGCTAGAGCTATTAATCTTGAGGAGGTTAGAGCCCTCAAAAGGCAGGTGCAGGCATTGCAAGAGGAGCTCCGTAGAGGAGAAAATGTTGCCACTGGTGATGACAGTGAGGATGAAAATGAAGAAGAAGTTATGGGACCAAAAGGGGAATTTGATAGGGAAGTTTTGAATCATGTAGAGGAAAGGCTTTTTAGGGCCATCACTAAGTTTGGGAAAAGACCCACAATTGAAGTGGGTGTATTTTTAGGAAATCTGAAAATAGATGAGTTGATCGATTGGATCAATGAACTGGAAGAATACTTTGAGTATGAGGATATCAGGGACCAAGATAGGGTTAAGTTTGCAAAGGCCAAACTGAAAGGCCATGCCAAAATCTGGTGGCAAGAGGTCCAATTGGAAAGAAATAGAAGAGGAAAGGAGAAGATCACAAGATGGGATCGCATGGTGGACAAATTGAAGAAGCAGTTCATTCCGGTGGACTATGAGCTTGATTTGTTTAAGAAGATGCATGGGTTAAAGCAAGTAGGAAGATCAGTACAAGAATATACAGAGGAATTTTACAGACTCTTGATTAGAGCGGGACATGCAAAAGCAAATAAGGAGAAGGTTGCTCGTTATATCAATGGGTTGTGACCTAGCATCCAGGAGGAATTAAGTTTGGTAAGAATGACCAATGTTGAAGAGGCATTCCAGTTTTCCCTACGAGTTGAAGAGAAGCTGAATAAAAGGTTTGAAGGAAGACAAAGAGGGCACGGTCAAGGAGGAAGGGGAAGCGGTAGGTCATCTGGTAGGCTGCAATGAAACCCAAAAGAAAAATGAAGATGAGGGTACTAGAAGGAACCAGAGGAATGAGGGTTTCAACTGCTCCCGTGACCAAGACTTTGGAAATCAAAGAGGAAGAGGTAGAGGACGTGGACAAGGAAGAGGAGGCTTTTGTGGTACCTATTTCCATTGCAATGAAGAAGGTCATCGTGCCTTTGAATGCCCTCAATGACAAGGAAGGACAGATAGGAGAGCTGAGGGCCAAGCTAGGGTTGCTCATGTGGATGAGGATGCACAATCATCACATTCAGAGGATGCAGAAAGAGGAGAGACCTTGGTAAATGAAAGAGTCCTACTAAGTGGTGAGATTGAACTAGGACAACAGAGGAGTTTGTTCCGTACTAGATGCAAGTGTGAGGATAAATGTTGTGACATGATCATTGATGGTGGTAGCACTGATAACTTGGTATCAGAAGAGATGGTCTCTAAGCTGAAGCTCAAGAGGGAGAAACATCCCCAGCCCTATCAGATTGCTTGGGTAAAAGATTATCATAAGGTCCTGGTAAGTGAACAATGTTTAGTGAAATTCAAAATTGGGAGTTACCATGATGAAGTTCTCTATGATGTTATTTCGATGGATGTTTGCCATCTATTGTTGGGTAGACCATGGCAATTTGATAGACATGCAGTACATGATGGACATGCAAACACATACTCTCTAACAAAGGATGGAGTTCACCACAAATTGAAGCCCATGAAAAAGGAAGGTGAAAAGGTATGTAGCAGTGCTAGGATTTGTCTTGTTGATGAAAGGAAGTTTTTAAATGGCATGAAACATCAGCATATGTGCTATGCTTTGATTCCTATGAAAGATAAAGAAGGTAGTAGTGAAATGCCACTTGAAGTTTTAGATTTACTAGGGGAGTTTGGAGATATTATCTGTGATAATGTTCTAGATGGATTGCCACTAGTAAGGCAAATCAATCATCAGATAGATCTGATTCTAGGAGCTAGTTTGCCAAACAAGGCTGCACATAGGATGACTCCTACTGAAACAAAGGAGCTAAATAGACAGGTTCAAGAGCTGTTGAGGAAGGGCTTGATTCGAGAGAGCCTGAGTCCATGTGCAGTACCTGCAGTACTCGCACCAAAGAAGGATGGAGAGTGGAGGATGTGTATAGATTCTCGAGCTATAAAAAGGATCACCATCAAGTACCAGTTTCCTTTGCCAAGGATGGATGATATTATGGACTACTTGAGTGGAGATCAGTACTTCCCAAAGATAGATCTGAAGAGTGGTTATCACCAGATACAGATTCGAGAAGGAGATGAGTGGAAAACAGCCTTCAAGACCAAGGAGGGTCTTTATGAGTTGTTAGTCATGCCCTTTGGATTGACGAATGCTCCAAGCACCTTCATGCGACTGATGAATGAGGTACTTAAGAAGTTCTTGGGGAAAAATTTTATTGTCTATTTGGATGATATTTTAATTGTTAGCAAGACTTTGGAAGAAAATTTATTGCATATTTTTAGTGTCCTTGAAAGGCTAAGGGAAGAGAAACTGTTAATTAATCTGAAGAAGTGTAACTTTGCAAAAAGGGAGTTAGTCTATTTGGGGTTTGTTATATCACCCAAAGGTCTCAAAATGGATCCAGAGAAGGTAAAAGCCATCTTGGAATGGCCTACTCCAAGGTCTGCTACTGAGGTAAGATCATTTCATGGTTTAATTAGTTTTTACAGGAAGTTTATTAAGAATTTCAGTGGCATATGTGCACCCCTAACTGATACAATAAGAGGGGATAGAAAAGAGTTCAAATAGACTGCAGTAGCTATGAGAAGTTTTGAATTGCTGAAGAAGAAGGTGATAGTATAGCCAGTGTTAGGACTTCCAAATTTTAGAAAAGTGTTCCAGGTGGATTGTGATGCTAGTGGTAGCGCTATTGGGGCTGTATTAAGCCAAGAAGGTAAGCCTATTGCATATTTTAGTGAAAAATTGAATGATGCAAAGAAGAAGTATTCTGTTTATGATCAAGAGTTCTATGCAATAGTTTAGGCCTTAAAGAAATGGAGGCATTATTTATTGCCAAAAGAACTTGTTTTGTATATTGATCATCAGGCATTATAGTACCTAAATAGCCAAGGTAAATTGAATCATAGGCATATGAAGTGGGTAGAGTTCTTGCAGAGCTATACATTTGTGTTGAAGCATAGAAGTGGAAAATCTAACACGGTTGTAGATGCACTAAGTAGGAGACAGTTGTTGCTTGCAGTAATGCAGATTGAAGTAGTTGGGTTTGATGAACTCAAGAATTTGTACCCCAAGGATCCTGATTTTGCTGAAGCATGGAAAGCTTGTAACGAACCTGTTGCTATAGATAGAACCAAGTGGTTAGACTATTTGATTCAGGATGGCATGTTGTTCAAAGGTAGTCAATTGTGCATTCCAAGGAGCTCCATGAGGGAAAATCTGATTAAGGAGAAACACAGTGGAGGGATGGCAGGACATTTTGGTCAAGATAAGACCATTTCCATTCTTAGAGAACATTATTTTTGAACTTAAATTACACAGGATGTGAAGAAGTTTATACAAAGTTGCTAGGTTTGTCAAGTTGCCAAGGAGTTTAGTCACAATACTAGCCTATATCAACCATTGCTTGTTCCATCAAGGCCATGGGAGGACATAAGTATGGATTTTGTTCTTGGATTTCCAAGGACACAAAGGGGTAATGACTCAGTATTCGTGGTGGTTGATAGGTTCTCCAAAATGGCACATTTCATTCCATGCCACAAAAATCATGATGTTGTCCATATTGCAGACTTGTTTTTCAAAGAGGTGGTAAGACTACATGGTCTTCCAAGGAGTATAGTTTCTGACAGAGACACTAAATTTGTGGGGTATTTCTAGAGGACATTATGGAAAAATTTGAGAACAGACTTGTAATTCAGTTCCATGCATCACCCACAAACTGACGGCCAAACAGAAGTGGTAAATAGAAGTCTAGGCAATTTTCTAAGATGTTTTGTTGGGGATAAGCCCAAGGGATGGGATTTGATTCTACCACAGGCAGAGTTTGCTTATAATAACTCTGTAAATAGGAGTACTAGAAAATCACCATTCCAAATTGTATATGGGAATAGCCCAAGGACTGCACCAGAGCTGAGGAAGATAGAACATGGGGAGAGGACGAGTGCTGAAGCTGAGGAATTTGCTGAACATATCAAGCGCCTACATGAGGAGGTTCAAACACACATAACCAAGATGAATCAAGAGTATAAAGCTAGGATCGATCAAAGGAGAAGACATAAGGAATTGCAAGTAGGAGATTTAGTCATGGTGCACTTACGAAAAAGAAATATTTCTAGCTGGTACTTACAACAAGCTAAAAATGAAGAAATTTGGCCCCTGCAAAATTTTGAAGAAACATGACTCAGGAAATGCATATGAGGTAGAGCTACCAGATGGTATTCACATTTCTCCCATTTTCAACATTGCAGATTTAATAGAGTATCATAATGATGGTGCAGATGAGGAGCTGGTGTTAGAGCCATGTCCAATTCTTGCTTCTAAGAAGGAGGAGATAGAAGACATTCTAGATCATCGTGTGGGTAGGAGTACTAGAAACAGGCAGTATGAAGAGTATTTGGTCAAATGGAAAGGACGACCGATCAAGGACTCAACTTGGATTTCAACAGCTGAGGTTTCCCATTTGGGATTTCCTCTACCATCCATAAAGTGACAGGGTCACTTTTCAATCTACCTTGGGTGTCTGACACAGGAGCATCCAGAGGTATAAGGGCAATCCTATGTCACCCAAAAACAAAAAAGTACTTAGACTTAGTTTCTATTTCATGACTTCTCATTTTTGGATACCCATTTAGGTCAAATAAAGGTTCCAACTCTCACAGTTCAGCTATCAGTGTGCTAGAAAATCTTGAAAAAATAGGAGCATGCAATTTGGCCATCATTTTGGTGACCTAGAAGGTGTAAATTGGCCAGATGAATGTAATTGTGGTTTAGAGCATTCCAGAAAAAGAATCAGGTCAAAAGGCCCCACGATTTGAAAGTTATTGCAATTTTTTGGGTTTTGGAGACCTCCTAAGAATGCTTCAAAGTCACGTTAGGGGCATTAAATGAACTTGAAAAGGGCCAAAAATGTGGGACAAGAAAAGCTTGTGCATAGGGCTATAGAGCGCTTCGAGAGCTTTCTGAAAATGTAAACGGTTTGTCAATCGGAGCTACGGTTCAAAAGTTATGCCTCCCGAAAGTTTGATTACCATTTTTGGATTCTTCTAGATTTGCACCGACTTCTAACACAACTTCTAGAACCTTCTATTTGGTCGGTGGATGCCTACTAGCACTTTCTAGAATGTACTCCTAGTCCTTAACCCTCTGGGGTCTATTTAAGGAGATTTCTGGCATTTTAAAAGGCAATTCGGAGTGGAGTTTGAGAGGAGGTACTGAAAGGAGAAATTATCTCTAGAATTATGCTATTGTAAGCCCTTAGGGCATGTTTTGAAGTTTATTTCCCTGTACTATTTGTACTAGCTTATTTTCTCAGTTAATATACTTTTTCCTTTTCTGTTGTGTCCATTCTGTTCTTGGGTTGTGTCCCCATCAGAATATAAACGACCAATTATGTTATCTATCAAAGTTGATCCTATCATCAAAGATGTAGCTTGTCAAGTTCTTGATATGGAGATAGCATATTATATTCTCTTGGAATGTCCTTGGATTCACTCTATGCAAGAATTTCCTTCAAAATTTCATTAGTGCCTAAAATTCCCTCATGAAGGATAAGAGATAAAAATTAGAGGAGATCTCAATCCTTTTCAGTATTGCAATACCATGAAGTCGTCAATATAATATTGAATTCCATACAATCAAGTTATATCCACGTCTTAGTTATGATTCTAGCAATATATCATCTACTACCAAGTCATATGACTTAAATATTGATGTAATAACTGAGCATGGGATAATATACCTTTGGGAAAACTTTTTTTATCACATAATTAACCCTATCTCCTAAATCATATGGAAGGTCTCTAATAATAAAACAATAGTTGGAACTTCCTCACATTATGATTTTTGGTCCTTTTGTAAGTGGGGGACATTAACGAATGAAGAAAATGAAAAAAATGTTGGGGGATTTCTCTACAAGGAGAAGAAACCAAAGACTATCAAGTATGAAAACATCTCTCTTGAACATTATGACAAAGGATATGTTATATTGGTAAAAATGAGATACAAAGGAAGTGGACCTAGTGGCTTGCAAAGAGAAGGTGTCTTACAAACCATTTTGAAGAATCCAAATTATCAAAGAGATACCATAGGATTGCAATATAGACCAGATCAAATATGTGAAACAAAAGGGAAAAAAAAGGTTATACTAGAATTTCTCAACAAATTAGAGGTAGACAAGAGGTTAGTCATTCTAATTTTGATGATTCCAATGTTTATGAATGGGATGATCTATCAATTCTCACTAAAGATAAGTAAATAGATATTTTAAAACCTTATAGTAACTCATACCATGAGGGAGTAAGTTCATAGTTGGATTCATTAGAGTTAATCTCATATTATCTTAATCATGACAATTGTGAAGAAAGAGAAATTTATTATGAACATGAAATTTTAGATGAGAGAATGAAAATAGACCTTATCAATACAAAATAAACCTTGAAAATTTATCTATCAATACCATTACTACCTTTGAACATGACCCTAGTGATTCCTTTCCAATATTACATCCTAAACTTATCAGGTGGGCTTCACATCATATTCTTGAACTTGATGTTTTCCATAATAATGATGCAATCATATATTATCTTCAAATTAGAGATTATTTTTCATGGGGATATCATAAGAAGGGGTTTCCTTTTGAACTCAATGACATGGATTATTTTGATGAGAATGGAAATGTTTTTAATTGGAAAAATATGAAATAATTGATAGCTATAATGCTAACAACCATTTTGTTGCAATATTAGATCCAAAAATAGTAAATAGAAAAGACATATATAAGGGTAAAAACCTCTTTGAGATGCCTAAAGATGAAAGGATTTAAACTCTTCATAATTATTTATATCGAGAAAAATCAGAAATACTCATTTAACCAACAATCCCTATCAACATTGGAATAGAATAATTTCAATGCATCCTAAAGGAGCTGCAACTTTTTTAGAGTCAGAAATAGATAAGTTTTTATAGTTTTTTAGATGTAAACAAGTCAATTTTTCATATTTATATTGTGATATGCCAAGATTAGATCCAAATCTCATAATGCACCATTTATCTATATCCTCGAGGGTTAAACCAGTAAAACAAAAACTGATAAAGATGCATCTACACTTAGCACTAATAATAAAAGCCAAGTTAAAGAAATTATTGGATGTCAACTTTATTAGAGTAGTTGATTATGTATAGTGGATATCAAACATTGTTCCTATTTCAAAACTAGACAAGTCTATTAAGGTATGCACTAACTTTAGAGATCTCAACAAAGCTTCTCCAAAATATGATTTTCCTTTATGAAAAATTAACATCATTGTAGTTCTTACAATTGGACATGAAATGATATTTTTAATGGATGGATTATTTGGTTATCACCAAATCGATATTGCACTAAAAGATCAAGAGAAAAATGTCTTCATATGTCCTTGGGGTACTTATTACAAGAATGTCATGCCTTTTGGTCTAAAAAATGTTGGTGCTACATACCAAAGGGCTATGACTACAATTTCCATGACATGATGCATACCATAATGGAAGATTATGTGGATGATATCTTAGGAAAATCAAAAAATAGGAAAGATCATTTGCAACTGTTGGATAAGATATTTACCATACTAGAGAAATACAATGTTAGATTGAATTTGAAGAAATGCACTCTTGGCTTACATCTAGAAAACTAAGGGGATACATAGTTTTGGTAAAATGAATAGAAGTTGACCCTGATTAAGTAAAGGCAATTATGAAAATGCCATCATTGAAACATAATTCAGTTGAGATCATTAGAAGGATAGTTATAATCCATCAAAAGATTTCTCTCATAGTTGGTTTATAGAAGTCATCCTTTCACTTCTCTAATAACTTACCATTCATTGGGATGCTACTTTTAAAAAATATTTTGACAAGATAAAACAATATCTAATAAATTCACCAACTTTGATGTCATCTATTCATGGAAAACCACTCTTTTTATATATATATCAATGACTAAAAACTCTTTGGGAGCCTTATTGGTGCAAGAAGACCATGAAGAAAAATAGAAGACCATTAATTATATCAATCCCCACTCTAGTGGGATATGAACTTAACTATTCATAAATCAAGAAAGAATGTTAAGAAGTAGTCTTTTCTTCACAAAAACTATGACACTACATGTTATCTCATAATGTCATGTTGATTGCAAAAAATGATCCTCTAAAGTATTTTCTTAGTAGATTGGCATGAACAGGGAGAGTTGGAAAAGTAGGTCATGGTACTAAGTGAATTTGACATTGAGTATGTGGATCAAAAATCCATAAAGGGATAAGTTATCCAAAATTGACTAGAAGATACCCCACTATCATATCAACTTTTCATACACATTGAACTCCTAGATGCAAAAATATTGTAATTATCACCACGAACCTAGAAATTATTTTTTGATTGACCATTTACCCAAAATGGTTCTAGAGAAGGAGTATCCTATGTTACACCACAAGGATTCACAATACCCAAGCCTTACAATTTGTTATTTCCTTATACAAATAACATGGCTGAATATGAAGTATTGCTCATCAGACTCAAAATGATACTACAATGTAAAATAATAGAGTTGAATATTTATGGAGACTCCCAATTGATCATTAATCAAGTTAATGATTAGTATCAAACCAAAGATGATAAGTTATTACCATATAATCATATGGAAGATGACTTCAAACAATATTTCATAGTGGTCTCATTTGAGCATATCTCCTAACATGACAACAAAGCTGTAGATGCCATGTAAATGATTTGTTTTTTGCTTGGTATGGAAAATACACAAGCTCTTTTTGAGTTATTAGTATAACCCTTATCTTATCCTTCCTATGATGATCTTGACTCTAAAATCGTATGTCATCTACTATGTTAAGATTCTTCAATTTATGGAACAATTTATGCCTATCTAAAAGACAATATCCCACCACTTGAATTATCCCAAAGCTAAAACAGAAAATTCCTTCACCAAACATCTCATTAAATCCTAATCAAGGATGCCCTATAATGACAAGATTCTCATTGTACTCTATTACATTATATTGTACATGATGAGTCTCAAACTCCTTTATGAGAAGTACATGAGGGTATATGTGGGTCACATTTGAGTGGTCCTTTTTTGGCTATGAAAATTATGTGTATGGGTTATTATTGGCCTATAATAGAGTTTGATTCATTTCAATATGATAAGAAATGTAGAAGGTTCTAGATACATGGGAATCTAATTCATGTACCAGCTCAGGAACTTGATTTGATTACAACAATATATCCATTTAGTTAGTGGGGACTCAATCTTGTTGGGGAAATTCATCCATCTTCTTCCAATGACCATAAATTCAACATAACATCAATATAATATTTTTACCTAAAGTTAAGGCCATTCCACTCATAACTGCCACTAGTAAATAAGTCTCCATGTTTGTCCTTAACTATACCATCTACTGATATAGTATTATGATACCCATAATCACAGATCATTGTAAACTATTCCAAAATAAGGATATCAAAGAACTACACGAGAAGTTTCATATCACCCATCATTCTTCCTCCATTAACTTCCCAAAAGGAAATGTTCAAGCTGAGGGATCTAATAAGACCATCATCAAGATCCTTAAAAAGACTATCAATGATGGTGGTCATGACTGACATGTTCAACTCAATCTAATTTTGTGGACTCATTGTACATCCATTTGCACACCTATGGGAACCACTCCATATTACCTTGTTTTCAGAAATAAAGTTATACTTCTCCTTGAGGTTGAGTTACCATCTCTTAGAGTGACATTAAGAGATCTTATTCCAAATGAAGACTATAGAGTATCATGCTTCCAAGAGTTGGATTTGCTAGATGAAAAGAGACAAAAAACCTTTGGCCATCTGAAAGCTTACCAATAGTGGATGTCCCATCAGTACAAAAAAAGTGAAACCTAGATATTTTCGAGTGGGTGACCTAGTCCAAAGATAAAATCCAAAAAATCAAGTTGACAGAGAAAAGAAAGGCAAATTTGATGCAAAGTGGCTAGGTCCTTTTGTTATCACTTTTGTATTTCGATATGGGGTATATCTATTGTTAACTTTTGAGTGTGAGGTGTTAGATGAACCTATTAAAAACATACATTTAAAAAATTTATATATCTAAAAATCTTAGTGAAAGGCATGAAAAATACAAAAAAAAAAAAAAAAAAAGAAAGATTTTTTTTTTTTTTAAATTCAAAAAATAGAGTCATCATAACAATTTGATCGATCTTTCAAAGGGGCATCCTATACAATCTATATTGTTCCAAGTATTGGATAAGGGGAAACAGGATCAAGTGCTAGTTTTCTTTGAAACAATGCATTGTCCATACATTATTTCAAAGAGGGGAAAAATGTATACACTTAAAAATTTTCAAGTCAATTAATTAAATATTTTAATATTTAATTAATATTTTTCGTCTATTAACTTTATGATAATTAGTTAAATATTTTCATATTTAATTAATATTTTTTTCTAATAATATTAATAAATTATTTAATTCATTAAGATAATTCGCACTAGCCTAAATCTTCTGACTAATCCTATTAAGCAATTAATTTAAATTGCTTAATTATCCACTCACTTAAAGGACTAAGCCTATTAGTCCACATAGTCAATCAATGTCATGTGCCACCTCATATTTGCATCAATAATTAATTTTAATTAATTATTAAATAATCCTATTTATCCTCACCCATGTGTCCTATTTTATGGGGCTAGAAAAGGGTATGTGGCCTTATGTGACTAAGTCTCTAGGACACATGTCTCTGGGTGAAAAAGTCTTCTTCCACTTCTCTTACTAACTTGGAGTCATTGAATCCATCTCATGCAGTCAATAGTGACTCATGAGATAATTTTCCATGGAGTCTTCCTTAAAGGAAGAGTATTTTGAAGAGGTCTAGACAATATCTATGCCATGTGTCTTTCCTCTTCCCAACTTTTCTCTCACATCTGAACTAAATCCTATTTTCTCTAAACTCCTCCAATTGAGTCAATCTCATTTGTTCATGTGTCCTAAATTATGTCTCCACCATTAGATGTTTCCATCTAGGCTAGGGTCCTCCCGAAGTCTATAAAATGAACTCTAATTCCCTCACAAAACACTTAATTATAATTACAATTATAAGAAAATTAGTGATTGGAACATTTTAGAAATCAAAAAAATATCTGTTAACTCCATAATTGTTCATCCAATCTCCATTATAATCTCAATTCTCTCATCCATCCATCTTATCATTTGCATTTAGCATTCTAGGATCATTTCATTAAATCTTGCATTTAAGTTCACAATCTCCAAAACCTTGAGGCATCTTGAAGAAGGAGTTGATCACGATCTAAGGGATCATGAATCAAGAAACCTAAGCTTAGGAGGAAAATGGAAGCATGTTACATCTAGTAAGGAAAGGTAAATATTCAATTTTTTATTTGTAATTCTTCATTTCTTATGCATTTTTTTTAATCTTAGATTGATTATTTAGGCATTTTCACTAATTTTTGCATACAGACCTTGTCACTAGTCATTAATCATCACCTAATTGATGTTACTTTTTGTGGTTTCACAACACACCCATTTTGGGCTTAAAATGGAGACCCACTCTTTCAGATAAGAGATTCTTTTCCTTCCAACATAAGGCACTCAGTCAGATGCCTTGGTGAATAGATGATGCAAGAGCACCTAGTGGTGTAAGGGAAATCCTGTATCACCCAAAAATATGCTTAGTGTTAGTTTTTGTTTAAAGTTTTTTTACCTTGGATATGCATTTCAGTCAAATAGAGATTCCAATTCTCATAACTCTACCATTGGTTTTTTGGGTTAGTGTTTTTGAGCACCATGAGATATGTTCCAATGCATAAAATAAGATTTTTACAATTGAGCCATAATTTTGATGAGTTAGAGGGTGTAATTTGGAAGGATGATTATACTTGTGATTTAAAGCACTTTGGAAAAAGAATCAGGTCAAAAGGCTTTAGGGTTTGAAAGTTATTGCAATTTTAAGTTTCTTGGAGACCTCCTAAGAGCACTTTGAAGTCAGATTTGAGGCACAAAATGGAAGCATATGGGCCCAAAAATTGGGGTACAAGAAAAGCTGGACCATATGCCTATATAACACTTGGTGAGGTTTCCAAAAATGTAAATATTTCATTAATCAAAGTTCCAGATCAAAAGTTATGCCTCCTAGAAGTTGAATTACCATTTCTGGATTCTTCTAATTTTGCACCAACATATGACGTGTTTTCTAGAACCTTCTATTTTGATGATGGATTCAAAATGGAGTATTATAAAATGTATTCATAACACTAAACCTAATTTGGGTTACTTAAGGTCATTTCTAGCATTGTAAATGCAATTTTTTGGTGGAGTTTGGGAGAAGGTACTGTGAGGAGTGGTTTTCTATAGAATCAAGCAACATTGTAAGCCCCTTGGGCATGTCATTGAGTCTATTTTAATTGTACTAAATGTAATAGTATACAACTTTTGATAATATTATTCCCCTTTTTATGTTGTGTTCATTTATTCTTTGGTTGTGCCCTCATCAAGAGGTATCAGAGTAGGTTTTCCTGAGTATGTAGATAGGGTGCCAACTGTGAGATAGTTTGCACAAGGACTATATGCTTGTGGGTTTGATATAGTGAGAAGATGCCTCCATGAAAAGAATATGGTAGAAGGGCTAGATTTTTTCCTCCTAAGGTTAGAGCCCTATAGAAATAAGTACAAGCATTGCAAGAGGAGATTCATGGAGGGATGAAAGTGAGGAGGAAAATGAAGAAGGAAATATTGTGCAAGAAGGTGAAGGAGATGAAGAAGTTCTAAACTAGGTGGAGGAGAAGCCTTTTAGGGCCATTTCCAAGTTGGGAAAAAGACCTAAAATTGGCGTCAACATGTTATTGAGAAATCTAAACCTGTATGAATTGATCAACTAGATCAATGAGCTAGAGGAATATTTGAAGTATGAGGATATAAGGGATATTGATAGGGTTAATTTTGTGAAGGCCAAAATGAAAGGCCATGTGAAATTTTGGTGGAAAGAGGTTCAATTGGAGAAAAATAGAAGAGGAAAGGAGAAAATCACAAGATGGGATCGCATAGTGGACAAACTAAAGAAGTAGTTTATTTGTATTGATTGTGAGTTTGATTTGTTCAACGAGATGCAAGGGTTAAAGCTAGTGGGAAAATCTATCCAGGAGTACACAAAGGATTTTTACTAAGTCCTTATTAGGGTAGGGCATTCAAAAAAAAACAACAAGAAGGTTTCCCATTACCTTAGTGGGTTAAGACATAGCATTCAAGAGGAGTTAAGTCTAGTTAGAATGACTAGCACTGAAGAGGCATACAATTTTTCCTTTCAAGTTGAGGAGAAGTTAAAAAAAACATTTTATGGAAGGAAAATAGGGTGGATCCAAGGAGGAAGGGGTAGTGATAGGTCATTTGGAGGCTAAAATGAGAACCAGAAGAAAAATAAAGATGTGGGTACTAGTTGAAACTAGAGGAATGAGGGTTTCAATCGCTCCTGTGATAAAAAAAATTGGGGATCAAAAAGGAAGAGGTAGAGGACATGGAAAAGTTTCAGGAAGAGGAGGCTTCTCTGGTACCTATTTTCATTTCAATGAAGAAGGTCACCATGCCTACAAATGCCCTCAATGCCAAAGAAGGACATATAGAAGAGTTGATGGTCAAGTAAGGGTTTCTCATGTGGATGATGATGCACAATCATCACATTCAAAGGATGTAGGAGTAGAGGTTTTGGTTAGTGAAAGGGTCTTGCTAATTGGTGAGATTGAACCTAGACAAAGGAGGAGATTTTTCATACAAGGTACAAGTGTGATGGTAAATGTTGTGATGTGATTGTTGACGGGGGGAGCGCTGACAACATGGTGTTAGAAGAAATGGTCTCAAAGCTAAAGCTCAAGAGGGAGAAATGGTATGTAGTAGTGTTAGGGTATATCTTCTCAATGGAATAAAATTTCTAGATGGCATGAAACATCAGCATATGTGCTATGCTTTAATTCCTAGAAAGGACAAGGAAGGTAATAGTGAAGTTCCACTTGAAGTTTTGGGTCTATTAAGTGAGTATGGAGATTTCATCTTTGATAATGTCCCACAAGGGTTGCTGCCAATAAGGAAAATTAGTGATCAAATAGATTTAGTCCCTGGAGCTATTTTTCCTAACAAGGATGCTCATAGGATGACTCCTACTAAGATTGAGGATCGAAACAGATAAGTTCAGGAGCTTTTGAGGAAAGGTTTGATTCAAGAGAGCTTGAGTCCATATGCAGTACCTACAGTGCTTGCACCAAAGAATAATGGAGAGTGGAGAATGTGTACAAACTCTTACGCTATAAATAAAATAACCATTAAGTGTTGATTTCCTTTGCCAAGGATGGATGATTTTATGGATTTCTTGAGTGGAGCTTAGTACTTCACAAATATAGATCTCAAGAGTGGCTATCAGCAGATACAAATATGAGAGGGAGATGAGTGGAAGACTACATTCAAGATAAAGGAGGGTCTATATGAGTGGTTATTCATGCCCTTTGGACTAACCAATGTGCCAAGCACCTTCATGCAGCTTATGAATGAGGTACTAAAGAAAATTTTGGGAAAATTTGCAATTGTCTATCTAGATGATTTTTTTTTTAGTAAGTCTTTGGGTGAACATTTGTTGTTAATTTATAGTGTCCTTGAAAGGTTGAGGGAAGAGAAATTTTTGATTAATTTGAAGAAGTGTAGCTTTGTCAAAAGGGAGTTAGTCTATTTGGGTTTTGTTGTATCAACTAAAGGTCTCAAAATGGACCTAGAGAACGTGATGGTCATCTTGGAATGGCCTACTCCAAGGTCTACCACTTAGGTGAGGTCATTCCATGGTCTAGCTAGTTTTATACAAAGTTCATTAGGAATTTTAGTAGTAAATGTGCACCCCTAACTGAAACAATGAGTGGGGATAGAAAAGAGTTCAAGTGGACTACAAGAGCTATAAGGAGTTTTGAATTGCTGAAGAAGAAGGTGATAGAGAAACCTATGTTGGCACTTCTTGATTTCAACAAAGTATTCTAGGTGGATTTTGATGCTAGTGGTAGTGTTATTGGGGTTGTGTTAAGCCAAGAAGGTAAACCTATTGCCTATTTTAGTGAAAAATTAAATGATGCAAAGAAGAAGTATTATGTTTATGATTACGAGTTCTATGCAATAGTTTAGGCCTTCAAGAAATGGAGGCATTATTTTTTTCCAAAAGAATTTATCTTGTATACTGATCATCGGGTATTGTAGTACCTAAATAACCAAGGTAAATTGAATCAGAGACATTTGAAATGGGTAGAGTTCATGCAAGGCTATACATTTGTATTGAAACATAGAAGTTGAAGGTCATGCATTATGTAGGAGACAGTTGTTGTTGACAAAAATTCAGCTTGAAGTGGTTGGGTTTGATGAACTCAAGAATATATACCTTAAGGACCTTGACTTTCTAGAGGCTTGGAAGGCTTGTAAATAACTTGTTACTCTAGATAGGACTAGGTGGCTAGATTACATGATTTAGGATGGTATGTGGTTCAAGGATAGTCAATTGTCTATTCCAAGGAGTTCCATGAGGGAGAACATGATTAAGGAGAAACACAGTGGAGGGATGGTAGGATACTTTGGTCAAGATAAGACCATTACCATTATTAATGAACATTATTTTTGGCCTCAATTATCACAGGATGTGAAGAATTTTGTAGAGTTGTTGAATATGTTGAACAACCAAAGGATTTAGTCAAAATACTGGACTCTATCAGCCATTTCCTATTCCATTGAAGCCTTGGGAGGATATAAGTATGGATTTTGTTCTTGGATTTCCAAGGATGTAAAGGGGTAACGACTCAGTATTTGTGTGGTTGATAGGTTCTCCAAGATGGTACATTTTATTCTATGCCACAAAACTCATGATGCAGTGCATATTACAAATTTATTTTTTAGATATGTGGTGAGGCTATATGGTCTCCTAAAAAGTATTGTTTCTGATAAGGATGTTAATTTTTTTGGGTATTTCTAGAGGACTTTGTGGAAGAAATTGAAGATAGCATTGAAGTTCAGTTTGGTACATCATCCATAGAATGATGGGCAAGCACAAATAGTGAATAGAAATCTGGGCAATTTGCTGAGGTGCTTAGTAGGAGATAAGCTTAAGGGATGGGATTTGATTATGCCACAAGAAAAAAGTTCTTACAATAATTTTGTGAATAGGAGTATTGGTAGATCACCATTTGAAATTGTGTATGGGAGTAGTCCAACAACTGCATCAAAGCTAAGGAAGGTGGAGCAAGGAGAGAGGACAAGTACTGAGATAGAAGACTTTTCTAAACATGTTAAGAAACTACATGAGGAGGTATGTGCACATATTTCCAAGATGAACATGAAGTATAAGGCTAGAGAATATCAAAAGAGGAGACAAAGGAGTTCCAAGTTGGGGACCTAGTTATGGTATACTTGAGGAAGGAATGATTTCCAGCAGGTACCTACAACAAGCTAAAGATGAAGAAATTTGGTCCCTACAAAATTTTGAAGAAACATGATTCAGGAAATCCATATGAGGTGGAGTTGTTAGATGGGATTCACATTTCCCTATTTTTAATATTGTAGACTTAACAAAATATCATGATGGTGGTGCAGAGGAGTTGTTGATGCTTGAGCCATGTCTAATTCCTACTTCTAAGAAGGAAAAATTTAAGAAATTCTGGATAGCCATGTTGGCTGGAGTACCAAAAACATGTAGTATGAAGAATACTTGGTGAAATGGAAAGAATGGCCAGTGAAAAATTCAACTTGGATATCTATGGAGATTGACTATTTAGTTGAGTATGCGCATCTCTTAGATCTTCCACAAATATAACATGTTTTTGCATTGGTTATAGCCTAGAAGAATGATGATATATTGGACTAATAGTTAGCACATTGTATCCAAGGAAAGAAAAATATTTCATATTTGATGAAAAATGATGATAGTTTCACATATATGACATGTTTTTTGTAGGAACATGGGTTTACACATACATGATAAACAATAATGAAATTCTTGCATTTGAAGACTATGAGAAGAAAAAAACCATTCTCATGTATTCAAACCTTAGCATCAAGGAATACCAAGGACAAAAGAACTTTGGACTATTATAACTAGTGATCATGAAGTAATCATGAATACCCTCAAGCAAAGAGATGACCCTTTAGGTTCACTTATAGTAGGTAAGTGCAACTCACTACAAGGTTTTCAATTTTGATTATGCTTTCATTGAATGCATTAATTAATTTTTCTTCTACATTTGGTTGACCTAATAATTATTTTATTTTATGATAGGTATAATATTGAGACATGCATTTTATTACTCATAAAAAATGACTATAAACTTCACTATGTTTTGGCTAATTATACATTTAGTATAATCTTTTTGTCAACACGTACAAATTTCTTGTCTTATATATTAATTTTATTGTGCCTCTAGAATGTAGTGATTGGAATCTAGATCTCATCAAGTACCATTAGTTAAAACCATGCATTAAGAAGTAGAAAGGACACAATTATTATATAGTGGAAATTTTTATATATAGTGTATCTATGATTTTTTGTCATGACATATGTAATATTTTTTATAACATTGGTGTATTTATTTAGAAAAATCTTTAATAAATAATATATGATGTATTTGTACACAATATTTTGTGTGCACTCAATCTTTTTAAAGGATGATATACACACAAAAACACAACTAATTGGTTTAAAAAAATAAGATATGACCAAACATATCATTTTCTTGCATTACATTTTAATTTTAATAGATTTCATTAGATTTTTTGTTAAAATTGTAAAATAAAGGTTGTCATAGAATAATAATGATGTTTTTATTTCATCTGAGTCATGTTTTTCATGTTTGGAAAGTGGCTAGTATCACTGATGTAAAATTCCAAAAGGTTCCATTGTTGTTCAATTGTAAGATGCACCAAAGGGTTTCAATGGTGCAAAATTAAAACCAATAGACTAAATGATCCACTCCGTCAACTATAGTTGACTAGGTAAACACTAGTGGAGGCCTCATTTTACTAGTGTAACATCAAGAATATCCCAACACATTCCAGACCTAAGTGTTCCCAAGGTTCACTAACCTAAAATGAGAATTAATAATTGGAGGGTGATTTGTCAGACCTTGTGTAGGGTATTGGATAACTATGAAGTGCACAAAGAATATCTTAGGAAGGTTGGAAAAAATGTAGAGTAGCTTTGGAATATTCTAGCTAGATTGAATTTGGCAACTTATTCTTGGTTGATGCAAAAACTTACAATACTACTTAGTTGGAAGTTGCTCAATAGTGAAACATTAAAACCATTTTCTATGAGATAAAATAATCTTCTCTATTGGCTATAGTTGGAAGGGTAGACACTAGTAGAGACCTCAATTTTCTAGTGTAGTAGCAAGAATGTCCAAATACACACCAAAATTAAGTGTTCCCAAGGTGCATTAAGCTTAACTAGGAAAAAATATTTGAAGGGAAATTTCTTAGACCTCATGAGGGGTATCAAAGAACTATATTGAAGTGTAGAGGAACTATCTTGGGAAGACCTACACACATTCATTTTAGTTTTGAGATATTCTATCTTAATTCTAATTGGTGACCTAATTTTGATTTGTGAAAAAGGTTGTAATGTTTCTCTATTGAAAGTTTCTCAATGGTATAACTTTCAAACCATTCACTATGGGACAAAAATATCTACTTTATTAGATTGGGTTGGTTGGCTCAATGCTAGCACAATAATATACTAGCACATGCTAGAACTAAGTGTTCCCAAGGTCCACTAAGACAAATTGAAAAACAATTTTTGGAGGGAAGCTTTTTGGACTTTGTGATGGATATCAAAGAATTGTGAGGAGAAAAAGGACCAACTTGGGAAATCCTATAAGAACATAAATAGGTTTTTGGATATTCCATCTAGATTCAATTTGGTGACCCAATATTGGTTGGTGCAAAAAATTTCAATGTTGCTGAGTTGAAAGTCTCTCAATGGTGTAACTTTCAAACCATTCATCATATGACCAAATCACTTAGTCCATCAAGTTTTATAAGTTGGTTAAATACTAGTGTAGACCTTATTTTTTTGACATAGCATCAAGAATTTCCTAATGCATGCCAAACCTAAGTTTTACCAAGGTACATTAAGCCAAAATTAGGAAACAATTTTTTGAGGGTAATTTCTTAGACCTCATGAGTGGTATTAAAGAACTGTAATGTGAAAAAGGAATGTCTTGTGAAGGCCCAAATGAATTTAGATGAATTTTTTGATATTCCATTTAGATTCTACTTGAAAACCAAATCTTAGTTGTTGCACAAAGTTACAATGTTTCTTAGTTGAAAGTTTCCCAATGGTGCAATTTTTAAACTACTCATCATGGGACCGAACTATCTTCTCTACTAGGTCTAGTGGGTTGGGTAAATTCTAGTGAAGTCCTTATTTTTATGGCATAATATCAATAATTTCCTGATACATACCAAACCTAAGTGTTCCCAAGGTAATCTAAGCCAATTATGTAAAAAATATTGGAGAAAATTTTTGCAGAGCTTGGGAGGGGTATCAAAGAACTATAAAGTGTAGAATAAATATCTTGGGAAGACTGATAGGTACACAGATTATTTTGGGGATCTTATCTTAGTTGGCACAAAAGTTACAATATTTCTCAATTGAAATTTTTTTAGTGATGCAACTTTCAAACTATTTATCATGGGATAAAAGTACCTAGTCCATCAACATAAGCTGGCTAGGTAAATAATAGTGGAGATCTCATTTTTCTAGTGTAGTAGCAAGAATGAACCAACTCATAGTAGACCTAAGTGTTTCGAGGTGCACAAAGCCAAATCTGAAAAAAATTGGAATTTTTTTTTTATACCTTTTAAGTTAATTACAAAAGGACCATCTTGGGAAGACTTATAGACACATAGATTATTTTTTGGATATTGCACTTGGATTCCATTTGACAACCCAATCTTGATTCTTGTAAAAACTTGTAATGTTGCTTAGTTGAAAGTTTCTCAATGGTGTAAATTTCAAATCATTTATCATGGAACCAAATCATCTATCCCATAGGATTTAGTTGGTAAAGTAAATTCTATTAGAGACCTTATTTTACCATCATAGCATAAAGAATATCCCAATTCATGCTAGACTTAAGTGTTACCAAGATGCACTAAGTAAAATCAAGCAACAATTTTTGGAGGGAAATTTCTTGGACCTCTTATGGGTCTTAGAGAATTGTAAAGTACAAAACGTGACTATCTTGGGAAGGCCTACAGACACATATAATTTTTGGGATATTCCACTTGGATTCTATTTTGTGACCTGATCTTAATTGCTACAAAAAGTTGCAATATTGCTAAGTTAAAAATTACTCAATGATAAAAATTTAAAACCTTTTATCATAAGACCAAGCCATCTACTCCATTAGCTTTGGTTGATTAGGTAAACACTATTGGAGACATTATTTTCTAGCATAGCATCAAGAATCTCTCAACATGTGAAACCTAAGTGTTGTTAAGGTGCACTAAGTCAAATTGGAAAGAAATATTTGGATGGATATTTTTTATATGTCATGAGGGGTATCAGAGAAATATAAAATGAAGAAGTACCATTAGAGGAAGGACTATAACTATGTAGATTAATTTTGGGTTATTGCACATGGATTCCATTTGACAATCCAATCTCAGTTGGTTTAATACTTGTAATGTTTCTTGATTGAAAGGTTTTTAGTGCAAAAAATTTCAAACTACTTATCATTAGACCAAACCATCTACTCCATCATATTTGGTTTTTTGAGTAGACATTAGTCAAGACCCCATTTTCACACATAGCAAGAATTTACTTGTGTTTGTTGAACCTAAGTATTTACAAGGTGTACTAAGTCAAATTGGTCAAGAATTTTCGTAGGGTAATTTATCAATTGTGTGAGGGATACAAAAGAACTATAAAGTGAAAAAGGATCATCTTGGGAAGGCCTAAATGAATATAGATTATTTTTGGGATACTCTAGTTGGATTCTATTTGGAGACCCAATCTTGATTAGTGTAAAAAGTCACAATGTTGCTAAGTTGAAATTTTCTCAATGGATTAACATTGAAAATGATTATCATGGGTCTAAACCATCTACTCCATTGGTTATGATTTCATAGGTAATCCCTCATGGAGATCTCATTTTTTTAATGTAGGATCAAGATATTCTAGAGCATGCCAAACCTAAGTGTTCGCAAGGTGAATTAACTTTCTTCCTTAAATCTAAAAGTTTAGCACATTGACTTCCTACCTTGAATGTGAATTGGGATCCTCTATCTAATGTTACAATTCTTTCCCTTGTTAACAACGCTAAAAACTTATAGAAAATTCAACTCTTATAGTTTTTCAACATCCTATTGTACTATCTCAAAATTGATGCACTTTAAACTTTTAAGACCTTTGAGACTTCATTCCATTATGACATCTTGGACCATGGATGGACTTGTGCTCAATTCTCTCTCTTTCCTCTTGTCTTCCATCTTGTTCCTAGGATCTCCTACCCTTCATTTGATATTTCTAAGGCTCCATTGTCCATTCCTTTAAGACAAGCTCAACCCCAATCCACCTAGAGTGGTTAGGGTTGACCTTGACCCTAGGGATTGTAGGGCCTCAAGCTTGAAATTCCCTGAGGATTTAATTATTTATAGATTTCTCCCCAATCATCTTGTATTGTTTTCCTACCCACCAATTCATATATAAGGAGATTTGGAGGCTTCATTTTTACAAGTTCCATAATTCATTATCAAGCATACTGTTGGGACTCAACATTTCAAGTGGATTTTGAGTACCATTTTTGAAACATTGCTAGACATAACCCTTTTAAGTGCTTTTTTAGAGGCTCCATTATACAATACTTCTTATTTGGTTGTTAGAAAATGCATGGAGTGATAAAGTGGATTATTTTTAACTATCTCTCAGCCATCTACAAAATCTAATATGAAATTTTAGGGGAGGTCAACATAATGAAGAAGCACGATATCAATGATGGAATATGTGGATATGGATAGTAAATATGTTAATGCATCACATGGACATGACACAAATTCACAGAGTCTTCTATTGCAATAAATTTTGAGGCACATTGACAACAATGAATATGGAAACAATTGATAGTGTTTGGGTCCTTCATTAATAGACTTTCCCCAATCTATTCAAAAATCATAACAAAATCATTTGAATCTAGACATTATGCTGATAATTTTTATGAGAATACATAGAGAATTGATGAAAGTTTCACTGTTTGCATGCAAAGTTCCATGAGAGTGAGTACCAAATTATACCACATTTGATATGTGGAAGATATCTTTTCTATTAAAATATACCAATGATCACTATGAAGGTGTCTTAAAAGAAAGCACTTTTAGACATAAAGTAGGCACATATGTGGGACCCACTTGGCCAACTTGGCTACAAAAACCAAATTTAAATCAAAGTGACCAAAAACCTAGATGATGTGTTAGAGCTCAATGGATGAATGAGAAGCTTCCACATGGCACACAATATAGGGAAATGATGATGCAAAGGTGACATGTGTCAAGAGGTTGCAATGTCATGAAAGATATGGCAAACCTAGAGTTTCATCATGAAATCACTATAGGTTTCCACATGGCAGAGAGAGCTAGAGGAATATCATACCATATGATAACACATAATGGGAAATTGATAGTAGTTGCATTGTTTCAAGGCAAAGTGATTAGAGGTTAACACATGCAACATTGTGATGTGTTGACACATGTTAGTGTGGCTTGGATAGTTGAGATGGAGGTTATAATGAAAAAAAAGGTGACACATGACACATAGATTGAGACAACCAAAGTGGAGTAGTAACATGGTAGATGACATGACATAGTGGACCAATCAATGCTTGACGCATAACACTTACAATCAACAACATTGACCAATATTGGAGAATAGAGGGAAAGATAATTATAAAATAATAAAATCCTCTTTCATATTAAGGTAATGTACATTCAAAAGACTTTAGGAATAAAGCAGGCCCCACATAAAATAAAAGTGACCAATTGGGGAAGAATAGAAGAAGTGAAATCTGATTGGTCAAAATTTTAACCAGTTAAATCAAACCTCAAATTGGGGCATGTACATGCACTTTTAAGATGGTTTTTATTATAAAGTTATAAAATTTGTAAAATATGAAATATTTTCAAGTGTTTAAAATAGCCTATTCACCAAAGTGGCCAACAATTTCAAATTGATGCTTAGGGTATGACTTTTGGCCAAGAATAAAACTATCATATATCGTTGGAAAGGTCTCAAATAAAATTTTAGTTTTGCAATCCAATAAAGTACATGTATAAATTAGTTAAATGTTTTCTCATATTTGTTACAATAGGGAGAATTTACAAAACTATTTTCTTTGGCCTTTCCGATGACATTTCAGATTTAGTCTATGGGAAAAGGATGATGTAGGTCACCTCAAAACTTAGAGAGGGGTTTTCTACTAATATTGTTTTAATTTTTAATCTATTTGGTGGAAATTTTAGTAGAGATTTTATCAACATATTTGGTAATATTTCAAATGGGTTTTCTCATCATTTTAGAGAGATATTTGGCAAGTTTATTGTGTCAAATGATATGTTTTTATTTGGTTTCTAGTTGAGGAGAGATGAGAGATGTTATGTAATAGTAGTAGATGGAAAATGGAAGTGACATTTGGCATCTAGAGATCAAATATAACCATTTTATTCTTGCCATCTATTCTTCTCTCTTCTCATTATAAAGAGTTGGTTCTAGCTCATTAAGCAAGTCTCAAGTAGTGATTGTGTTTTCCTTGAGAAATAGTGAAGCCTTAGTTATAGTCCTAGTTTTTTTTCTTTGTATTTGAGTTATTATATGCATCAAGATGTATTTATTTTCAAATAATTGGATACCAAGCATCATTGAGAACACTTTAATTTTTAATCTGCCTCTTGTATCTAAGTTTTACATTTTTTTGTGATATGTAGACAAAGAACATGCATATGAATTACAACTTGTTTTGAATTTGCATTCCATATTAAGTTTTGTTGTTGATTCAAGGAATCAAATAAATTCATAGCATACTCTGGTAGAATTGCAAGTCTCATGGAAGGATTTTGATGAGGAGAAGATTCATTTTAAAAGTGGATGTCTCATTTACAAATTAAATGAATAGATCATAAAGATCATGGTTTGTGTCTTAATTTGAGTTGAACCCAATGGATAGGGCACTAATCTCAGCGAGGAGATTGCATAATATTTTTTTCATTTTATACTAGGCTCTTGCTAAATATACTAAATATCAAACTGAATTTTCCTTGCTTTTTTTGTAGAACTGAAAGGAAGACCCCTACTTAGCTTGTGAGATTCTAATTTATGTGATTAGCTACCACACATCTAGTTTTATACATAAGTGTAGAATATTAAAGGGTATCATATGCTTTATTTGTATTCTAAGAGCATTTTTTAACACTAATTATGTTTTTGAGAATCCAATTTCTACTCGATTAGGTTTTACCAAGCTTGAATTATAGAAGGATATTTTCCTTACAATTGGCCTAGGTTTTATTCAAGTGGATCTATCATAAGAATTATCTACCCTTAGATGCATTTTGTTTCAACTACTTAATTATTCAAACACTTTTAAATTAGGATCAAATACATACTTCTACAAGAGCCAAAAAAATTCCCTCTTACTTTGAATTCTAGGAGTTCAAACCTTTATACCCTTTTTCAAATATTTAAGCAAGAGAGATTTATATCAAGCATTGAAGGGTCCTTTGTGGATTTTTCCTCTTCAAGATTTAGCACGTTGTTGGTCATCAAGGAAGGAGATGTACATTGAAGCATTTATCATCTTCTATATTAATGCACACTTACATTCATGACAACATGATGAAATGATGGAAGATCCATTACAAATTGTAGAGATTTGCTACCTTCTATTAAAATTTTTATAATAACTAGGGGGTGAATCAGTAGCTGTACCAATTCAAACTTTAAACACTTTAAACAACGTATATATTTTCATTAGTTCACTCGATCTCTATAGCAAATAATCAATAATATAAACTTGCATTTCACTATCCAATAGTAACCAACTTGAAGAATATAAACAGTAAGCAATAAAACTCAACAAATAACATTCAAACAATTAAGACACCAAGATTTAACATAGAAACATAATTTAGGAAAAACCACCAATAACATGTTACCGAATGTTCACTCTTGTGAAGTGAGCTCTATGAGGAGCCAATCCTATTAAAGGTTACAATAAAATCTGATAGGTATGACCCTATTAAAGGATTTAATAAGCATGTTAGGAGTGGCCTAGATAGAGGGCTTAAGAAAACTATATTAGAATGTCACCTTTATTAAAGGATTTACAAATGACTAAAACTTGATTAAAGGATTTCAACTAATACAATGGCTAGAAAGTAACAACAGGTTGATCTAATAAATACACCTAACTTTTCTAATACATATCATAATATACCTAATATATTGATCTACTGACTAGCCTCTTTTTGTTGGAAATATAAGAGGAGTAACTAGGAGGGGGGTGGGGGGGTGAGAATCAATTACTACTAAAGTAAATCCCAAATCCCTTGGATGTTAATAATAAAATTCAAACTAATAAAACTAATTACTTTTGATGCTTGATAAACAAACAAAAATTTCTATAACTTGGTAATCAATTATCCTTAATATGTTATTAGTAATTACTTAACATTAATTTACATGTATGAGAGAAAATAAATGAACACATGAGACACCGGGATTTAACGTGGAAACCCAATATGGGAAAAACCACCAATGTAACTAGTTACTATTTTTCACTATTTTGAAGTGAGCCCTATTAGGAGCCAATCTGGTTAAAGGTTAAAAAACACACTATTAGGTGTGACCTTGTTAGAGGATTTAATCACCCTATTAGGAGTGGCCTTGCAAGAGGTCTTAAAACAATTCAATTGAATTCCTACTTTGTTAGTGGATTTACAAATGGCTATTAAACCAACTATGTTAAGAGATTTTAGATCACTGCTACAATTGTTAGAGAGTAATAATAAAATGACTTGATTGTGATGCAACTTAATTGCTAAATCCAAATCTTTGTTTTTCTTATACTTGATCCTTCCTGGTTGAATGTCACTTTTCTGAACCACAAGGATACCTACTTATCCTTCAAGTTCGCTTCCACTCTTTTCTCTTTTAATTCAATCAACACACTTGCATACTTTGAAATCATAACTTGACCTTATATCATCTAGATTGTCAAGTTAGCTCAAATAAAAATAAAAATAACCAATATTCATTACCATAGTTGGCTAGAACCAATAGGTAAAATAATTAAGCTTTATAAGCCAAAATAATAAAATCCTTCATTAGCCAACCTTGCTCAGTAGAAACTAACTCTGAAGCGATTTCTTATGTTAACCAACAAAGACTTGGTTAACATTGTGAACTTGCAAAAATCCTTTGGAAACCAAGTGAACACGATCAATACTAACTCTATTTAACTTTCCAGTCATTAATCGAGTGATCTTAGTTAACACTCTTTTGTACATAAATCCTTTGATGCCCAAGTGATCTCAGTAGACACTATATCTGCACAACGTAAACTTAAAAATGCTCAGTAGACAAGGAAAACTATCTTCACTGACCAAGTGAACTTAGTTGATATTGATTATCAACTGATATAACATTTTTGTAACATCAAAGACAACACACAATTAGTCAATTGTATCCAACAATCTCCCTCTTTGGCATTTATGGCAACACAACATGTCATAGCACAATAAAATTTTGGCAACAAGACTCCCTCTAATAGAAAGTTTCTCCCTCTATGAAGGAACTACTTAGCTTCTCCTTCTTGGAATGAAAAAATTTCAGAAAGATATGAAAGTAAACTTCTTCCTCTTTGAAAACACATACCAAAGACAACACATGTCAAATTATTAATGTACCTTAAGTATTGATTCATCTATAATATTCTCTTGACTAAGCTACATCAACTGATTGATCTTCAACTTGGTTCCTGTTGATGCATCACTAAACTTTATTTAGTAAGCTTTAGATATGGGAATGAACCCTAGCTTACCTCTCAGATAAAATAATGCATCCTTAGGTAATGGCATGGTGAATATATCTACAATCTATTCTTTTGTATGTACATATTCCAATATGATTTCTTTGTCTTGCACCAATTCTCTTACAAAGTGTTATTTTATAGAAATGTTGTTTGTTATGGAATGCATTACTAGATTTTTTAATATGTTAATTGAATTTGTGTTATCACAATACACGACTACTGGCTCTTTGATTTCAACCTTCATTCTTTCCAATAATTGTTTGAACTAAACAATGTTAGAACAATTTATCACTACTGCCACATATTCTGCTTCTGTTATGAATTGGGATGTGCAATTTTACTTCTTGCTTGTCGAAGATACTAGTCTTTTACCAAGAAAAAAGGCTCCACCACTAATTCTTTTTCTATCATCAAAATTTCCTTTCCAATCAGCATTAGTAAAAACTTTTAAGTCAAGATTGCCTCCAAGTTTGTACCATAACCCATAGTCTTTAGTACCTTTCAAATATCTTAAGATTCTTTTGATTGCCATCATGTGGTTTTCTCTGGGTTTTGCTAAGAATCTTGCCACTATTCCAACTTCTAAGGTAATATTAGGCCTTGTGTGAGCTACATACTATAATTTCCCAATAATTGATCTGTATAAGGTCTAATCTACTTCTTTGGAGTCATCATCTTTGGTAAGTTTAAGTCCAGTACACATAGGGGTACCAACTAGTTTTGAATCTTCCATTCCAAAATTCTTGAGTATCTCTTTGATATAATTAGATTGAGTGATATAGATACCATTTTTGTTCTATTGTATCTACAATCCAACAAGGAATTTTATCTCACCAAACATGGACATCTCAAACTCTTTATTCATTTGTTATAAAAATGCTTTGCAAAAGTCATCGTTTCCTATAAATAGAGCATCATCCACAAATATTTCTGCCAACACAATCTTCTTTTGTAGTCCTTCTTTGATATATAGACTACTATTATCATTAGTTCTTTGAAAACCAATCTATATCAGATAGTTATGTAATCTTTCATACGAGGCTCTAGGAGCTTGTTTGAGACCATATAGTGCTTTGTGTAATTTCCAAACTCATCCTTTTTGTTAGGATCAACAAAACCTTCTAGTTGTTCAATGTAGATTTCATCAAGATTTCCATTCAAGAATGCAGATTTAACATCCATCTAATATACTTTGAATCCTTTGTGAGCTGTGTTAGTAAATAGTTGTTGCCCTTCAACAAGAATTACAAAACAGGACTCAATACACCCGACAAGAAGGACAAAATGTACTACCAGTTGGATCAGTTATCATTGATTGATAACTATCCTATGAATTAAGAGGTACAACTCCCTCATAAAAGATATTCAATGAATGTGATATCTAGTTGTGTCTTTAACCTGAAGACACAAAAGGATTTCTAACACCCACCTATCAACATGAGGTGAATGTAATTACTAGATCTATGAATAGAGAAGGAAGACAAATAAATAACCCTATGATTTCTTATTCAACTTCCCACATTACATCATAGAAGAGTTAAGAGGGGTTACAGATATCATTAGAAAAAATGTGAGTGCATCAACCATAAGATTACATACATCACAAATTTGGTGTAACAAACATGACTATGCCAAACAGGAAATAAAAGACCATAAGATCATTTAAACCAAAAATATGAGTGTACAGACCATAGGATCAAACACACACATATCTTCTTTATTTCATAAACATAATAGAATAACAATAATATTATTCCATCCCTCCATTACAACTAGATTGCAAAAAAAAATCCCTCCCCCCTTATTACAAAATAGAAATCTCTTCCCCCTGAAGTAGTTGTAGAACTTGCAGATCAGAAAAGAAGAACCATGTTGCCGTAAAACCTCCTCTTTTTAAAGATTTCAACCCATTCCTTGCTAATTGCCCTAAATTCCTTTTGTTTAAAACTATTCCCCAATAGTTTCTTCCTGTACCATTTTTTCACAAATGCCTCATGTTACAATAATAATTAATTCTTTAAAAGAATTAATTATTTTAAATTCTTTCTTCACTTCATCTTATCCCCACCATTAATTAACCAAATTTAAAACTCTTCTTATTATAATAATAATTAATCTTTATAAAATTAATTATGTGAGAGATTTTTTTGGATTAATTTAATATTTAAATATTCTGCATTTGAGTATTTTAATATTTAATTTTCTTTCAAAAATTAAATATTGTATAATGAAAAATAATTTATTAATAATTGCTAAGAGTTTACCTTTTATACTTTCTCACATAATTGAATGGTAGGGAAAAATTTAGGGTTTTGAAACCTTAGGTAACATTGGCTCTCTCTGGGGGCTGCATTCTATGAAGGGAAGTAGAGAACTCTAGAATCTTTGGCTGTTGTAAGCTAGTACTTTATCCATTGGGTGTAGAGTCATCATTTCACTATTCCTATGTTTCTGATAAGAAATATTTGGGCAATTCTAAGCAGTATCCATTATTGTCACAATCTTCTAACTGTAGGGTTGATTCTTTGAGTTGGTGGTGCATTGCCATGTGCATTTTCTTTAGACTTCATTCCACTTAGAATCATATCATCATCTAAACTAATAGCTTCCCTTTGTGCATCTTGCAATGTTTGCACTTTCTAACACTTTAATAAAAACTTGATTTCAATTTGTAAAGTAGCAATAAAAACACATAGTTGATTACTTTCATTTGGTTGGCTATTTTTGGGAATTTTACCAGTACACCTCATAAACCTATCTACAAAATCTCTCATACATTCAATCTCTTTCTTTTGAATTTGAAAGAAATTTAACAATAACTTGCCAACATCAACTATAGGTTTAAATATTTGAAGAAACTTTACCTCAAGATCACTCCAGCAAATGATACAACCATTATGCAAATTCTAAAACCCATTAGTAGCACTCCCAATGAGACTTCCAAAAAATAATCTAACAAAGATGTTCTTTTCTTGCATGCCAAGAATACCAAAGGTGACTGTAGTTTCTTTAATGTGATCATCAAGCTCCTAATTTGCATCACCATAAAACTTTGGGAGATATTCTATTGAACCTTTAGGTAAGGCTGAGTATTGTGACAAAGAAAATGGCCCAATTTAAGCCCCCCATGGTTGGGCTAGAAAAAAAGCCATAACACACTAAAATTCTTTTACCAAATAGAATTAGAGTCACCAACCTCTATCCTTGGGGAGGTACCTTTAAATATCTAGGAAATAAAGCACTAAGACTTAGCTTTCTTCCCTAGTAGAGTCACCAAAAACTATTAGTAAATAGTTTTTTCCCTTCAACAAGAATTAGAAAATAGGACTCAATACACTCAAAAAGAAGGACAAAATGTACTACTAGTTGGATCAGTTATCATTGATTGATAACTATCCTCTGAATTAAGAGGTACAACTCCCTCATAAAAGATATTGAATGAATGTGATATATGGTTGTGTCTTTAACCTAAAGACACAAAAGGATTTCTAACACTTGCCTATCAACATGAGGTGAATGTAATTACTAGATCTATGAACAAAGAAGGAAGACAAATAAATTTTCCTATGATTTCTTATTCAACTTCCGACATTACATTAAAGAATAGGTAAGAGGAGTTACAAATATCATTATGCAAAAATATGAGTGCATCAACCATAAGATTACATACATCACAAATCTAGTGTAATAAACATGACTATGTTTTAAAAAGGAAATAAAAGACCATAAGATCTTTTAAACCAGAAATGCGAGTGTACAAACTATAGGATAAAACACACACATATCCTCTTTATTTCATAAACATAATAGAATAACAATAGTATTATTCCATCCCTCCATTACAACCAAACTGTAAAAAAAATCTCTCTCCCCTTATTACAAAATAAAAATCTCTTCTCCCTAAAGCAGCTATAGAACTTGCAGATTAGAAAAGAAGAACCTTGTTACCATAAAATTTCATCTTTTAAAGATTTCAACCTAGTCCTTGCTAACTACCCTAACTTCCTTTTATTTAAAAATATTCCCTAATAGTTTCTTCCCATATCATTTTTTCACAAATGCCTCAGGTTACAATAATAATTAATTCTTTAAAAGAATTAATTATTTTCAATTCTTCCTTCACTTCATCTTATTCCCCCATTAATTAACCAAATTTATAAATCTTCTTATTATAATAATAATTAATCTTTATAAAATTAATTATGTGAGAGATTTGTTTGGATCAATTTAATATTTAATTATTTTTCATTTAAGTATTTTAATATTTAATTTTCTTTCAAAAATTAAATATTATATAATGCAAAATAATTTATTAATAATCGCTAAGAGTTTACCTTTTATACTTTCTCACATAATTGAATGGGAGGGAAAAATTTAGGGTTTTGTAACCTTAGGTTACAAGCTGCATATGCAAGTAAAGTCCTAAAATCTTCTAATCTTACAATAGGGGTGAAATTCTCAAAATAATCAATACCTTCTTCTTGAGAATAGCCTTTACATACTAATCTTGCTTTGTTTCTTGACACTTTTCCATCTTCATTCAGCTTATTTCTGAATACCCATTTTGTACGAATCACATTTTTATCCTTAAGCCTAGGTACAAGAGTCCAATTTTTATTTTTTTCCATCTATTCTATTTCTTCATTCATAGCCTCAATCCAACTTTCATTTTTTGGTGCATCTTTAAAACTTCTAGGCTCAAATTCAACAAGTAAACATGTACCTTTTTGTTTCCTTCTTGTCATAGTTCCATCTAATTTATCCCCAATAATATGATCAAGTGCATGATACCTTTTGACATATTTAGCCAATATAGGTTCTTTGGCTTTTGAATGAATTGTACTATCTTTTTTTTGAATATTAGCTTCAGGCTTAGGTTCCTCTATCTATAGCTCAAGTCCTTCAAACTTAGTATGCACTAGCTCGGTAGCCTCTAAATGTGGCTTGGGTCCTTGTGACTTGGTTTGCACTTCCTATAGCTGAGTAACTATTAGCTCTATATTTGGAAAGCTTGGGAGTTGAACTCTCCTTTTTGTCAAAGATGTTTGGTACTGTATCAGGCTCATAATAGACAAATCTTTTGTAATCTTTTGGTTCCTTTTTGCTTTCTTCCTCAATATTTTTTGCAAACTCATCAATTCTCACATGTGCACTTTCTATGATTTTTTGAGTAGACAAATTCAAACATTTATATGCTTTACTTCTGCAAGAATATCCTAGGAATATACCTTCATCACCTTTTACATCAAATTTTTCTTTTCTAGATTCTTTCAAGATATAACATTTGCTGCCAAATACTTTTAGGTAACTTACATTGGGTTTGCAGACATACTATAGTTCATAGGGAGTTTTATTGGAGTCCTTCTTTAATTTTACTTGGTTAAAGGTATGAATTTTAGTGTTGATAGCTTCCTTCTAGTATTTGATAGCAACATTATTTTCAATCATTAGGATCCTTGCATAATCCATGATGGATCTATTTCTTCTTTCATGTATTTCATTCTCCTTAGGAGTACTAGAGGCTGATACTTGTCTTTTGATTCCTCTTTCAATGTAGAAATTATTGAATTCATTGGAGATGAATTCACCACCTCTATCTAATATTAAGAATTTCAATCCTTTTCTAGTTTCCTTTTCTACTCTTGCTAGATACCATTTGAATTTCTCAAATGCTTCTAATTTTTCTTTTAGATACATGACAATCATCATTCTAGAATAGTAATCGACAAAAAGAATGAAGAATTTTTCTTCACTATAAATTTCTATTCCAATAGGTCCACATAAGTCAGTATGCACAATTTGCAAGACATTTATTGAATGATAATTTTTGCTCTTAAAACTAGTCTTTCCCATTTTACCAATTTGACAATTTTTTCATAAACCAACATTTGGTTTCTTCAAGCTTAAGATACCTCTTACTTTTTTGAGTTTTCTTATCTTGACAATGTTATCAAAGTTTACATGACATAGTCTTTTGTGCCATAACCAACTTTATTTTACTTCAGCAATGAGACATGAGTAGTCACCAAGATAAAGATAAAATAGGTTACCTTTTGTTTGCTTGCTTGATCTAATCAAATTTCCTTTATCATCGAGTAGTCTTGCCTTACTATTCATGAATTCTACCTTGAATCCAATGTTGTCCAACTATGCCACACTCAAAAAATTATATTTTAGTCCTTCAACCAAATAGGAATTGTCACATACAAGTTCATTGGTTAATGAGATACAACCTTTTCCTTTTATGCAACAAGGTTCATTGTTTCCAAACCTTACACTACTTCTATCATAGGGTTCAAAATGTTAAAACTTTGTTTTATCTCTAGTCATATGGTGTGAACATCTACTAACTATGATCCATGTATCATTTTTACTAACATGAGAGATAAATGCCATCTTATCTCCTTCATCATCAGATTCATCTTTTATAATAATGTACACTATTTCATCCTCACTATTATCAGAATCTTTAACCATAAAACAAGTTTTCTTACCTTTGTCTTTGTGGGATTTTTAACTTTTGAATTCCTTCTTTCCTTTGTACTTGTGGATTTTCTTCTCATACTTCCTTTCTTTGTTTGGACACTTGGCAGCAATATAACCAATCTCTTCACAAGAAAAAAAAATTAGAGGGATTTTACCTTTGTACTTTCCTCTACTCCTAGAATATTTATTTGCAAGTAGAGCTTCAAAAACTTCAAGGTCACTATCAGAACTTTCCTTAGTTTCCTCTTCACTTTCTGATTGATTGTCTTTTATTTTCTTACCTTTTTCTTTGAGTGAAATTTTAGCTTCAAATGCAAACTCAATATTTTTGGAAGTAGGAACATAGTTGTATAAGTTGTCTAGTTCAAAAGTTGTCAATCTTCCTACTAGGGCATCTAAGCCTAACATGTTATTTGAATCACATCTCTTTTCTTGAATACTAGACACTCTGATTGCATAGATGGGAAGAAAAGTTCTGAGAATTTTACTTACAATAGTTTCTTCTTTGATTTCTCCTCTAGATGCTTTGATTGCACTAGCACTGGGCTTGATTCTTTCCACATATTTTGCAACATTTTCATCTTCTCTCATCCTCATTTGATCAAATTGTCCTCTAAGGCTTTCTTCTTTGGCTCTCCTCACATTGTCATATCTTCCATAGATTTCCTTCAATTTGTTCCACATATCAAAGGTAGTTTTATAGTCTTTGATATCATCAAATTCAACATAACTAAGAGCAGATGCAATATCAATCATGATGATATTATGGTTCTTTTTCTCAACAATATCTTTAGCAGATAATGTTCCAATGGGAGGTTTTTATTCTTCATCAAGGAATTTACAACCTAAATCATTGATGGTAGCTCAATGAAGTCTCATAAGTCCTTGCCATGCTGCAAAGTTGTCTCTGTTTAGCTTTGGAATCTCTCTTTTGTAAGACATCTTGATCTTTGGCTTAGGTCCTTTAAACCTTCTCTACAGGAACCAAAAGCTCTGATACCAATTTTTGGAAATATAAGAGGAGTAACTAAGAGTGAGGGGTGGGGAAGGGGGAGGGGGGGTTGAATCAGTTACTACTAAAGTAAATCTCAAATCCCTTAGATGTCAATAATAAAATTCAAACTGATAAAATTGATTACTACTAATACTTGGTAAACTGATTACTACTGATTACTAATGATAAAATTCAATTATCCTTAATATATTATTAGTAATTACTTAAACTTAATTTGCATGTATGAGAGAAAAAAAATCAACACATGAGACACTAAGATTTAATGTGGAAACCCAATATGGGAAAAACCACCAATGTAACTAGTTACTATTTTTCACTCTTCTAAAGTGAACTCTATTAGGAGCCAACCTAGTTAAAGGTTACAAGAGCATTGTCACATAAAAGTTCATTGGTTAATGAGATACAACCTTTTCCTTTTATGAAACAAGGTTCATTGTTTCCAAACCTTACACTACCTCTATCATAGGGTTCAAAATGTTAAAACTTTGTTTTATCTCCAGTCATATGGTGTGAACATCTACTAACTATGATCCATGTATCATTTTTACTAACATGAGAGATAAGTGCCATCTTATCTCCTTCATCATCAGATTCATCTTTTACAACAATGTACACTATTTCATCCTCACTATTATCAAAATCTTTAACCATAAAACAAGTTTTTTTACCTTTGTCTTTGTGGGATTTTTAACTTTTGAATTCCTTCTTTCCTTTGTACTTGTGGATTTTCTTCTCATCCTTCCTTTCTTTGTTTGGACACCTAGCAGCAATATGACCAATCTCTTCACAAGAAAAACAAATTAGAGGGATTTTACCTTTGTACTTTCCTCTACTCCTAGAATATTTATTTGCAAGTAGAGCTTCAAAAACTTCAAGGTCACTATCAGAACTTTCCTTAGTTTCCTCTTCACTTTCTGATTGATTGTCTTTTATTTTCTTGCCTTTTTCTTTGAGTGAAAGTTTAGCTTCAAATGCAAACTCAATATTTTTGGAAGTAGGAAAATAGTTGTATAAGTTGTCTAGTTCAAAAGTTGTCAATCTTCCTACTAGGGCATCTAAGCCTAACTTGTTATTTGAATCACATCTCTTTTCTTGAATACTAGACACTCTGATTGCATAGATGGGAAGAAAAGTTTTGAGAATTTTATTTACAATAGTTTCTTCTTTGATTTCTCCTCCAGATGCTTTGATTGCACTAGCACTGGGCTTGATTCTTTCCACATATTTTGCAACATTTTCATCTTCTCTCATCCTCATTTGATCAAATTGTCCTCTAAGGCTTTCTTCTTTGGCTCTCCTCAAATTTTCATCTCCTCCATAGATTTCCTTTAGTTTGTTCCATTGTATAAAAGGTAGTTTTATAGTCTTTGATATCATCAAATTCAACATAACTAAGAGTAGATGCAATATCAATCATGATGATATTATGGTTCTTTTTCTCAACAATATCTTCAGTAGATAATGTTCCAATGGGAGGTTTGTATTCTTCATCAAGGCATTTATAACCTAAATCATTGATGGTAGCTCAATGAAGCCTCATAAGTCCTTGCCATGCTGCAAAGTTGTCTCTGTTTAGCTTTGGAATCTCTCTTTTGTAAGACATCTTGATCTTTGGCTTAGGTCCTTTAAACCTTCTCTACAAGAACCAAAAGCTCTGATACCAATTTTTGGAAATATAAGAGGAGTAACTAAGAGTGGGGGGTTGGGAAGGGGGAGGGGGGGTTGAATTAGTTACTACTAAGGTAAATCCCAAATCCCTTAGATGTCAATAATAAAATTCAAACTGATAAAATTGATTACTACTAATACTTGGTAAACTGATAACTACTGATAAAATTCAATTATCCTTAATATATTATTAGTAATTACTTAACCTTAATTTGCATGTATGAGAGAAAAGAAATCAACACATGAGACACTAGGATTTTATGTGGAAACCCAATATGGGAAAAGTCACCAATGTAACTAGTTACTATTTTCCACTCTTCTAAAGTGAGCTCTATTAAGAGCCAACCTGGTTAAAGGTTACAAGACACACTATTAGGTATGACCTTGTTAGAGGATTTAATCACCTTGTTAGGAGTGGCCTTGCAAGAGGTCTTGAAACAATTCAATTAAATTGCTACCTTGTTAGAGGATTTACAAATGGTTGTTAAACCAATTCTATTAAGAGATTTTAGATCACTGCTACAATGGCTAGAGAGTAACAATGAAATGACCCGATTGTGATGCAATTGAATTGCTAAATCTAGATCTCTATTCTACTTATACCCAATCCTTCCTAATTCAATGTCACTTCTCTACTCCACAAGGATACCTTCTTATCCTTCAAATCACTTCCACTCTTTACTCTTTCAATTCAATCAACACACTTGCATACTTTGAAATCACAACTTGACCTTATACTTATATCATCTAGATTGTCAAGTTGGCTCAAATACAAATTAAAATAACCAAATTCATTACCATAGTTGGCTAGAACCAATAGGTAAAACAATTAAGCTTTATAAGCCAAAATAATAAAATCCTTCATTAGGCAACCTTGCTTGGTAGAAACTAACTCTGAAGTGATTTCCTATGTTAACCAATAGAGACTTGGTTAACACTACAAACTTGAAAGAATTTTTTGGCAACCAAGTGAACTTGATCAATACTAACTCTATTCAACTTTCCCTTCATTAAGTGAGTGAGCTTGGTTAACACTCTTTTCTACATAAATCCTTCGACACCCGAGTGAGCTCAATAGACATTGCCTTTGCACAGAGTAAACTTAAGAATGCTTAGTAGACAAGGAAAATTGTCTTCACTAACTAGGTGATCTCGATAGATACTGACTGTCAACTGATATGACATTTGTATAACATCAAAGACAACACATAATTAGTCAATTGTATCCAACACTTTTATCATCTCTATTTCTGATTTTCTTGGAAACCCTTCAAGAAATCATTCTTCACCTCTTCACAACTCTTCTCAACCTCTTGCTCAAGTTTTCCAATCAATAGCATCAAAAAATGTACTCCAACCTTTTTACATTACCCTTATGCCTCCTTAAATAGGCATTTTAAAACGTTTTTAGTATAAACATCACTATCGATCTTAGGCTTTGGTAAGATTCAATTAATCCTTCCACCATTTTGTTCTCCTTCTCCCCTTCTAGATATTTATCAAAAATTCTCTTTGAATCCATGCCTAGGAGTGCAAAAATATGTTTTATCATGTATTAAATGCTTTAGATGATCCATCATTATCTTCAACACATATTAAATACTCTAAGAATTCAATTGTGTTAGATGGAAATCATGATTTTCTCACAAACTATCAAATTTTGACACTCATTCATCATTGTGTTTCTTGGCTTGACCATCACTAGATAAATCAATCAATACTAGTTGTTCTATTCAACACAGTTCTTGATACATGACCATTACTAATGCTTGATCAACAGTGTATTATGCTTATCTTATACTATCACTTGGTCAACACTAGCATCACTCATCTTCCTCTTCAAGTTCCTTAATATTTTTCTCTTTGTTTTGGTCAAGCCTATACATGTCATGCCCTAAACTTATGAGGCAAAAAACAACCAAATTTTTTTTTTAAAGTTGAACTAAAGATAACATGTAAGGACCTACACTACATTCTAAAAATTCTGTCAAACTAAGGGGAGAGTATTAGAATATCAAAACTCATGTTTCTTGAGGATATTAAAATGTTGTAGATTCAATCGTTGAATTGGAGATAATCAATTTTAGTTGATGTGGGAGGTTTTTTTTTTTCCTTTTTTTTTTCCCCCCTCTTCTAACCTTAATTTGAAAATCTAGGTTTTATCATAAAGGCTACAAAATGCTATCACTTCGAACTCCACATCTTATCCTTGAATTGAGACATTATGTATATGACATGACATTCAAATTTTGCATCTATGTGGCTATAATGATCTAGTAATTATAGATGTGAAGGGTATGTGCATGATCATGGTCAACCAAACTATGCTCTTAAGTGGCAATAAAAGTTAGAAAATCAAGGTTATGTCAACTTGATGTGCAATTTTCTACTTTCTATTAACTTTATATCAAAAATTTGAGAGAAAAGAATCTCTAGAAAATTGAATCTGGTTTCTAAACTACTAGGACTTATCTTAGGAAAATAAAAATTGATTGGTCAAAATTTTGAATTTTAATGCAATTTTTACAAAAATTTCAGAACAAAAGTAAGAAGTATACTTATGTCTAACCACCTTCATCAAAATCAAATGATAATAGTTTATAATAATATTCTAGATATAAGTAGTAGACTCATGCCTAGATGTGACACATATTTTTGGATATTGTTATTCTAAATAAATAATTAATAATTAATTTTTGACTTTAGTATTTTTGGAATAGAAAAACTCTCATGTCTGAACACCTTAACTATTTCAAAACTTTAAAAATTCACTTTTTCTTTTTTTTCCCTTATAGTAGAAGAAACATAGAATGTGATGCATCTTTTGGATTTAAAAAATGTTGTACCATTTGAAAGTTATACTTGTTTTTCACGTAGTGTGTGTCAGTCAACACTTTATACATAACTCCATTGGAAAATAAGTAATAATTACTTACTAAACTCATAGTTTGAGAAACCTTAAATTTATGAAAAGATAAGAACATTCTTAAGAAACTCTTTTCATTTCATCACTTTTTGGTAGAAAAAAAGTCATCAGCTACATGTTTGAAGTAAAAATCACATAAAAACAAGCCAAAAGCACATTTTTAGGATGCTTTTAAAATTGACAATATAGGTTTGCTATAAAAGATATAGTAGACCTTATAAATATATTAATTGTTTTCATTTAGTATCATGGTGGGTGGGAAAAAAGTTGGAATGGATTTTGAAATGGTTTGAGATATTTCAAAACTATAGATTTTTTAGATCGCCACTTTTTTGCACACCATGATCTTGCACATACCCTGAATATGTTTATAATTTTTCTAGATGTTATACTTATAGGTCGCCTTACCATATATATATATATACATAACCTTAACTTGTGACATTGTAGGTCCAATTCTATTGTAGTTTATCATTTTATAGGTACATCTATTTTTTTTAAGGAACTTCTTACATTTACCCTATATGGACTTCTACCAATTGATGTCTTTCTATAAGGTACTTTAAATCAATTTTCAATTATTTATTTTATTTCACATTTCTATAATGTATTTCTTTCTAATTACTATGTTAATTTTAGTCATTTCTAGCATTGGAACCAACTTGGCATACATCTGTCTAAAAATCCTTTGATTACTTCACAACTAGCTTTAACTCCTAATTAGTCCATACTTACCAACTTAATTAATTATTTGTCCATTAAAAATTTATCATTTTCTACTATTTATATTTAAATGTTTTAGATAACACACTGTATTAACTATATTGCCTGCTAATTTAAACAAAAAATAACTAGGACTTAACTTAGTACTAACCATAACTTAATTTAAAATCTAATTATTATTATTATGACTAAAAAAAAATTCAACTACCCATTTCCCATCTAACACTAACTTACCTTAAACTTACTAATAACTATTCCACAAACTTGATAAATATTATTATAATTCTTAATCCATGCATGAATACTAGGACACTAAATATCCCATAACCAGCTGAATTAACCTATCCTTGTAATCACAATCTAACTCCCTTAAACCACTTGCTAACTACCCCTAACATATACCCGATTCATAAATATTATTCTAACATTACTCTTAGACATAATCTCCCACTTTATCTAGTGTCCAACTTCCCATGACAAGACTAGTTCCCTTCCTTTGGTCCCCTAATGCCTACCCCTAGGAGACCACACTATGACATACACTAGGATCAAGGTGGTAGCTTTTCCCCTTTTTCCAAGGCTAAAATAAACTAAGAAGAGAGTCTTTTGACTTATGTTAGTATGTATTCCATGTTTTCATGCATTGGGAAGTATATCTAAAGCCCTTTGGCACCTAGGTGGGGCCAATGCCTTTTTCCAAGTTTTCTTTTGAACTAAACATCCCATCAACCTTGGGTTATGCTGCCTAGCGTTGGTAGATGTTTTTTTTTTTAAATTTTGTATGTTTTGATTTGTTTAAAATAGAATTTATTTTATTATTATTTTTTTGGGGTTTTTTTTTATCATGGGGCACTCCCTATTGTTAGGTAGTAGGTGTCTAGGCTCCATTATCATTTTGATTTGACATAGCCTCATTTTATATAAAATTTTTTATGTTGTTTTCTAAAATGATGACCCAAGGGTCACAAGATTTATATGGGCTTTCATGCAAACAATCTAGGGAGTAAGACATCATTATTATTTGATCCTTACAATTAGTACATGTAATATTATTTTTTATCCTTCAAGCACAAGATTCTTAGTATATCCTCTTTGATTAAAATATTGCTCTATAATCTAGGGGAGGGAATTACTATATTTTCCCATACATTTTATAGAGGCTTAATGTGTACCTACAGTCTTGTCCCTATATGGGTTTCTCAAGCTATTTTTCCTCTTATCCTACCATGGTATTTTAATAAATATGTTTGAGGATGTAATGGTATTACCTAACCTATGAATTAATTAGGACTTGGAAAACCAAATGGACTAATTTTCATACACATGAAATGGACTATCAAATATGATATCTTTCTTCCATTATAATGAATGCATAGCATATACATTTACACTACAACCATTTAGGTATTGAATTAAATCAACCATTTCAAAAAAAATGCAACCATTATAAAATATTTACACTAATTGAATTGTAAGGAGAAGTGTTTCATTTGCATGATTTCCCATATTGCACCAATCACATAATATAAAGACTTATAATGAATATTTCCTTACAAGTACAACTTCTCAATTTATCCTTACACCTTTTCAACAATATACAATAATATGAAAATTTCATTTTACATCACATTGAAATAACAATGGAGACTTGAAATCACAACACATTTAGATGACATGAAACATCAGTCTCTCTTTACACATGAGTTTTTTTTCAACTTTGTGATGGGTAAAACCATAATATCTTCAAGGAATCCATCTTCATAGAACCTGCATACACACACAAGCTAGGAACTATGGAGGCTCACCCCCCATCCTAGGCTTCTATGAAGTCACCCACAAAGAAAAAGAAACAAGATCCAAATGGGATACACACATACAAAATATGATAATGCATGAAAAACTTACAAGTCAAAACATAATACTCCCTTCCAAGGTGTACACATTGATTCACCATTGGAACCATAAGAACATTGGGTGAAGGTGGGCTCTTCCAAGAGAAGATTTTCCATGTCAATACAACTCACACACATTGAATTAACCATGCCTCTACAAGGCTTGCAACATACATGATTTTTCTTCACAATCTTCCACTTATCACCCCAAAATTCATATTTCCACTTATCACCCCCAATCATAATATCAAGACAATGGCTTCAATGTAGCCCATACTCCATGAAATTTCACCCCTTCCCTCCAAGAGAAGAGGCTCTCTACTACATTTTTGAGCCCAACCAATCCCTTCACCCAAGACTTCTCTTCCCTCCCAAGGGTAAGTGAAGCCTTCACACCCATAAATCACATTCAACATTCAAATCAACAAAAGAAAAACAAGAAGGAAGCCAAGAAATTTACATGAAACACAATATGAATTCACATTGTCACAACACAAAACCAAAATCTATAATACAAGGATTTACCACACAATGCATGATTCCATGACACATGCTCCATGCTTGTAGATTAATTATGCAATCTTAAAAAGAAAGACAATGAACATGGTTTGAAGCACCAACCTTGGTTTAGGCTAAAGGCAATGATAGTTTTTGTAGAGCTCCCTTAATCTCCCTCCAAAACCTAACTATCTCTAAACTTAGAGAGTGGGTGAACAACCCACTAATTTGTCACCAGTCCTCTAAAAAGACTTTCTACTACCTTTTTTAAGTAGGAACATCAAGCCCCCTATTACTTACATTGTTGTCCCTTCCAAATAAGAAAGTTTGACCGAGTGGGATTGTGAGGGTACATGTTGGGTGGCCATTATGCACGAGGTCAATGCTAGGAATCCATTGCACAATTCCTCTCTTGAAAAGCTAATCTTTTGGGATCAACTCCAAGGTTCAGTATTTGTCTTGTGACGTACCAAAATCTACTTAGTTGAAGATAAATGTGATTGTTCACAAGGAGTCCTTTGCTGGTTCTATTATGATCTTAGAATGGAGTGAAATCTATTCGTTGTCTCAAAATAACAAACGAAAGAAGAATATTTTTTGTATTTTTTTTTTTTTTTTATGAAAGCAATTCTAACAATGCAACTAAAATGAGTTCCTATTCTAACAAGGGGTTAGCAAAGCATATAACAAAATTGAAAGAAAATAACATGAAATTGAAATCCTAATGGACATAAGCTACAAAAAACAACATGCTGCAAGTTAAACTTTTGAAGAAATTGGTAGGAAACCAATGAAAATAGGAGTAACACTTCCTAGATTCCACTAATGCAATTTTCAGTGAGAAACTTAACAATCATATGATATTTCACCTGTCATCAAATCACAAGGCTATGCAAAGTGCGCTCATGTGAGACCAAAAGCTATGCAGGCACAATTTGATGATCTCTCCTCAAGCTCGTTATGTCTGTAGAATTTGTAAATCTATAGAAAACACCAAAACTAAAAGATCACATAACAAAAAACAATCCAATAAATCTTTGGCTCAATCACAATCTCATGAACAAAATACACAAAACAATGACACATTTAGGCAAGAATCACTACACTCCAAATGTGAGCACCAAAAGCATAATTTTATTGCATAATGATGGTGGCCCTTGTTACATTTTACAATAGGGTATTTATAAGAAATCGTCTCCTCAATTTGTGTTAAGAGTGAGAGACATCTTCATGCAATAAAATGCTTTTAAAACATTAAAAAAAACTAAATATATACAGACTAAAAATTAATCTGATACTTAGAGGGACTCCATCCTTATTTTATTCATTACTTGGATGCATGAGCCCTTTACATGTCAAAAATAAAGAAAACATGAGAGAGGAAGTAGGAGGAAGCCTTTAGTCAAAGTAGGACCATTTGGAGGTGCTAAAAATAGAAGTTGGTCCTTTACTAAGCATGTGTCGAAGTTAAACTACCATCAAAATGTATTTCTAATGCATGGAAAGTGTTATTTTTGGAACAAGCAGTCAACTGTTGATGCACCTCTGAATTGTGGACCTAGAGACCTATGAACCTATGCACTTGTAGAGCTGTGGACCATGATAGGGTTGAAATCTCAAAATTTTACTGAGTGTCAAAATTTAAATTCTAACATTTAGGTTTTGTTCTTCTTCATCCCAAAGCTATGTTTGGATGTTTTCCCTTGAATTTCTCTATCATCTTAGTAATCTTAGCCACATCTACAAGATCTAAAGCCTCATATTTATCTTTTACATTCTATCTATAATTGTCTACCTCAATTTAGGTATTAGCAAAATCCATAAGCTTGGTATCCAATTCTAACAAGGCTTCTTCTTGAAATTCTCCACTACTATCTCTTTAGGTAACAACTTTTCATATTCCTCATCTTCAAAATATCCAAGCATGCATCACTATAGTGTCTTGCTGCTTCCAAAATTCACTCTCAAGCTTGGTCGTTGAGCCGATGAATCTCCTAATGTAATATCTCCATTACTTTATTGCTATCCACTATCTTTTCTATCCAGTCATAAATCATATCTAATTCTTATCTTGTCTATACATGAATCAAAACCTAGTATCTTTGGCCCTTTATGGCTTGTAGAGTCTAAAAATATTTACTCCAAGCATGTACCTCATCCATGATATTGAAGTCTTGCTTCAAAATTGCTATGATCTTATTCACATTCTCCTATGTAGCATGTAGTAACTTCAAATTCCCTGTGATAATTGTAACACCTTTCTCCTCAAAACTTTCTTGCCATCCCTAACAAGCCTTCAAAAATGGGTCAAGTTGCACACCACCCCCTTCTCTAAGTACAATATTTAGATTTTTCTCAGGGTGCTCAGAATCAAGAGGACCAACAACTTTAGCTAGATTTTCTTTTAGGATCTCAACATACCTTCAGAGTGCTTGGAGTTCAATCTCATCTTGCTCCATCTGCTTAAGAACCTCTTTGAATCCCATAGTCATCATTTTTTGGGCTAAATCCCATGTAGGCCTTCCCAACATAACATCCTTTGATTCATAATCCTCAAGGCTAAGGCCTTCTATATCTGTGCCTTCAAGAGGGAGAGCCACTTGTACAAATAAATCTTGGTTTCTTATGCTAGTGAAAAATTCCAATGGCATTGCCTCATGTGATGGAGACTCAGGTTTATTTAGGATCTCTACAATATCACAAATGTCTTCCTCTAAAGCATGGAATTGAGGCTTAGTACTCCTCGTTATTTCCTTTTGGGTCCATCTAGGGATGCATCCTACTGAGGACCTAGATCTTGATGATGAAGGGGTGTGTTTTGCTATCTTCTTCCCCTTATCACTCTTGCTTGGAGTCATATCCTATTGGGAGGGCTCCTCTTCTGTAGCCTTAGTATTAGTAGACCCTATAGCCTAAACCTTAGTGTCTTGGGAAATTGGTTGGGAATATTCCACCATTTGTCCTTCTAACACTTCACCAGTTGCCATTTGTTTCGATCTCTCCTTTAATGATAACTCCTTCTACACTTTCTCTTCCTTTGAACTCTGAGGTGGAGGGGTCACCAAGCCCTATTTTATCACTATAACTCGTGGTCTAGTGACATTTGCATCCAATCTTCCTATTGATGTTCACCTATAAGGGTGTCCCTGATCTTATCCCCAATCAACTCTATACCTATGAGCATGAAATCAAAGTTTGATATTAAGAAAACATCATTTCCCTATTCACTTTGCTCATCCACCCACAGTTTTACATCATCTTCTAAAGAACAGAGTTCTAAGGGTTCTACTTGAGTGGATGGTGGGGTACAAATGGCACTCTTTCTCCTTTGCAACTCTATGGCTAGCTAGTTGAGTTCTTTCCTGTAGCAGCACTTGTTCCTCTTCCTCTTCCTATTCTTCATCTTCCTCCTATTTGTCACCTTCCAAAATGCTTTCAAGGATAGATGGATTAGCCACTAATCTTTTACTAATCCTTTTCCTTTTCTTCATCTGAATCTTAATTATTTTCTTCTATTTCTTGGAGGAAGAAGGAGAAGCTAGTTCATCTTGCATAGGAGGAATGGAGTCCTATGGAATCTCTCCCTCTTTTGGTTGGCTAGACACAATGAGAGGAAATTGTGGTTCATCTTGGACTGGAGTAGCTCCAGTATCTTGGGACCCTTGTGGACTCTATTCCTACTACTAGGAAGGTGCCTATTTTGTCTAAATCCTTTGTGGAGAGGTCCTCTTCCTTTTTTTCTTTCCCTTCCTTTTAGGAGGGTGATAATATCCAACTAGGCGATCAAGCTAGTACACTATCTATGGAAAGATAGGAGACTGGGCCACGAAGGTAGGAATTGTCACTTTCTTCCCTCTACCTCTTTTTGGGTGAGCATGTGCATGGAAGATCACTATGTTAGGAATTGGATCAAGTGGAAAAGGTTTCTTGATCCAATCCTTTGTCAACCTCAGCATTCATAATGGGTCTTTCACCAATTTTTTCAACATTGAATAGGGGGTCTAGTAACTCTTTAGAATCTTGTCACTTTATTTCCTCTGGGATGTTCAATTGAAGAGCCTTCTCTGCTAGATACAAAGTCATTTTATAATAGTCCCTAATTAGAACAATGTAGTCATTTTTTGCATTCATCCAGTGATCTTCAATAGCATCCTCATGATGGAAGTCCTTTCTTGCCAGACTCTCCACTCTCCCAACATTATCAAAATTGGGCCAGGGAGAGTTGTATTCTTCAAGGGGATAGTTCTCCCACTCCCACTTTAAGGATGGAATGTCTTGCTTCTGCTTCACCTAATATTTTCCAATGACCAATGGCCATGCCCAACAAGGTCTTCATTGCCTCTTTATCTTCTCATAGGTTGACTCAATTTGCTAGGATATCTCCAACAACACTAGTTTGTCACTTGGATACATTGAGAGCTTCTTAGGATTGATAAAGGCACCAACTACTTGTAGATATGTGAAAATCTTGAACTAGATGAAGTAGGCTCTAAGAGCTATAACTTGTACTTTGGCTTCATCAGATAACCTCTTCCCATAGTCTCCCTTAATGAATCAAATGATCACAAAAATGAATGCATCATTCATAATTTTGTATTCCTTGCTCTACTCTGAGAGTTTCTTCTTCACCAGTTGAGGCTAGACTATGTATGGCTAGGCATTGAGATCCTGCATACTACCTCTCCTATACAAACTAGGATAGTTTGTTGCCCTTGCTGCAAGTAGGTATACCATGTAAGAAGTCATGTAAAATTTCTTCTTTTTCTTCACTATCTTTAGTTTTTCACAAAATTTTTCACTTAGTGTGGTGGCCCAATCTAGTGGTATGTTTGCATGTCTGATGGTCTCAATGAAGTTGACCATAAAGGTGTCGAGGTGACCTATTGTAGGTAAGCCCATAACTCTACTCAAGAGAATGATAGAGCATCCAATGTTTTCCTTCATGCATCCTAGAGTCATATCCATTTTCCCCAGTATCCTTCTATGAGGAGGCTTCTCAATGAGGTACAAGGATTGTATGATGTCAATTGCCTCCTACTAGTGTTCATTGTACCATCTCTTAGTTATTTCCTATGAGAGCCTAATGAATTGATCTACTCTTGAAAGATGAAAGACCCTTTCAATGTTGTTAGGTCGTAGATCCAAAACCACCTCTTCGATTGCACTCTTGACTAGTCTCTCATCAGGAACAAAATGCTATGACAGGGCCATGATTAGTTTAGCCAATTGTATTGACATGGGGTGAGACCCTACATTTACCAATCCGAAATGGATCAATGTGGATACCAAGGCTGATCTCTTTATTGGCTTGTTGCAAATTGTTAAGAATTCACCTAGATCTATGTGCCTTAAATCTGTATCTCAGATTTCTATGTGGTTATCATGGAATCTCAACCTAGAGGGTATGACTTTGAATTTGAAAACTATGGGTTTGGGTGCTACTCTGGATGTGGAAACCATTTGATCACCTGCACATTGTTAGAAAAATATTTATTAGTCCAAAGGTAAAATGAAAAAAACTATTAAATAAGAAAAAAGGGAAAAAATGCCCAATTTGGACATTTTATTTATTTATTTATTTTGTCATTAACTTTATTTTATTTTTAAAAAAATTTATACTTTTTATCTTTTTAAAATTTTATATTTTATATATTTTTTTTCAAATTTAAATTAATTAAATAAATAAAAGTGTGTGGAGTTTTGGAATTTACACGCGACTAGGGTTTCATGACTGGTGCGTAGGAGCAAAGTGCCAAATGGCATAGTGTTTAATAAGTGCGGGCACAAAGTACCATCACACAAATGCTTGATGGGCACGAGTGCAAAGCATCGCATTGTAAAGTTTGTTATGTGTGGGTGCAAAGCATTGTCACATAGAGGTTTGTTGAGCACGGGTGAAGAGCACTGTCGCACAATGTTTCAAGTGCCACGTGATGTGAATAGTGATGAGGGCACAAAGTGCTGCCATGGGCAAGGTTTCAAGTATTGCTTGATGTGAATAGTGATGCAGGTGTAAAGTGCTACTGCAAGCCAAAGTGTCACCCCAGGAAAGGTTTCAAGCGTCGCATGATGTGAACAGTGATGTGGGTGCAAAGTGCCACCATGGGCAAGGGTTCAAGTGTTGTGGGATGTTTACCTTGGCACATGTGTGAAAAAACCCTCCAAAGATAACAACCAAAAAAAAGACAAGTGCTTGAGTGGGGTGGGGGTGTGGGGGTTTTATAACCCCCCATTGCACTTGTGGGTGCGTGATGCACACTCTGCCCATGTGCACATGGTTGTGCGCAAGATTTTATTATTATTATTATTTTATTTTTTTTGAGTTTTTTTGACTCTAACACTTTGACTCAAATATTCTCTCTTGACATTTGAATAGTGAGTTTGGGAGTTTGAAAAAAAAGTAGGGGGTCCCCATTTCCGACTAGGAATGGGGTGTGTGTTGTGTGACCACAATAGTACACTCATGGAGAAACCTCAAATTTCGAATTGGTTCAAGAGTGCATTGTTTAAAGGGTCTCCTAAGTTAGCTAAGCACTAAAATGATTGAATTTAGGCCCCTGACATGCTATACTACCATATGGGTGGCTTATTTTCAATAAAATGGCACTTTAGGGTCACATTTAGGCCCCCTAAACTCCTTGACAAGTTTGAATTCGAAAATAAATATGATGGTGACCAATCCTAACACTCTCTCCCAAGTGGGTGTACTTACTCATTAGCAAGGTAATTAGTCTTAGGGTAAAATGCCACCATAACCAAAACCTTGGATGACATGTCATTGCACCCAAATCCACAAGTGTTAAGTGACACATAAAAACACATTCCACAACACCATGACATGTCCCTAATGCATTTTTATGAATAGGCATTTCCACATACAACAAAAATTATATTCACGAAATAAAATAAATCACGAGGCTTTTGAATCTTCCAAAGATTTGCCTTGGTTAAACTATGTTCACATAGGTTTGGAACTCGTTTCCCCCAAGAATTTCCATGGTTCTACTTCCTGCACATTAATAGTAGTCCACGGAGGTCATATAAAATGTATATCATAAATGCATAATTCAAATCTTATGAAATCCATTTTAACATAATTCAAATTAAATTGCCTCTCCCAATCATATCAATTAAATCATTCAAGATGTTAGAATCTCAAATCTACATATCATAAACCATCATAATAAATTTAACATCTATCTGCATATCATAAATCATCATAATCAATTTAACATTTATCTTCATATCATAAATCATCATACTCCAATTAACATTTTACATCACATTATAGTCTAATTCATGTCATAAAACTACATTCATATGTGTTCAAACATTTCATACACAATTGCAAGTAAAAATATCTATGCTATGACAGGCTGGGGTGAGGCCTCAAAATGCATTTGGTCTTACTTTGGTCATTCCTTCTAGGATTTATTGCAAACGTCTTCTCCATTTAGTGTTATGATTAAACAATCACATAATCTTGTCAAATTCTGAATGATCAAGTGCCCATTGTAGTTTTTCATAACTCAACCTTTCCTCTAGGTCTTCTTTTTATGTTCCCTTTTCAAATCCTCTCATTAATCATCTATATATGATGCTCTACTTAGGTAGAAACTATCTCACCAATTAGGTTTGACATCAATGACAACATAAAAATTGTTCCAATTGTAGCTTCCAACAATCTCCCTCTTTGGCATTGATGACAATACTGTAACATAAGTTACCATAAAACCCAAAAAGTAAAGTGTTTCAAATCCCTCTATGCTCAGTACTATATTTTCATTAATATCCTTTCTTTTATTCTAGTTCTCATCTTGTGTAACTCTGATATGCAACATCGTCTAGTGGAAAAACCTTTAGATACCAATTATAGAATAACTATTACAACTCCTTCTAACATATCAAAACATAAATTTCATAGACTTTTCTTAAATAGATCTCCCTCATGATTACTTCTTATGGTAACTAACAATATATTATCTCCTTCTTTATTCTATCATATCTTCTTTATGTCTCATAATGGTAACTTATATTCTATCCCTCTTTGACAATAATGCAAAAGAGACTTCATCTTTCTCATACATCCTCACTGTGTAGATATCTTCATGTCAATGTATTGAATTAGATTCTCCATATTTCATCTAGCTTTGTGACTAATATACCATCTTGTACTTCTCTCTTTATTAGTTTAGGAAGCTCCTAAAGTATGGCTTTCTACATCAACTTGTAAGATTTTCTTACCAATATATTTTATGAAGAGCTTCATCTTAGCTTAAGTAGCCTCATCTAGGGGAATAAACCCTAATTTTCCTCTTAGATACTCATGTGCATCCTTAGGTAAAGCCTTAGTAAAAATATCAACTATCTTCTCCTGAGTGTTCACATACTCCAATCTCACTTCTTTGTCTCGAACTAGCTCCCTCAAGTAATGATACTTGATAGCAATATGCTTGGGATTGTTGCACTTGCCTTATTATAGTAGATATCATATTGTGTACTTGATATCAATATGCTTGGTCTTTATAGCACTTGTCTTATTATAGTAGATAACAACTAGATCGATGATCTCTTCCTTCATCCCTTTCAACAGTTACTTGACCCACACAATATTAGAATAATTAATTATTGTTGCTACCTATCTAAATAATTCTATTTAGATTGTGAAATATAATTCTTCTTTTTTCTTGTCCATGAAACTTATCTCTTTCGTAGAAATAAAGCTTCACCACTTATACTCTTCCTATCATAAAAAATTCCTTCTGATTCTATATCTATGTATACTTACAATTCAAACATGTCATTCTTCTTGTAATATAGTCCATAATCCTCTATCCCTTTCAAATATATCATTATTATTTTTGCTGCCATTATGTGATTCTCCTTAGGATTTACAATAAAATATCGCAACAATCCCAATTGCTAATGCAATATATGGTCTTCTCTTAACAACACATTGTAGTTTTGCAACCATTTCTCTATACAAGGTTTGGTTTACATATATAGAGTCATCATTCTTTGAAAGCTTATGTCCAGTAGCCATAGGTGTGTTGACCAATCTAGACTCTTCAATCTCAAAGGTTTTTAATATCTCCTTGATATATTTGGATTAAGTAATGTATATTCCTTTCTTCATCTTATATACTTGCAAACCAATAAATAATTTTATCTCTCCAAACATAGACATCTCAAATCCCTTCTGCATCTCTTTAGCAAATGATTTGTGTATCTTGTCCTCCAAATATAATATCACCCACAAATATTTTAGCTAATAGTATCCATGTTCTATCTCCAATCTTCTAGTGTAGATTACTATTTTCATTAGTCCTTTCAAAAAAAATCTTTATCAAATATTTGTTCAACCTTTCATACCATGCTCTTGGGGCTTGTTTTAGTCTATATAGTGCTTTGTGCAATTTACATACCATGTTATTCTTGCTTAGATAAAACAAGCCTCTAGGTTGTTCAATGTAAACCCCTTCTTCTAGTATTCCATTTAGAAATATGGATTTGACATTCATTTGATAAACTTTAAAACCTTTATAAGAAGAATATAAAAGTAGGGGTCTAACTCCTTCCAATATTGCAACTGGGGCAAATGTTTCTCCATAGTCAATTCCTTCTTTTTATGAATACCAGTCTAGCTTTATTTCCTATAACTTCTCTTTTCTCATTCAACTTGTACTTGAATATCCACTTGACTCCAATAACATTCTTGTCCTTTGGTCTAGGTAATAATGAGAAGGTTTTTTTTGTCTCTATTTTTTCAATCTCTTCATTCATTGCTGCAATACAATCCTTATTTTCAAGTGCATTTTTGATTGACTTAGCCTCAAACTCACATAATAGACATGTATTGTTTCTTAGTCTTTTTCTTTTCATAACTCTAGAGTATTTATTTCCAATAATTTTATCACGCACATGATGTCTTCTCACATACTTTTCTAATGTAGGCTCTTTACTTATTTCTTCTACTTCAGGTTTATCTTACAAGTTTATTTCAGGTAGCACTTTATTTATCTCTTCTTGTCCTTTTGGTTGATTGACAATAGCTTCTTGATGCTTAGCACCCTCTTGTTGTATATCTGCATCATTCTACTGACACTCAGCTTCCACAATCTATTGTTAGGTAGCCTACTACTATAACTCAACATTCATAGGTTGTTGTTGAAAACAATTATTCAATTGTATATTATCATTGATGTTACAAAAATATCACACTCTAATTGAGCATAACTCATGTTAACTGAGCTTTGTTAGGCACTATGGAATTTTCCAGTATCAATCAAGAAAATTATAGTATAAATCAAGTTAGGTTGATCAATGAAGAGAGTTAGTGTAAACCAAGTTAGGTTGGTTGATGAAGGAAGCTAGTATTAATTGAGTTAGATTGGCTATCAAAAAAAGTTCTATATTAATTGAGTGTTCAGTCTAGTGTTATCTATCTGACATCATATTACTTTTGTTAATTATTTGGTTGATACATGCTAACTAAATGTATGCTTATTGTTTTGAAAGGGTTTACAAGCTAACTTTTCCTAGCTTATGATATATATAAAAGTTCAAGTTTTAGGGATAAAAGAGAGTATAAAGTTGAATAAAAGAGATGGATATGTGAGAAAGACAAGGGAAAGAATAAATTGTGAAGGTTAAGATGCAAGGAAACATATGATTGGGAATCATCTAGAGTTTAAGCCAACATAATGATCTAAATTTGCAAAGTTAGTTGCTTCATCAATCAGGTCAAACTATTGTTACTTTCTAACCATTGTAGATGTAAGGAAATTTCTTAACAATCATTTTGTAAATCTTCTAACAAGGTATAATTTCTTGATTAAAGTGTCTAAAGAGCTCTAACAAGGTCACTCCTAACATAATGATTCAAATCCTATAACAAGGTCACACTTAATTGTGTGTTTTTTAACATTTAAAAAGGTTGGCTGATAATAGTGCTCACTTTAGAAGAGTGAAAATTTGTAACTAGTTGCATTGGTGGTTTTTCCCATTTTGGGTTTCCACATAAAATCTTTGTGTCTCATGTATTCATGTTATTTTTTTAATGCTTTATGTTTATGCAACTAAGTTACTAAAGGTTAATACACATTAATATCTTAAGAATGCTTTGTTAACCCAATTATAGTGAATATCTAGTTCTAACTAAGTAGAGAAAGTATTTGGTTTAAGGAGTAAAAGTTTGTGTTGACATCTAAGGGACTTGGATTTGTTTTTGTGGTAACCAATTCACCCCTACCCTCTCAATCAATCCTGTTACATTTCCAATAGTTGTAACTACTCCACAACCTTATCATTTGGCTCAAATAAGATACAAGGAGAACCTTCATTGATGTGTGTGTGTGTGTGTGTGTGTGTGTGTGTGTGTGTGTGTGTGTGTGTGCATGCATGTGTGTGTGTGTGTGCATGCATGCATGCACGTTGTAATATTTATGTTCATTCTTGCACTCAAATTAAATCTTTTCTGCATATTCATCAACTCTCACATTTGGAGTCTCCACAACTTTGTTAGTATTAGAATTCAAATACTTATAATATTTTTTCTTAGTGGAATCTCCTATTAAGAATATGCCTTCATCGCTTTTAACACAATATTTTCCATTCCCATTGTCCTTCAATATATAACATTTACTTCCAAAGACTTTAAAATATTTCACATTAGGTGCATATACATACCATAACTCAATGGGTGTAACATTTGTATCTTTCTTGACTTGTGCTCAATTCAAAGTATAAATTGTTGTACTTACAACTCCTTTCTAGTATTTTTGTGATATATTCTTCTCCATCACTAGTGTTCTAACACAATCCATGATTTATATGTTCCTTCTTTCAGCTATTTCATTCTATGGAGGGTTCTTGGGTGCTAACATCTATATCTTGATTCCTCTACCAATATAGGGGTAAAAGTACAAACCTATGTCACCTTTTATAAAGAAACGAGATATTAGAATGTGACAGTTCAACATTAATAACAAAAAAAAATGGTATTTGTGTTTAAAATATGAAAATGATGTAAAATGATGAAATGTGTAGAATTGGATGAATTTTATGCCTACAATTTTTATAATTTTTTGAGTAAGAATTTATTGATTTTATTTTATTTTGAAGTCCCTTTTTTAATTGTAAAAAATATAGGGTGTAGTTCTCATCAAACAAGTATATGTAAATCATATTTTTTTGTTCTGATTTGAAAATATCTTATAGATGACATGTATAGCTAGCAAACACAAAAGGAAATAATTAATTTTGATGTATATTTTCTTTGCTATAAGTACTCAAGTTTGACCTTATTAGAATCTAGCAATTTTTTCCTCCCCTAAAGACTTCCCTATCAAATCTATAGCTTCTTGAAAAAAAAAATACATATTCATGAAGATGATTCTCTCCTCTAGAGATAAATATAATTTTAAATTTTTTTTGATATGATTTGCTATTTTTTTTCCTTTTTTGAGGGAGCATCTTCTAAAATGTTGAAATATTGACTTATAATATTTTGAGATTATAACATAAAATAACTAATCAAAACACTCAAAAATTTATATAATGATGATGTTGAATTAGAGATCTATAAAAGGGTATTTTTAGTTTTTGAAAAAAAAAAGAGTTTTGATAGAGAAATGAGATTTGGCCAAAACAAGTTTTGGTATCATAAACGGTGACATAGATCTGTGCTTTTACTCATAGGATATGTTGAATTCATTAGAGATAAACTCACCTCCTCTATCAAATATCAACCACTTCAGATTTTTCCTTGTTCCCATTTCAAATCTTTCTAAATACCACTTAAACAATTGAAAAGCCTCATATTTTTCATTTATAAAAATCAAAATCATGAGTCTAGAGTATTCACCATAGTAGCTTTGCACTCTAATAGGTCTACAAAGGTCAATATGAACCAATTCCAAAAGATTATTATATGAATGGGTCTTCCTCTTGAAACTAGACTTTGTCATTTTACCCTACTGACATTTCTTATGCATAACATTTTTAGGTTTCCTCAATCTTGGTTTGACTTTGTTAAAATACCCTTAGTTCATAGTGACCTCACAGGAACCTAACTAGCTAAGTCAACCTTGACCCTGCTACTTTTCTAGAGAAAGAATTTTTGAGTTTTGTTTTCCTCATCATTCAGTTTAGGAATCCATAGTTAGATATTTGCAAACATGCTTAGATCTACACTTTTTGAAGCTTAAGTAAATCTTAGACTACTACATATTTCAAGGTGATTCTTTCATACTTATTTCCTTACATATCTCTATCTTAAATCTATATCTTAATTGGGATGATTGCATACATTTATCACCTATATCTATATTATTCAATTAATTAGTTCAATTTCTTATACATCTTATCAAACACATGACAAAGAGTGTATTTCCTTATATTACATTATTCGTTACAATTCAAACTAGGTATTGGCAAACCTTTTCTTGAGGCCTTTCTTATATAATTTGGGTTATAAAGAGGAATCATATTTGGGATTATCTCTTTCCATCCACATACATTTTGTTGGTCTCAGAATCGTTTTGACAATTGAGTGTCAACACATTTAAGTTATTTACTAAGTTCATGTCGAGCTAGTAATATAAGTCAAGTATAATATAGATGCTGAGTTGAAATAAGTGCCAAGCCAGATAGAAATATAGTAAGTGTCAAGTCACTCTAGTGCTGAGAAAATATACAATGTTGAGAAAGTTTAAGTTCTAAGTGAACAATAGATTCTAAGTAAGTTTAGGTGTCGAGCAACACAGAATTAACATAGAAGTTTTTGGAGGCACAACCAAATATGTAAACCATTTGCATGCCAGCTAATGGATAGATTTCAAAGTCTTAGAGATAAGATCAAATCTATTTTATTCTTGATACAATCAACATGCAACCAATCAAAAAAATGGAATGGTAAAGAGGCAAAAAGGTTGAATCTCAGTCATAGATTCATACCTAATCCTAAGTCACAAAATCTTTATAAGAAGATCAAAGCCCCATAATTCATGAAGATAGAGAGATTGAATATGATGCATGTGAGAGAAGAATAGAAGGAGAAAAGGGGTTAATTTGTTAAAGAACAAACAAGGTGACTTAGAGGAAGGACATAATTGTTGAACTAGTTAAAAAAAGAGAGGATCAACACTACAACAGTTTCATATCAGATCAGTGAGGATTAGATCAAATATAAAAAAGATCTAAAATCAGCAATATCATATTGTAAGTTGTTAGATCAAACATTCTACTGTACTCTCTTATAATTGTATTAGCAGGATGAAATCTTATAGACTTAGGTTGGTTTAATAGCCATTGAGAAATCTTTTAATAGGGTGACATTCCAAGTGAATGTTCTAAAAATCCTTTAAATAGCTATGCTTCTAGTAGGGAGTAAAATCCTTTAATAGAGTAGGATCTAACCATCCTTTGTGAGTCTTTAATAGGGTAGGTCTTTCACAGGGCAGACCATGGCCCATGGTCAAACTTTGTAACCTTAACCAATTATATTATTACTATAGTAGTAAGAGTTGTGGGTGTCATCCCTACCCTAGTTTTACCTTCCCATTTTGGTGGATTTTTGGGTGATCATATTTGATGTCAAGTGTTTACATGCATGCTTTTACTTTTCATGTTATTTCAATATGTTTTATGCATTACTGATTGATATTAAAAGTTTTGTTAAATACTTCTAATTCAACAACCCCCCCGAAGTATATTTACCATTTCTAAATTCCATCAATTTGTATCAAAGCTAAGTTCTCATTAGGAGAAGCCTTTCAACTTGGAGAAAAGATCTAGAGATGGAGGTCTACAAACTGGGAAAGATTATAGGAACCAAGGAATTGAGATCCAGCTCATTCTACACTCACTGGAAGAAGCTAGAGAAGAATTGAGAAAATCCTTAAAGAGAAGGAAAGACATTTCCATTTAGAAAATGACACTTAGTACAAAGAGATTGACACCACCAAGTTCTTTGCTAATGGAGATTCAAATGAATTTGATGCAGCAATAGAAAATCTAATGGAGAAGAATACAGCTCAAGTAGAAGAGATCAAAAATCCCAAGATTGAACAAGAATCACAAGCCATGATGCTAAGTGAAATAACAAAATAAAAAAAGAGAGCCATTAAAGACAAAGTCATGATAGAAGATGACAAGAGGAACCTAACCAACAGACTAGAAGAGAAGTCAACTGAGCTTGCCAAAATCTCTAACATGGAATTGGATACCTTAAGTCAAATGATTAATGCTCATCATGAGCAAAATGTCAAAGACCTTGAGATCACCACACTAAAGTTGCAGAATGAACAACTACAAAGTGATCTAAGAAGAGAGAGAGAGAGAGAGAGAGAGAGAGAGAGAGAGAGAGAGCTGAAAGCTTCAACAAATTGAATGAAGGTATCAAGTACTTTGAACAACTACTAAAATCCCCTAGATCCAACAATGACACATTAGGACTAGGGTATACTAGCACTAAAGAAGGAGAATCATCCAAGACTGCTGAAGAATGAAGTGACAAAGGTAAGAATTCCAAACCCACTTGACATTTTTTGGTAAGAAATGCCATATTGCTAATTTGTGTAGGAGAAAGAATGCAAATCAGCATGATAGACCTAAAAACATTGGTCACTATCATAAGTGCAATAAGAAAGGTCATCAGGAACATGAATGCAAGACAAGAACCATGCATGCACCAAGATTTGAAGGTCACTACTACAGCTACAAAAAGTATGGGCATAGAGCCTTCGAATGTAGATCTAAGCCTATGTGGTCACCAAACAAACTAGCAAAGGCAAGAAGTTATGGACAGTTCTAAAATTGGGACTACAACACTTGGCAGAGCTGTCACTACTATCAAGAGTATGGACACATCCCTGAGAATTTCATAAGAACACACTTTAGTGGAAACTACGATAGATGGTTAAGTCAAACCACATGCTTTAGCTATTTGAAGACTGGTCATATCGGCAAGCATTGTCCAACAAGGTCAAAGGCACCCAATTTTGAGTTCAACAAAGGAAAAGGGGAAGTAGATGTTGAAAACATCAGAGAAGAGATGAATAAGACATGGAAGAGAAGAGATGAAAGCAACACATCAAATGGAGGGATCACTTCACCTAAAAGTTCAAGTGGTCACACCTCATCAAACTAAGCAAAAGGAGGTACGTGGGACTATTATTTAAATACCTCATCATACATAAATTCCTAGATAAGTTAGTATTGAAAAGAATAAATTAGTATGAATGAGGAGGCAAGGTCAAACTCTTAAGTTTACATCTTACTACCGAGTGTGAAAAGTTCCCTTCAGATGTCGAGTAAAATTCTAGTGTGTGCCAAGTTGTTAGAAAAAGCCTATTGAAGTTGAGTGATAGTTATTGCCAAGTAAGGATAATTCTAATAGCTACCAAGTAATGGGAAAATTAATGGATGTTGAGTGAAATAGAAATTTTATAAGAGCCAAGTTTATAGCTATATAAGCACCATGCATTAAATGCGATGTTTCAAAAGGGTATAGGGTATATTTTCACCCATTTTTCATTATTACAATCATAGAGCAAGATAAAATAGAGTGAAACAAAAATTTTCAAGCAAGAACAAAGCATTTTCATGGATTCCAATAACGATGAAACATTATTTCATCGATCTAAAGGCCTTCTTCGAGTGTCGAGTTATTTAGTTTTGAAATTGTTAAAACCCTAGTTTGGGAGATGGCCTCAAGCTCTAAGAATCCTAAGGAAAAGGAACCATTTGAAGTTCAACTAGTCAGTAATGAGGTAAAGTAACTCGATTTTAGGGCTATTCTAGAGGGTGCATATAAAAATGACCTAGCAGGTGCATTATCAATTATTCCACCCAAGGTTCTAATGGTACAAGATGAAAGGAAGTGTTATAATTGCAAGGTTGGAGGAATAGGAGACATGGAAATCCACTAGGCATATGACAAATTATGTGAAAATGGAGTGTTCAAAGAAGAATTCAAAATTGTAGAAAGAAAGGGACTAACCCTAGATTTCCCCACCATTTTTAAAATGGAATGGATAAGAATCATTTTAAGCAGAATCCATGATGGATGTCTATGGCTAGAAGGAGGACCTATCAAACTATCAAAAAGAATTATACATAGGGTTACGAGATTTCAAACCATAGATTGGCCCAAGACCCTAAGGAGTGACTGAAAATAAGTAATTGAGAAAAATATAGGGGCACAGTGGAACAAGAGAGGAATGACAATTGAAACTATTAAGGATCCACTTATTGAGCTTGCAGTCAGGTTTATATCTCACAAATTCTATCAGTCAAGCTGACTAAATGGTGTTCCATGTATTGTAGTTGATGTAGGGTACAATATTGTAAAGAAAGATCATACTTATGATCTAGCAGAGCTATAATTGTAGCAAATAATGGAAAACTTAGGAGAAATAAGGAGATCTAAGAGTGCTCAATGTAAGTTTGGTTCCATATTGATATGCATATTTTTCTACATGTATAAAATGAATTTCGTTCTTTTGGTAAGATAGGATGGAAGACCAATAGGTTTGTGGCTATGAAAATAAATGAGTACATAGAGAAAATGGTAGACAATTTTGAGTTAGTTATGACTAGTTATTTTGAGGATTTCAAGAAGTCAATGAAATAGAGGCTAAGATCAACTCTGAAGAAGAAAGATAAAATGGTTAGGAAGTTGAAAGCTAAATTTGGAGAGGGAACTAAAGGAAATGATGAAGATGATAATGATGAAGAAGAAGAAGAAGATCAAGGCTAGAAACATCTTGCCCTAGCCCAAGGAATGGGTGAAGATGTTGAAGAAGAAGGTGCCAAGGAGGAACAAGTCAAGGAAGCACAAGCTAGACCTAAGCCTAAGAAGAGAAAGGCTAAGACACAACATACAACTTAGCCAAAGTTTAAGAAAATTCACCAAGCCCTATAAAGTCCACTACTCTAGCCACAAGAGCTACTAAAAGGGCCACAACTCAAAAGGCTAAGGACAAAGTAAAAGAGAAAAAGAAGGCTACTAAACAACAAGGTCTTGTGCAAAATAAATTAAGAAGAAGATATGTTGCACAACTACATTCTAATGATGAAAGGACTGAGTCAGAAGACACAAGCCAGTTTAGGGTGGTAAGTCATGCTTCCAAGTTTGATTTAGAAAAAAATTGTGATAATATTAAGGAAAATGTAGAATTAACTGGTTCAAAAAATATTGAATTTAATAAATTGAGTAGAGAAGATCAAAATAAGGTTCAAGAATTAGCATATGTCATGATGGAAAAATTCAAGAATACCCCTCTTGAATTTGTTAATACAACACCCAAAGACTTATATTCAATTGTTGAGAATAAATGGCATTATTGTCTAAATATGGAGAAGGAAATAAGGGAATCTACCCTATCTCAAGTAATTTTAAAGTTGACAAAGGGATAGATTAGCAAGGCCAATAAGAAGCATGGGAAAAAAAATTCACCCGAATACAGGGAATTTAGTATTCTTCAAAACAACATTGAAGACGTTGTTAATAAATCCACCACAACATGGAAGTTAATTTATGGCTTGAATACTGTCAAGGAAGGAGAAGAGGATCCCTTTGAGGTAAGAAAAAATGAAGAAGATGAGGATGATAAGGAAGGTAAAAATGAGAAAGGTAAGGTAGATATTACAGAGAAGGAGGCACAAAAGAAAGATGAAACGACAATAGCTGAGGAGCGAACAACTGAACAGAGTATGCAAGACACACAATTGCCACCATTAAGCCCTCCTCATGATGCAACTATACTTGTAGATATAGTAATAGTGAAGGATGTTCCTAACAATTCAACTTAGAACATCAACCCACTTACTACAAATAATCTAAAGAAGATCCTTGACCAATCAACACTATAAACCTAATTGTGTAATAACCCAGTATTGGTTAGTGTAGATGAGTTGCAAAAAGTAGTAGCTGACATAACTAGGGATATGGTGAATATACAAGAACCGCCTTTTGTCATAGTTAAAGTTGTTGTGATTGAACAACAAACCAAGATTGTAAAGGAGACCAAAAAGGAACAAGCAAGACAAATAGATGCTTTTGTACTTACTGCACAAATACAAGGTGCATCACAAATAATTATAATTGATCAAGAAAAATTAGAAGAAGATAAGGACATTCCAAAGGGAAAGGAGAAGGAAGCCATGTAGACATTAGTTAACTTATCAACTATTGGAACTCCTACCAGAGTCCTTTAGAAGTTGAGCACTGATGCTATGCCACTCCAAATTTTTGCATCAAGATCAAGCTCAACAAAGTTTGCAAGGGTACTTCAATATGGAGACCCAACATTAGATGAGGAAATAGTTATACCAAAATATGAATATGCAACCATGAACCTAGAATATATCAATACCATGCAGGAGGCATTGGAAAGAAAGAAGAAGCAAGAGATACTCAAGAATGAGTATAAACAAAAAAAAAAACTTCATTAGATTAAGGACATCTTTTTAGATGCCTTCAACTTGCAAACACATGATGAAAGAAAACCCATATTGGAGCAACTATCAGAAATAGTGGACCAGGTGACAAGTGAAGACTAGGATACCAATGTAAAACTCATGGAATGGTATGAGAAGTTTCAAGACAAGGTAAATGAGAAAATATCTAGTGAAATAGAACTATCTCAAGTGGAGATGGCTAATAAAATTGAAAAAATGAAGAAGGTACTTGAGTATATATTCTCACTGTACACTAAATTGTGTGACCCCACAATATTCATACAAGAAATGAGCCAGAGAATACTAAGTCTAGAAAGAAATTTGAAACTATATGGTATACAATTACCACAAAATCTAGCTCAGAGTGAGAAGCACTTCAACACAGTGCTCCACACACAAAATAAAATAGTTGTATTAACAATAGAAGAGGCTAACATTAGAGCCAAGATGGTCCAAATTCAACAATCCCTGACCCCCCACATGAAAATTCTCCAAAAAGAACTAGCCTATGCTGAAACAGTACTAAAGAAAGATCAAAATATTTCATTTCCTAGGACTTCAAATAAAAAATGAAAACCCACCAAGAGCTCTCCAAATCCATTCTCTCACCTAGTTAGACCAAGGATCAACAAATCGCTTTCATGAAGATTCTTGACGAATGGATTGGATGGGGTGGAAGATTGTTCCCAAGTTGTCAAAAATTTTTGATAGACTACATTCCAAAACATTGAAGGAAATGAATTCAAAAAACACAGACTAAACTTGGAGCTTGAGATTTTGAGGTTTTGACTATAAAGTGACCCAAAATATGCTTGGAATATTTGAGATGCAATCAGTGTTTGACACATGTCAGATAGATGTACGCTGATGAAGAAATCATCAAATAGTACTAAAAGGAAGAAATGATCGAATAGACACATGTCATTTCTTCCTTTTCATCGAGGCTATTTCTTGTGGATTCACAATGCACGCCCCATTTTTTCAAGAAATGGGGACCCCTACTTTAGTTTTTGGTTAGTTGGAACCCTAGTCTAGGGTTTGAGTCCTTTTTTAGTTTTTGTTTGGCATTATAGTTCATGTATGAATCTCAGTTTGAAGATCTATATTTTTGAAACAAAGTTCTAGGACAAAATAAGTCTTTTGAAAAAATAAAAGGTGCACCAGCACACCTAATCAGGTGCACTAGTGCACCAAAATACTAAAGAATGAAATCTTTTTATTTTCATACACATTTGTGGAGTAGCACAGCTACACAACTTTGCACCTCTGTAGCACCCAAGAGAGCTAGGATATATATAACTTTGATCCCTCTTCTAGCTTCTCACTTATTTTTTTATATACTTTATTCTTTGGTGAGCCACAGCTCTACACCTCACTAGTTGCACCTCGATGCTTCTCTCCACTTGTAATAAACACAAGCATGTTATTTAAAAACATAAAACACTTAAAAGCAAAGAAATTAAACCTAAATATTGAATTTAGGTGCACATCAACACAACTAAATTCTTTTAAAGAAAAACTTCACACAAGCTAAAAATGGGCTGTGCACCAGTACACCCCATTAGGTTCACTAATGCACAACCCATAATAAGGTTTTCTTATATCCTAAGGGCATATTAGGTGCACTTAGCTAGTGCACCTAGTGTACCATTTTTTCTGTTGCATTTTAGGGTTTTTAATCAAGTTTTTTAGATTTTTAGAGCTCCTAGGGTTTTGTTTTTCTCTCGTATTAGTACTAGAATGTGATTAATAATTTTTCCTTTGAATTTGGACTAATGGATTCACTTTTTGTGTAGAATTTATGGCATCTTCATTACTCTCCCTTGGTTAGAAAATGGCACCAAAACTAGTGGCATTCAAATTTAAGGGTGTTCCTATAAAATCATAGTTTCAAGATGACTACTTAGAGATTAGAGACATAGTTTTGAGTCACAAAAATTTCCTAAAGCTATGCAACAAACCAAATAAGAGGTCTTAGATGATATCTACATTTATTTGATCAAGTCTTGTTAATGTAGCATCACACCCGATGTCAGTAAAATCTTCAAAACTAATCATGACACTTGCATAACATTTTGTTGTTGAAGAGAGGGTAGTCAAGAGAATAACTAGAGAGATCATTCTCAATTTTTGACCTAGGAACATTGAGAAAGTGTTCCATCTCCTTGGGGTAGGTCAATTCATTAGACTAACCTATGAGAAAATAAAGAGATGGTATCAGGAACATATAGACAAGGAGTCTGAGATCATCCAATCTTCATACCTTATAGAGAAGACTCCTCTAGGAAAGAAAATGGGCAAAGTAGACATGACAAGAGGATAAATAAAGGAAGGTATTGGATACTCAATCATACTTTTGAGTAGAGTTATGGTTTTTCCCATAGCTAGATACCTAAATATTTTATGGTGCATTTTATTGAGATAATAAAGAAAGAAAAGATGCCACTAGATTGGGCTTCTACTCTCAATTAGAATTTGGTGAGTACTTGGTAGTGGCAAAGAGCAATAGGAAATTTTACATTAAATCATACTTGGTGTACTTGTTAGCTACAAGGGTGATGGATTTCCAGGGCTCTACAAGATGGGTAGCATGTAGGATGAAAATGCATGGCCATATATTGTATATCCTTAGTTGGTGAAGAAGAGCCTTCTGAGCAAAGCAAAGAATATAGAATTTTAAATGATGCTTTCATATTTTCCATAAATTGGTTCATAGAAGGGGATTATATGAAGAGAATATCAAAGGAGGCAACTACAAAAATATTCTTAGTCAAAGCTTAATATATTTAGTTCTACATTTACATATTTGTTGGTGGTGGATACAACTATTAACCCTATGAAGCTCCCTAGGTATCCTAGTCATAGGATTATTCTCCTAGAGATCTCCTGAAACCTTTTGTCTACATATGACAGAGTTAGAAAGTAGCACAAAACATGTTGGGTGTGGCCTATGACTATAGGACCTTTTTAGGTGGATTGAAGGTGAGATATCCCTTCTTTTCAATGTGAATGGAATCAATATCCCTTGGAAGTGCATAATTCTCCTAGACCACATTTTGATAATATTGGGAGAGTGTAATAATTAGTAGGAAAAAAATTTCAACATGAAGAATCCATTAAAGATCATTAGATGAATGCAATGAATAATGATGATGTCTGCACAAGGGATTATTGTCGGATGACTTTGTATCTAGTAGAGAAGGCCTTGAAGATAAATATTCCATTGAAGATAGTGTAGTAGGACATGAAAGAGTTACTTGATCTTTTATTTAATAGAGATAAGATTGGTGAATGACCTATTAAGAATGTCAAGATAGATAGAGAAGAAAACTCAAACATCAACCATAGGCAAGGCATGTCATCAAACTGATACAATATTAGATCAAGAAACCATTCAAACTTCATCCAATTTCCATGGGCAAGCCCATCCAACTAGAGGAAGAGGAGAAAAGATCATTGCACCTATCTTTATAACTTAGTCACCAGTAAGGCTAGAAATGGTGCACCAACTTGATAGGCCAATTGGTTATTATTGATCTCAAAGGGGTAAAGGTAAGGGCAAGAGGAAGAGAAATTCTCCTCAACAAGCTGAACCTGAAGAGGAAATTTTTTTGGCACCTCCATAGAAAGGAGAGGAAAACATACAAGGTCCAAAGAATGTAGAGGACACACAAGCCAAAGTTGGTCCCCAATTGCTGCTAGTTGCACAAAGCCGATTGGAAATAGAAACATAAGTACAAGAGGTTTCCCCACCTCAAAAAATAGAATAAACCTCTCCTCTTGTGCCTAAAAGGAGAAAGATCAAGACTTTAGTAAAGAGGAGATAGAAGGTGATCAAGAAAGTGATTCCTTTTCCATCAATACCTAAACCCATTCTAGAAGTGGTAGAAGAAGAGGGTGATGAGGATGAAGAGGATGATCTACCTCTGAGTTGGAGGACTCAACTAGCTAGAGCCATAGAGGAGGAATGAAGGAGAATCTCTATGGTTACACTGCTATCTATCCTTGATGAACCCATGTAGACCACTACATCAGAAGATGAAATGTAGGAGTGGATAGATGAGCAATATGTGGAGGGCATTGATGTCTTTCAAATGTTATATTTTGACTTTATGCCTATGGGTACTAAGTTGGTTGAGGATAAGATTAGAGACATGCCAACCAATCAAATTCAAGAGGAGGATTGGAGTCATATATGCCTTCCAAAATGCAAAGACCCGAGGTAGTTCTAGCATCCCAATTATAGGTCACATTTTGTGTACATAAGGGATTAGCTACCCCTCTTCCTCTAGGTACAAAAGTTGAATAGGTCCAAATGGAACACAAAGAAGAGCCACAAAAAGTATCCATAGATGAAGTGTTGGGTCAGGGGCATATAAGCGAGAAACCTTAGCGAATGTCCCAAGACATAGAGGTGAGAACTATGGGCTCTATAGATATGGAGATGCCTAGTAAGGATCTATTGCAAAGGGAGAAGACTCCAAAAAGGAGTGATAAGGGGAAGAGTATAGCTGATAAAAGACCTTCATCCTCTAATGAAAAATCCCTAGTATAGCATATTCCAAGGTGGCTCAAAAAAGAAATAATAACGAACAAGAATAGTAATTCACAACTGAAGAGGAGGATAGAATGGAATTGATAGAAGTCTTAAGGAAACTTGATTCACCTCCAAAAGATGCATGAACATTAGCCTTTGTTATGAGTGATCATAGTCAGGATCTTTCTGTTCATGTAGTTATCTCTCCTCTATAATCAAATTTTGAAGGATTGACTCCAAGGGATTATCAGATCTAGGAAGCTATGCTTGGAAAGCCTACCTTGGAAACTACAAAGATGAGGGTTATAATGGGGATAAAGTAGGCATTTAGGAGCTTAGAGTAGGATGGGGTAGAATTGATAACACTTCAGTACCAAAATGAAATCCTAAAGGGATATTTGAGTGAAGATTTTGGCCCCTTGGATCCCACTAACCCCAAGGAAACTTAAAATGTGGCAATTTAGAGAAGGGATAGTATAACTAGACCCATTTTTGAGAGCTTGTCGCTAATGGTGAGAAAATTTTGAGGAGAAACACATATCGATCATTCATGAAAATCTTAAATTATTACATGTTATGTAGGAGAATGTGGATAAGTTGGTAGCAGTTTTGAATCAAGATTTTGGTTTAATGGATAAAGTACATACCTAGGAAAATACTTACAGACATTACAAGCAATCAAAGGCCAAAGGTATGGAATGTTAATGGATGTATATATAGCTGAGGAGCTAGATAATATAGGTGATTGGATTGAAAAGATTATGGATGGCCATAAAGTAATGGAATTATTACATGTGGAGATTCACAAGCTCAAGGACCAAACCTAAAAGAAAATTTTGGAAGCTGAGAAACATTATAGTGATGCATGTTTGGGCATTTTTTAGGATGATGGATGAGAAAAGATAATACTAGTAGAGGTAGTAGTTGAGAAAATTTGGAATTGTTTTGATGAAGTTTCTAATGATGAGGATATCTACAAGGCATTTAGAATAGAAGAAGCTTTACTAGAGCTTGATATAAAACTCAAGGATTTTGTAGAAACTCGTATAGAAGTGGATAACTATAGGAAAAATATAAAGGATAAGTATAATGCATTAGATTTACCTAATGCATCGAAATTCATTGAGATAATTGAGAAATTCAAGGGGAAATACCCATATGTACCTCTAGCATAAAGGGTAACAAAACCCAATAGCTAGAATTTCAATTTTGATACTTGGAGAAAATTTTGCATTTTTGCCTCCAAGGTGCACTGCTGCACCAAGTGTGTTGTTGTGTAGGGTGTGCTGACGTGCTTTTTGAAATATTATTTTTGAAGATTTTGAAGAAATTAGAGGTGCACCAATAATTAGTTGTCAATTCCAAAATTAGAGCTTTCCATGCATCAGAAACACATTTTGATAGTAGTTTAACACTGATAGATTCCTAGTGAAGATAGAGATCCTATTTTTGGCACTTGCAGACACTCAAAAATCAATTGAAGGCTCTCTTCTTCTTATTTTCTTATATAAATTTTAATGACATGTAAAGGCTCATGCATCCAATTAATGCTATAAAATGGATGGAGTCCTATTAAGCACTAGTTAGAGAGGTAGTTTGTACATTATTAGTTTTGTTTTTTATTAATTTAGAAGCATATGATTGCATAAAGATATCAGCCACTCTCAACAAAAATTAAGGAGATGATTTCTCTTAAATACAAGATTGCAATATGTAATCAAGGCTATCATTATTTTGTAATAATATATGCTTTTGGTGCTCAAATTTGGAGTGTAGCGATTCTTTCCTAAGTGTGTTATATTTTGTGAATGTATGTTCATGCAATGTGATTGAACCAAAAGTTTTATTGCATTGTTTCTAGTTGTGCAATCTTTTAATTTTGGTGTTTACTAAGCTTTTACAAATTCTATTGACATACTTAGTTCGAGAAGAGATCATCATATTGTTCCTACATAGCTTTCTGTCTCACATGAGCATGATTTCCATGGCCTTGCTATTTGATAAAAAGAAAAACATCTTATGGTTGTTAAATTCTTATCAACAATTGCATCAATGGAATTAAGGAAGCATTTCTCCTATTTTCATTGGTTACCTACTAATTTCTTTGAAGGCTTAACTCGTAGACACATTGTTTTTGTGGCTTATGTCCATTGGATTTTACTTTCATGTTATTTTCTTAAACTTCTTTTCACCCTATCTTTGTTATTTTCTTTAATAACTGCTTGTTAAATTAGAAATTCATATTAGTTGCATTTTTAGATTACATTCATTAAAAAATAGAAAAATAGAAAAATATAGCTCTTTTGTGTGTGTTTTATTCTTTTGAAGTAGCGAAAAGATTCTACACCTTATTCAAAGTTATTAGAACTAGCAATGGCCTCCTTGTGAACACTCACATTTTTCTTTAACTAAGTGTATTCTAGTAGGTCACAAGATCACCCAAAGCCTTGGAAGTTGATCCCCAAGATTGACTTTTCAAGAGAGGAGTTCAAAAGGATTCTTGTCATTAAGCATCATGCAAAATGAAAGCTCAACATTACCCCTTTTTTGAGACTATTGTCTCTAATAATGATTCCTTTGATTAGTTCTAAATTATTTTAATATTATTTTCCTTGATTGTAATCCTTGTATTTTCCTCTAGCTACAAATGCTTGACTCTTGCTAGACTCACTTGTAAAATTTTGACCCTCTTTCCTTCATTCAACAAAGCACCATATACTTCTTCTATTTTTATACTCTCAAATTTGTGAGCTAGTTCCAAAGTGGTCATGAAATTATTATACTCCTATGGAAGACTTTCAATTTAAAATTCTATGATTTTGTCATCTTCATACTCAACCCTTCATCATTGCGAAGGAATTTACTAAACTTTCAATTTAGTAATATGATCATTCATGGTATCTCTTACTTCTATTTTCAAATGAGTTAACTTCCATTTAATATCAATAATTTTTAAGTTTGCAAAGTTTCTAATGTTTCCTTTGTTGATTTTAAAATTTGAGCATCAGGCCTAATTCTTGGACTAATTTGCAATAGAATTGTAGGACATGCATTCATATCCATTTTATTTCATTTATCATAAATAATCTATAGGCTTTTGTTTTGTGGTTACTTCCAATAAACCTTTTGTTTGTAAAATCAACTCCATCTCATGCTTCCAACTACCATAATTTGAGTCATCCAAATTTTCACTAACCACAATATTAGACATCTCAATGGCAATGACAATAAAATTCCAAACAAATACCAACACACATGCACAAAATAACAAAAGCACAAAGACTCTAGTAGATATCATGCCTTGATTTTGGTCTTCTCATGAATCAAACAAACAAAGATGTCAAGAAAAAGCCTTGTGACTTATAGAAATTAAGAAAGCTTTATGATTTTTTTTTACTTCAACACAAACTCACCACATTTCACTTTTATCAACCACTTAACAATAGTATACACTTACAATAATATCATTTAAATATCCTTGATTATCATAGTACTAGACAACTCTTAGATGCATAGAATTTGCATCTTCCAAATAAACTATCTCAAGTACATATAAATATTGCAATAGACAAAAGAGTAGTAAAATAGCAAAAGCATTCAACACTCAAACTATGTTAAAAATCACAAGCTTAAAATGTAAAATTCTGCCCCCAAAAGGAATTGTATTCCTCCAATATTTTGCAACTCAAACTATTCTCCAACTGCTCTAGCACACACATATCTATTCCTCTAAAATATTTCACTTCAAACATACCTTTAACACTGTTGACATCTCCAATCTAGAATGGTATTAGCTTTAAAATTTTCTATATGTTTTTTCAACACATTCCATAAATCCTTTAACTCTCCCTCATTTCACCATGAAAAATAGAAGTTACTAATCTTCACTCATGGCTCTAATACTATTAAGAGACACATAAAATATCATACAATAAAATGTAGGTGAACACTTCAATTGGAATCCTTAAAGACTCAATGAACCATTAAATTTATAAGAAAATTTAGGTACATTCTAGATAAACATTTGTGATTGATAGGTGAGAAAAATGCTGGTTGGTGCTAGAGAATTTACATGTGAGAAATATGTACATTAAACTATTCCATTTCTATAGGGATCTTACTAAAGTTTTTAAGCCTCTTCTAAGTAACTAGGCTCTCATACCAATTGTTAAAAATATATAATACTGGGGGAGGAGGGTGAATTGGTAGTTTACAAACTTTTGCCCATAACTGAATATTGTTAATTACTTTATAACTTTCATATGTAAGTAAAACAATAATGTTGAATAGTAAATATAACCATGCATAAAGAGAACTTGTAACACCATTATTTTTTAACTTGGGAAACTTTGGCCAAGGGAAAACCTTGGTGGAGATGATACTAACAAGATGATCCACTAAAGAAAAGAATATTGTTAAGGTTATTGATTATGTTAGGAGTTTGCAAAATATATATAGTGTCTAGAGTCCTTGTTAGAGGACTAGGATCTGTTAAAAGCCTCAACCCTCTTAGGAGTTGGTAGAACAAATACAATGTATGCAAGAAGAGCTCACTACCCTAACATGAAACTATACAATAAAGTTTATTCTTAAGAGTACTTGTATACATACAATATTGTCTCACTGCTATATTTTTCACTTAGGTTGATCATACCTTAGATTTCACATCACATAAAGCTTGCATATCATATAAGCCTTCTTCACAATAGTTTGCATCACATTCATTCTTCACATCAATTACTTCATTCACATCTTATCTATACAATATATGATATTTACTTATATGTCATAGACTAATAAATCTTTTCTTAGTCGGTCTTAATGCTTTCACACACTTGATCAAATATAAAAATGGCTTTGGGTATAAAAAATCTAGGATGTCATCCCATCATGACTTAGTAATTATTTTTTCACCAAAATCATTCCTTAAGTCATACCATCCAATTCTCTAATATTCTTTGTTATGTTCTAATAAATAACCAAATTGGTATCTTGACTATAACTTATGTCATACCACCCATACAAGCCTGCACACTGACATACATCATCATGATATTGTAAACTATCGATCCTCAACTATGCACATCCTAACTTGAACTAAATCATCCATACATGCCATATTTGTCTCTATACTACTACATTTTTTTAACACTTAGAAATTTTCTAACTATGATTAAACGTAAATGAAAATACATCAAGCATCTAACTAGCCATATTGCCAACAAATTTGTTTATTCATTTAGAGTGCTAGGATCACCATATTCAACATAGATGAATGTACTAGATTCTTTAGGTTCTTCATTGTATGTAGCTTGACTTTTCTATGAAAAATCATCAATTTTCACATTTTCACTTTCTACAACTTTGTTAGTGTTAGTGGTTAAAAACTTGTAAGCTTTAATTTTGGTGGAATGCCCTCAAAATATACCTTGATCACTCTTTGCATCAAGTTTTTCATTCCTATTATCTTTCAGTATATAGAATTTAATTCCAAATATTTTTAAATATATAACATTAGGAGTATATCCATACTATAGTTCAAAAGGTGTAGCACTTTTACCTTTCTTGACTTGTACTATGTTTAGGGTATAGACAATAGTACTAACTACTTCTCTCTAATATTTCTTTGATACATTATTCTCCATGATTAATGTTCTTGCATAGTCCCTTATTGATTTAATTTTTCCTTCAACTATTCCATTTGTAGGAGGGGTCCTTGGTGCTAACATTTTTCTTTTGATTTATCTGTCATTATAGAATGCATTGAACTCTTTGGAAATGAATTAAACACCTCTGTTAGATCTCAAACACTTCAGATTATTTTCTATTTATTTTTTGACTTTGGTTAAATACCACTTGAATAACTAAAAAGCATTAGATTTAACTTTAAGGAACATCATAGAAAACATCCTATAATAGTCATCTATAATAAAAATTAAATACTTATCTCCAAAATAGCTTTGAACATCAATAGGTCCACATAGGTTAGTATGAACTAGTTCCAAAATATCACTAGAAGTGTATGTTTTGATCTTGAAACTAGACTTGGTCATTTTTTCCAATTGACATTGTTTACACATAGAATTTTAAGGTTTCTTTAGTTTAAGAAACCCTCTTACTTTCTTCATTTTACTAGTGTTCACCAAATTGTTAAAATTCACATGCCATAACCTCTTGTGTCATAATCTTCTAGTTGTGCAAACAAAAATATCTAATTAGATAAATCTAGAAAGAAAAAGTTACCTCTTGTCTGATCACCACTTCCAATTAGCTTACCATCATCATCATATATAGTGGCCTTCATGAGATGGAATTCAACTCTGTATCCTAATTTGTTCAGCTATGAAACACTCAACAAATTATAGTTATGTCCTTCAACCTAGTAAACATTGTCACATTTGATCTTATCAATCAATTGGATTGAACCTTTATCTTTTAAAACACATACAATATCATTACCAAATTTAACACATCCTTCTTTGTATGGAGCAATATCCTCAAATTTATCTTTATCACCAGTCATATGATTAGAACAACCACTATCAATTATCAATCTATCATTTATTTTCACATATGAGATTAATGTAATTTTCTCAGCTTCATCAGAATCTTCTTCCATAGAAACATAGACAAATTCATCATGTCATTACTTTTTGATTTAGTTTTAGTTTCTTCTTTAGCAATATAATGAGATTTCTTACCTTTTTCATCCTTATTTTTCTTGTAGTCTTGGTTATCTATTCTTCCTTTGTACTTGCTTTCCTTTCTTTAATCATTGTCTTCTTTGTCAAGACACCTAGCAGAAATATGACCAACCTTGTTACGAGGAAAAGTAGATAATAGGTAGTTTACCTTTGTATTTACCTCTTCCTCTTCCAAATATTTTTCTAATAAGGACTTCAAGTTCATCAAACTCTTCATCAGAACTATCACTATCATTCTTCACATGTTTGCCTTTCTTCTTGCTAAAAATCAATTATGACTTAAAAGTAGATTCCATAGTAGCAAGTATAGAGTTAGCAAAGTTAGACATCTCAGAAGTGGTAAGCCTACCATTTACGCCATCAAAAATCAAATTGTTACCTAGAGTACATCTTAGCTCTTGAATTGCAAAAACTCTAAAAGCATATATACTGAGTAGAGTCCTCAATACCTTTCTTATCATTGTTTCATCTTTGATTTCTCCATTTGTACTTCAAATATCATTGACAAATTCTTTGACTCTTGTGCAATACTACATTATATTCGCACCTTCCATCATTCTCATGTCATCAAATTTACCTCTTAGACATTATAATTTGGCTCTTAAGACATTGTCATCATCTTTATATATGGTCTTCAATTTATCCCACATCTTCTTTGCACTATAATAGTCTTTTATATCATCAAACTTTGCATAGCTTAGGGCTGAGGCAATCTCCAACATTGCTTCTATTGTTTTATAAGGATCAATTGTAGATGTAGTTGCATTGCCACCTTGGTATATACTTTTCAAATTCATCAATATCCTCTTATATATATTGCAAATGACACATGGAGAGACATGTCTACATGTCTATCCATTATAATTAATAAATATATATAATAGTTCATATATTAAATATATGTTAATATACCTATACACACACACACACACATATATTACACTTATATATATATATATATATATATATATATATATATATATATATCTATTGGTCTCATAGGTTTAGCTAACTGACACTACCAAACATTAACACTTCCTCTTGGATAAGGAGGATAAACATATGATGATATATTAAATCAATGTAATGTAGGAATAACTTTGATCAGAAGATATTCAACATTTTGATATCTCATTTGATATCACAAGTCTTGGTCTCCCAAAATATCAATAATATTCAACAAATACTCTGAGTAATGGTCTTCAGAGTATCAACACTTGAAACTCACCATGTACTCAATAAGGTAATGGTCTATAGAATATCAACATATCATATTCACCATTTTGATATCATATTTGAGTATTGATCTATAGAATATCAAGATAAGATATTAACCAAATACTCTTTGAGTAGTGATCTCCATAATGAGATGCAAGATATTCACCAAGTACTATGAGTAATGGCCTCCTGATGGGGACACAACCCAAGAACAGAATGGACACAACAGAAAAGGGAAATTGTATTAACTGAAAAATAAGCTAGTACATTCAGTACAAAGAAAATAAACTTCAAAACATGCCCTAAGGCTTACAATAGCATAAATTTGGAGATAATTTCTCCTTTCAGTACCTCCTCTCAAACTCCCCTCTGAACTGCCTTTTACAATGTCAGAAATCTCCTTAAATAGACCCTGGAGGGTTAAGGACTAGGAATACATTCTAGAAGGTGCTAGTAGGCATCCACCAACAAAATAGAAGGTTCCAAAAGCTGTGTTAGAAGTCGGCACAAATCTAGAAGAATCCAAAAACGGTAACCGAACTTTCGGGAGACATAACTTTTGAACCGTATCTCTGATTGACAAACCGTTTACATTTCTGAAAAGCTCTCAAAGTGCTCTATAGCCCTAAGGACAAGCTTCACTCATCCCCCATTTTTTGACCCTTTTTGAGGTCATTGAAAGCCCCTAACCTGACTTTGAAGCATTCTTAGGAGGTCTCCAAAACCCAAAAAACTGCAATAAATTTCAAACCGTGGGGCCTTTTGACTTGATTCTTTTTTCTGGAATGTTCTAAATTACAATTACATTCATCTAGCCAATTTACACCTCCTAGTTCACCAAAATGATGGCCCAATTACCTGCTCCTATTTTTTAAAGATTTTCTAGCACACTGATAGTGGAACTGTGAGAGTTGGAACCTTTATTTGACCTAAATGGGTGTCCAAAAATGAAAACACATGAAATAGAAACTAAGGCTCAGTACATTTTTTTGGGTGACACAAGATTGCCCTTATACCTCTGGATGCTCCTGCATCACCTCTAGAATATCAAGTCATATGATATTCACCATGTACTCTATGTAATGGCCTTTAGAACATTAAATTTGCATAACATTCACCATATACTCAAAATGTTTATAAGCTATGTGCACACACATTCTCACAAATTCTTACCATATAAACATCCATAATGACAAGGTATAATCTATTATGATCTATTGACTTGGTGGTCATCACCTCCTTCGAGGTACGTGACATGGCTTAACCACTTCTCATAGATTTAGGTGAGTCTAGTGTTTGTGACATTCATTGACAACTCAACCTTTTGATGCAACAAAAAACATACCAACTATTGGTGGTTGAAAATGCTAGAGCATTTTCAATTATCCCAATGAGAATATGACAGGTCTAGGGGTAGCTAACTCCCATTTTCAACATGCCATTTCGAACACGGGGGCAACTGTAAGGCATGACCCTTCTTCTACTTCAATATTTGCTAAACCTAGGTGAATAGACCTTAGATTCAAATGATATCATACAAGTGCAAAAACATATCCCTGAATCTATTAAGTAGATTTTACTCTTATTTCTCCTAATGATTCATGAAATGACATAGATCTCTAGTAGCTAAATGCAAAGCTATGAATCTCATAAGCTAAGTGAGGGTTAAACTTTTAGGTCCTTTAACATGAAAGGGAAAGAATGTTTCATTAATAATGTTCAATTCAAAAAAACCCCTAATATGCAGTAGCAAGAAATAAGTGACCCTGTAGCTGATCAATGCCTTAACCATTGGGAAAATCCATGAATCAAATGCATACATATGGATATCTGATCTATCCATTTAACTTGTACATAGATATCTATGCTCAATCCAAATCTCATTCTTACATGATATCCTTCTCAATAAACCTACAACCCTATTGATTCACTAAAGCATTTACATAACCTTTTGAGTTACAAGAAACAATAAGACAACATATAGCCTTAAGGGATTGCAACTACAATCTAGGTGCTTTGTTCAAAGATCATAAAACATTGAAGCTCACTGAGATAGGAGACAAGATTCAAGATGAAACTCAAACTATTATTCTTTGTATTAATTTCTTTGAAACAATATAGTCATATGCACGAAATGAAAAAAATCTAAACTATCTATATTATCCTTCCTAATGTTGTTCATACAAGAGAAGTCTAGTGAAGAAAATGGTTTTATAGTAAAACATTGGAACCCTGCTGGTATTTCCTAGAGAAAATTGCCAACCCCTCAAATGAAAAAGAGAAAGAATGATATAGAAAAGAAAGAATTCCTTGATCTGATCTTAGAGTGACATAAGTCAACTTGGAAATCAATCTTTTATAGTTGCAAAACCTCTCTCTTCTCTCTACCATTTTGATTTGATTTGTTTCATCATTATCCTATAACTAATTTGCAAAATAGCTCTTGTTGAATGATGCAATCTTTTATATATGATTTGCATCAAGAATGGCGATAAAACTCCATTTCACTAACTTCAAAATGATCCCACCTACATTTTCCCTATCTTTTATGCATATTCAAGTCATTACCTTGCTAGAAATCACAACTAGACTCTGATAACTAAATTCAGTTGCAAGATAGGAACTAGAGACAAATCCTCCTATAGCTTGAACTGGTGGCATTCTGTATAAAACCTAACCTCAGAATCGAAAAGTTCATCTTCTCACAATTTTGGTGATATATAACATCATATATTTTGCCTTTCAGAAACCCATTAAATCTCAATTTGAAAAATGTCCCCCTCTGCTAAAAACTCAAGTCTGCACTTTTTTAAAATTTAAAATTTGAAAAATTTAAAACATTCTAATGTCTGAACATTAGATTTAATGCCATGTTTAATTTTAAAAAATTGGCGTGCATCCATTGAAAATATTTTTAAAATGACAATTTTAAAAATATTTTATTTTTATCCATGCCTCCATCTGGGTCAACCTTTGTTTGACTAGTGCCACATGTTGATCTGTGATTGGTCCACCTTTGCACACACTACCACTGGACCTCCATGTCAACATCTAAGTGAGCCTTGCTGACATGTGTCAGCATCCTACTTACCCACAATATTTAACTGGTGAGCACCTTAGAAATGCGGGCATGCACTATTGTTGGATATTGACATGTGTCACCATCCTATTCTTTCACCTCTAATCTACTCTTGACTGCCATGTCACCATGCTCAGAACCCTCACTACCACATGATCATGCACCTTGGGCCAACTACCATGTGGTACTTGGGAGAATTCCCACATTCCTTATCTCACGTGCAACTTATTATTACAGGGAAGCACCCACCACAAGATGTGCCACATGGCACAATCCTATGGTTCTTCCTTTGAGCTCACCACATCATCATCTTAGCATCTTCATCTAAAATTTTGCTTACATTTTGTGCTAGCTGTCATGTCCAGGTCAACTACAGGGTAGGGCCCTCATGCATGAGTGCGTGGCTTACAAAAGTTGATGTCTTGAGACACAATACACATAGCATGGGATAGTATTTAAACTTTAAAATTCACGTTGTCTACCCAATGTGTGATTATTCCTTTGAAAACTTCAAATTTTCACTCTTGACGACTTCTTGCAAATACTTCACAAGCCTTTTTGTTTCATGCATGGGTTGGATGTGTTCTTCAAACTCTGACATGCACTCTCATTACATGCTGAACTCCTCTCTTCAATCTTACATTTGTCTTCAATACTACCACCTTGGAGAAGTTTAAAATTCTATTTTTTATATTAATTAAGATAAGTCCAACAATTTTTATCCTTGGGCACATTAGCAGGCCAGTTTGGACTAGGAGTGATTGCAGAATATTGATGAGGTTAACACTACACATTTCACTTTTGCTTTGTGGGTAGCTTGCAAGACATTCATAGTGCTCTTGATAACAGGATCCAAGAGCTCAGTATGTGGGTCCTTGACTTCATTCACAATGCAAGAAGATGGTAGATGGTAAACACCCACATGGCCACTAATGGTAGTAGAAATAGAATCATAATCAAGTACTTCCACTTGAAACAATTTCAGCCTCTCCTTGGCTCCTTCCATGGATTCCAAGCATTTGGTTTCTTTCTCATTTCCCAAAACCTGAACAATGTCATGAATAGAGTAGCCTCCCTCCAATAGCAAACAAACCACCATTGACCAAATGAATCCACTCACTCCAATTATGCATGTGTGTGGATCCTTTATTTTTTTGTAAACTTTTGACCAATCGGGCCCTTTCTATGAATGGCGTGGATGGTTTTTCAAGCCTGTGTGGGATTCTACTTTCCCCTACTATGGCTTATGCTTTCCTTTGAATATGTGTGGCATTTCCTTAACTACCCCTTGCTATGGGTAGCTTAGCTTAGGCATGATCTTTTATTGTTTGCTTGACTACGTTTTTCCTTTCAATTGTGTAGACTTCTTTACTGGCATGGCTCTGTGTTCAGCATTGGCCAAATTTTACATGTGATTGTCTTTTCTTTTCTCATATGTAGGGTATGCTTACAATGTGGGTCTAATTTTAATGGTATGCTTGAGATGCAAGCTATGGCTTCTAATTATGCTTGAAACTTCTCTTTGCCTGGCCTACACATCTCGTTCTCATTAATCAACATGAGACTCTTTTTATTGGTGCTAACCTCTTTTATGCATGGCATCATGCAATCGTGGATACTCTTTTTAATTACATGTGGTATGATCTTTGTCTTGGACAACTCCCAATTTGACCTATGGCTTTGGATGTTTGTCAATTAAAATTTTTTATATCCCGTGCAGCTCTTTGGTGTGACTGCCCTTTTCTTTTTCACTATGATTGCCTGTTCCATGTGGATGTATGTTTTTTTTAGAAAGGCCACATTTTTAAAACTCGGGTCTCTAATATGCAAATACTTCATTGTCACATTTAGAAATAGCCTTCAAATATCACTCCACATGAGATTCAGTAGTTCTTGAACAATAGGCATCTAACCAGGCATTAAAACATATTGTCCTTACAAATGTCATAAATCTGATGAATTAGTTGGGCCCCAAAGTGGGTATGGCTAAAAAAAATTCATTTTCAAATGGTTAATCCATCAAATTGATCCTTTGGCCACCTCGTATTGATTTAAAACACATTTGACCTTCTGAATAATCATTCAAAACTAATTTTACCATTATTTTGCAAAATGTCAATTTCATGTTAGGAGGTCCATTGACTGGCCTTACAAACTGACCCAAACACCTAATCGGGCTCTAAAATCTGGCACACTGACTCTTTATTCCACATACTTTCAACTTTTTAGATCTTGTCTCATGAATAATTTAGGTTCAAAAGATATTCACTATCAAAGTTACCTTCTTAGAACTACTTGCAAGTAAACATTTTAGAAAACAACAAATCGCGTTCAAAATCGACTTCAAAAACTGGGCAAATTGACACTTGGGGAAACAAAAACTGGGGCATTGGTACATTGTCATGAGGAGAATATAATTCTAAGATTTGGGCTCATGAAAAATAACTGGGCATGTTTGGAAAGCAGTCAAAGTGGGCTACTTGGATTTTGCAGACTAGAAGCACAGGCAGAAAATTGATTTTTGCAAATGGAATGGACCTAGAAAAGTGTGAAACTGGATTCTTTATGACTTTCAAACTAACACACTTGGAGTATTTTTAGTGGAAAACATGGTGGTAAAATCAATTTGACTTCACCTATCATGAATTTTGAGTTATAATATCATGAACAGGGGTTCTGACAAATCTGCAAATGCTTACATAGTAAAAATATGGAAATTGTATTTCGAATCACGTTTGAAAACTGATCAAACAAATTCATCATGAGCTGAAACTTGAAACATAACAAGTATTTTATGTTTAAAATACAAAAAAAAAGGAAATTTAGCATTTTGGCCAACTAGTCAAAAGTTATAACTTGTCAAATAGGGCTTCCCAAAAATTAGAACAAATTGCATTAGCATGAAAACAATAAACTACCAACTGTGAGGGATTCAAAACCTAGTCAAACAAATTTGAAATGACTCGACATATGAAACAAAGGCTCTTAAATATGGACACTAAATATTTGCAAAGTGGCAAGTCATGAAACATTTTAGGGTGCAAGATATTCAAATGCAAACACAACCTCCTATCACTGTTTGATACTTACGGTAAAATGCAGATTTGGCAAACGCTCAAAATAGGACTTCATAGAATGGCTCAGAATGATAGTTTAACTTCATGAAACACATAGAAACACTAAATGAAAGGTGTTAGAAACATTAAACACCTCATAGGGCTCAAAGGTACAGTCGAGTACAATCTCATCAAAAAGCATTTATAGGGCTCAAATTTCTCAATGGTGCTAAAAATTGACCATGCAATTTTTAGCACCAACAATGGCTCTATCTGGGGATGCATTTATCTTATGGGCATGGCAAGGATTTAAATCTTTGGAAGAAGAAAACCACACACCTGACTTCAGAAACTTCTCTCAAATAGCTTAGTTGAAAACAAGAAAACTACTACTCCTACTATGTACATATGATGACCTCGGGCCACCAAACTTCAGAAATTTTTTTTACCTCTATCATATACCTGATTTTCATTCCTTTCCTCATGAGATAAACTGAAATTACTTCTACCAATTTCACGAATCAGATTAACATCATGAAACAAATCACTTGGCAAAATGAAATTAACACCTTCACTTTCATAATGCATGTTAAAACTTAGTATAACTTTAACCTCTTGCTCACTATGAAAAAGAACATCAACATGCTCATGAATGTCAACATCAAACTAAAACTGATCTTTATTGACTAATTCATGCATGCTGTCTACAAGAAACACAAAGTATTCATATTCAAATTCATGGAAAGAGTTATATATATCATGAATTTTCAACTCACCTTGACTTTGGATTTCCTCAAGTATTGCCAGTTGAATCTCAAATGAGCAATCAGATTCATATTCACACATAACATCATCATCAAAATCTAACATCATTTCACCACCACTTGATGTATCTTCATAATTGAAATGCTGATTTTCTTTTACCTCATTTGAATCATCACATAACTTACCATGAAGTGTCAGTTTATCTTCAAAGTCAACTCCATTGAACACTTCATCTTTAGACTCACAAAATGTAGCATCATTAGAAGATTCAATATTAGAAATGAAAGAACAATAATCTAATTTACTACAATAGTATGACAATGTATCACCATTTGCATGTAACACAGCTAAATCTGAAAGCTCCATGTCCTCATCAAAAAATGGGTTAATGATTCCATGTAGTGATCCTTTTTTAACATTAGGAAAAAACATGGATTTCTCATCCTCACAAGCATCATCATATAAAACATTATCATATACTTTAAATTCATGACCCATTTCATCTTCATGGAGGCTTTCAGCATATGAAGAAAAGTCAGAATTATATGAAGACTCACTTGCTATTTCTTCTACCAGACATATAGTGTTCATAATAACATCTATTTCATTATCTTGTTTAAGATAGCCATTATGAATAGACCCTAATTCATCCCTAAACATCTCACTATATGCTAAATCTTTACTATCTAATGTAAGGACACTTGACAACTCTTCACTAAAATCTTCATATTCATACTCATTAACATCAACTGACTTTACCATCTCTTCATCTTCATACTTTGCAGACAAATCAATTTCAAATTTTTCATTGGCTAACTGATTTGTGTAACACAAAAATTGAGATTCACTTTCTTTTTTAGATTCAAAAAAAGAATTCATACCTTCACTTTCATAAGAGTAGCAACTTTCGTCATTACTTTCTTCCTCCCAGTCTGCATTTGATTCATAGGAAGATGAACATACCCTATGATTGTACTCTCCTTGACTCGAGTGACAACTCTCATCATCAGCTTCATATGACACCTCTTGATAATATAATAGATCAAAAACTTCATTATCATCACTTAAAAGATGACTTTCATCATCTTTGTTCACACATTGATATGACTTTCTTTCTAATTTAGATTTAATAACATTCTCAACATGATGCAATCTCTGAAGAAGATAAATCATTTCATGCATATCCGACTGATCCATATTACTATCTATTGCCGAAGCATTAGAAACATATGTGCTCTATTCTTCTAACTGTGACTGAGATGAATGTGACTTACATTCTTCATCCTGTGTTATCTCTCCATTACATGTCAGATCAGCAACATTAAGTTCATGATCAAAGAGATAACTTTCAACCTTCTCACTTGCACAAAACTAAGATCTAGGTTCAGCAACTTCAAATTTTGAAATGTTAGTTACATCATCATACATATAATTATCATGAGAAGAACTTACTACTGTAACTAAACCTTGATTCATAAAATCAACATAATGTTGAACCCTATCAAAGTTTGAGATACATCCCATTGCTATAACATCATGAACATGTGTGTCATTATTTGTAACCAAACTAACCTTACCTATACACATATTTTGATCTAAATTTTTCACTTGATTAAAAACTACAATAGGGGTATTGATATGCTTATTTGAAACTAAAGCATCAACACCATGTTCAAATTTTATTTCGTGACCATCATACTGGCAATCATTCATAGAAAAATGACCTCTAATCAACCCATACTTCAAATTATTCTCAATATCCCTAGTGGTCATAAAAGCCTAATATAATGTCTATGGTTCTTTATCCCTCAGTAGATAATTCATTTTCTTTTCAAATGCATCAAAGTAAACAACTAAACACATTTGATCATTGGGTCTATAACTCTCAAGGATTTTAGTCAACACTCTTACAAATTTGATGTTGAATTGAGGAACAAGTTCATCACACTCAATGTGAATCTTCAAGAACTTATCATAGGAATCATATATGCTTACCTGTTCTCCAAATTGCTCCATGAAGGTAGAATACAACTCACCCCAAGATGAAATGGAACATGTTGGAAGAAAAGAAAACTAGTCTCTAGCATCACCTTCTAAGGTTTGAACAAATAATTTCATGTGTACGTCTTCATGAGAAATCTCATAGTCACCCATTAAATCAGTAAACAAATCAACATGATGACTGGCTAAAACAAAATGGTTCCCATCAAACTTAGGCAAAAAATTTCTAACATCACTAGGAATGACATTCGGGAAACCATGAATACCATCAAAACTTAATGGTATATACCACTTGGTAGAAATGGATCTAGGAAATTCACTAACCGGCTACATCTTATGTGAAATGAATCTTGACATCCTTTAAAAATTTGAACCTCATTCACACTAATTCTGATTTGTAATTTGCAGTAGATCTACAGAACCCTCTACCAAATGAACACTTCAAATACACTTCACAACTTTAAAACAAAAAGCTAAAACTTAATCAATGAAGTGTATGAAACTTTTCAAACTATTCTCCTCTTCTTAGTGTTGAAACTCACTGAATGGAGAACACATATGTAAAGCTTACTTTCATGGAAACAAAATCACATGAAATTGTAAAATACCTTTATTGTTGTTGCTGAAAACATTGATCTGCTAGTTGGCTTGGTGTTGATCTCAATTCTTCACACCATTGATCATATAGTTATAGATTTTCCATCTCCTTGAGGAGAAAATGAAATCACAATAGTGATTCACACTTATAATTAAAATTTCTTATGACAGAAAATCAACAACACTCTGAAACTTATTGGTTAGAAATTCATATGCTCTCTTTTTTTGTTTAAACTTTGGCATAACTTTCAGATCTGTCTGATTCAATTGAAAACTCTTGAAAGAAATTTTATGTAACCGATCTACACTGGTTTTGAGATCCTTTTAGATAGATTCACCACTCATGATTTTTAGAAAGATTTAACATAAATCATACATGATAGATCTGAACTGGAATTTCACTTTGTGGAATTTTCCAAAACTTTAAAACACTTAGAAGAGAGAAACCATTGTTAAACAATTCTAATTTTGAAATTACAACAACACTTTGAAAACAAGATCAGGTTGAACTGATTGAAAATAAAAATTAAGAACAACAAAATCTGCATTCAACCTCAAAGCTGCTATTGTAAATGGATAAAACTTCACTAGGGTGCATGATTTGGAGTAAGAAAATTGGAAAGAACATCACAAAACTTACTACTGAAATTTTTGTAATGCACTTCTCCTACTATATTGAATCTCTTCTTTTTGAATTCTCAAGGTTTTTCTTAAATTTAATTCAATACAATCCCCAGCAGAGTCAGCATCTTGTTGGTGTTTGAAAATGCTGGAGGGTTTTCAATTATCCCAATGAGAATATGACAGGTCTATGGGTAGCTAACTCCCATTTTCAACATGCCATTTTAGACACCAGGCCAACTATAAGGCATGAACCTTCTTGTACTTCAGGCTCTGCTAAACCTAGGTGGGTAGACCTCAGATTCAAATGATACTGTACTATTGCAAAAATATATCTTTGAATCTATTAAGAACATTTTACCCTTATTTCTCCAAATGATTCATGAAATGAAATAGATCTATAGTAGTTAAATGCAAAGCTATGAATCTAATAAATTGAGTGAGGGTTAAACATTTAAGTCCTTTAACATGAAAGGGAAAGAATATTTGATTAATAATGTTGAATTCAATAAAACCCCTAATATGCAGTAGCAAGAACTGAGTGACCCTATAGCTGATTAGTGCCTTAACCATTGGGAAAATCCATGAATCAAATGCATATATATGGATATATGATACTTATTTATATATTTAGATATTTGATCTATCCATTTAACTTGTAAATAGACATCTATGCTCAATCGAAACCTCATTCTTACATGATATCCTTCTCAATAAACCTGCAACCCTGTTGATTCACTGAAGAATTTACATAACCCCTTGAGTTACAAGTAATAATAAGACAACATATAGCCTTAAGGGACTACAACTACAATCTAGGCTCTTTGCTCAAAGATCATAAAACATTGAAGCTCATTGAGATAGGAGACAAGATTCAAGATGAAACTCAACCTATTGTTCTTTGTATTAATTTCTTTGAAACAATACAGTCATATGCATGAAATGAAAACACAAAAAAAACCTAATAGATCTGAACTATCTGTATTATCCTTCCTAATGCTATTCATACAAGAGAAATCTACTGAAGAAAATGGTTTCATAGTAAAACACTAGAACCCTCCTGGTATTACCAAGAGAAAACTACCAACCCCTCAAATCAAAAAGAGAAAGAATGATATAGAAAAGAAAGGATTCCTGGATCTAATCTCAGAGTGACATGTGTCAACTTGGAAATCAATTTTTTCCAGTTGCAAAACCTCTCTCTTCAGTCTACAATTTTGATCTGATTTTTTTTCATCATTATCCTATAACTGATTTGAAAAATATCTCTTGCTGAATGATGAAATCCTTTATATCTAATTTGCATCAAGAATGCTGATAAAACTCGATTCAACTGACTTAAAAATGACCCCACCTACATTTTCCCTATCTTTTATGCATATTCAAGTCATTACCTTGCTAGAAATTGTAAGGAAACTCAGGTGCGAAAACAACTTCCTACACTAATCTCATAAGGAAAGTATGATGCAAATCCTATTAAAAATCTTCTACACTTACAGATTCAATATCATGTAAACACCAATATTGCAGCCAACCATGCATATAGAAAATAGACAAAGAAAGAAACGCATAACACAAAGATTTGCCGATGGGGAAAAACCTTTCAGTAAAACAACCCCACCCCTTCAGAACTTGCACAATGTATTATCTTCAACACGAGGTTACAATACACTTGCAATGCAAGTTCAACATCGACAATAGAAGACTCCAGTAGCTACTCGCAGTACCAACAAAAAACCTTTTTCGCATCGCATCTCTTTGCAACCCTAAAAATGCTTATAACATGTGCTTCACTTTAGGGCTACTCCCAAAGGTAAATTGTATTAGGGTTTTACCATTCTTCGAGAAAATAGGAACCCAAAAATTGGGGTAGAGTGTACAGTACTCAAGTATCTTAGTTGTCACATGTCTTCACCTATCATTGAATCTTCCTAACATAGCTCTTACGTGTCACAGGAATCCGTCATAACCGTTTTAGCCATGATCTCCTTACACACAATTCAAGATGTCGGCACATCAACATTATTTGCAAGAAATACATTTTACAAAACAAATAATAAGAATATGAATTATACAAGGTTGAGACACCTTATTCCTAACAGAAATCACAACTAAAATCTGATACCTGAATTCAGTTGCAAAATAGGATCCTAAGACAAATCCTCTTGTAGCTTAAATAGGTGGCATTATGTGCAAAAAATGACCTCAAAATTGTAAAGTTTGTCTTCTCACAATTCCAATGATACATAACATTACATATTTTTCCTCTCAGAAACACGTTAAATCTCAATTTGAAAAATATCCCCCTCTGCTAAAAACTCAGGTCTGCACTTTTTTAAATTTAAAACATTCTAATGTCTAAACATTAGATTTAATGCCATGTTTGATTTTAAAAAAATGATGTCCATCCATTAAAAATATTTTTTAAATGACAATTTTAAAAACATTTTTCTTTTCTCCATCCCTCCATTTGGGTCAACCTTTGTTTGACCAGTGCCACATGTTGATCCGTGATTGGTCCACCTCTGCACACACTACCACTGGACTACGATGTCAACATCGAAGCAGGCCTTGCTGACATGTGTCAACATCCTACTTACCCACAATATTTAACTAGTGAGCACCTTGGAAATGCGAGCATGCACTGTTTGTTTAATCTTGACACATGTCACCATCCATTGCTTTTGCCTCTAATATGCTCTTGACTGCCACATCACCATGCTCAAGACCCTCGTTGCCACATGACCATGTTCCCTGGTCCAATTGCCATGTGGCACCTAGGAGCATTCCCACATTCCTTATCTTGCGTGCAACTTATTATTGCGGGGAAGCACCCACCATAGGATGCACCACATGGCACAATCTTGTGGTCCTGCCTTTGAACCCACTACATCATCATATTAGCATCTTCATCTAAAATTTTTCTTACATTTCATGCCAGCTATCATGTCTAGGTGGGCTATAGGGTAGGGGCCTCATGCATGAGCACATGGCCTACAAAAGTCAGTGTTGTGAGACACAATACACATAGCATGGGATAGTATTTAAACTTTAAAATTCATGTCAATCTTGCATTTGTCTTCAAAACTGCCACCTGGAGAAGTTTAAAATTCCATTTTGTATAGTAATTAAGATCAGTCCAAAAAAAATTATCCTTGGGTACATCAGCAGGCTAGTTTAGACTGGGAGTGATTGCAAAATATTGATGAGGTTAACACTACATGTTTCACTTCTGCTTTGTAGGCAACTTGCAAGACATTCGTAGTGCTCTTGACAATAGGATCAAAGAGCTTAGTTTGTGGGTCCTTGAGTTCATCCACAATGTAAGGAGATGTTAGGTGGTAAACACCCACATAGCCACTAGTGGTAGCAAAAATAGAATCATAATTGAGTACTTCCACTTGAAACAATTTTACCCTCTCCTCGGCTCCTTCCATGTATTCCAAGCATTTGGTTTCTTTCTCATTTCCCAAATCCTGAACAATGCCATGAATAGAGTAGCCTCCCTCCAAAAGCATACAAACCACCCATGACCCAATGAATCCACTCACTCCTATCACGCATGTGTGTGGATCCTTTTTTTTTTTGCAAACTTTTGACCAATCGACCCTTTCTATGAATGACGTGGATGGTCTTTTAAGCCTACGTGGGATTCTACTTTCCCTTGCTGTGACTTATGCTATCTTTTGACTATGTGTGGTATTTCTTTAACTACCCCTTTCTATGGGTAGCTTAGCTTATCATGATCTTTTTTTTTTTTACTACATTTTTCCTTTCAATTGTGCAGACTTCTTTACTGGCGTTGCTCTGTGTTTAGCATTGGCCAGCTTTTACATGTGATTATCTTTCCTTTTTTCATATGTATAGTATGCTTACAACATGGGTCTACTTTTAATGGTTTGCTTGAGATGCAGGCTATGGATTCTAACTATGCTTGAAAGTTCTCTTTGCCATGCCTACACATCTCCATCTCATTGATCAACATGAGACATTTTTTATTGGTGCTAACCTCTTTTATGGGTGGTGTCTTGCAATCATGGATACTCTTTTTAGTTACATGTGATTTGATCTTTGTCTTGGATGGCTCCCAATTTGACCTGCAGCTTTGGATGTTTGTTAATTAAATTTTTTTATATCCCATGCAACTCTTTGGCGTGACTGCCCTTTTCTTTTTCACTATGATTTCCTATTCCATGTGGATGTATGCTTTTTTTAGAAAGGCCACATTTTTAAAACTCAGATCTCTGATATGCACATACTTCATTGTCACATTTAGAAACAACCTTCAAATATCACTCCACATGAGATTCAATAGTTTTTTGAGCAATAGGCATCTGACTAGGCTTTAAAACATATTTTCCTTACAAATGTCATAAATCTAATGAATTTAGCCTGGCCTCAAAGTGGGTCCATCTAAAAAAATTCATTTTTGAATGACTAAACCATCAAATTGATCCACTAGCCACCTTGTACTGATTCAAAACACATTTGACGTTCTGAATTATCATTCGAAACTAATTTTACCATTATTTTGAAAAATGTGAATTTCATGTTAGGAGGTCCATTGATTGGCCTTAAAAATTGACCCAAACACCTAATCTGGATCTAAAATCTAGCACACTGACTCTTTATTCCACATAGTTTCACCCTTTCAAATCTCATCTCATGAATAATTCAGGTTCAAAAGATATTAACTATCAAGGTTTTCTTCTTAGAATTACCTACAAATAAACATTTTAGAAAACAATAAATTGTGTTCAGAATCAGCTTCAAAAATTGGGCAAATTGATACTTAGGGAAACGAAAACTGGAGTGTTGGTACATTGTCATGAGGAGAACATAATTTTTAGATTTGGGCTCATGATGAATAACTGGGCATGTTTGGCAAGAGGTCAAAGTAGGCTACTTGGATTTTGCAAACTGTAAGCATTGATGGAAAAGTGATTTGTTCAAATGGAATGGACCTAGAAAAGTGTGCAAATGGATTCGTTATGACTTGCAAACTGTCACACTTGGACTATTTTTAGTGGAAAACATGGTGGTACAATCCATTTGACTTCACCTATCATGAATTCTGAGTTATAATATCACAAATAGGGGTCTTGACAAATTTGCAAATGCTGACACTAGTAAAAAGATGGAAATTACGTTTGGAATCACATTTGAAAACTGATCAAATGGATTCTTCATGAGCTGAAACTTGAAACATAACAAGTCTGTGATGTTTGCAATACAACATAAAATGAAATTTATCATTTTGGTCAATTGGTCAAAAATTATAACTTGTCAAATAGGGCTTCCCAGAAATCAGAACAAATTGCATCAGCATGAAAACGATAGACTTCCAACTTTGAGGGATTCAAAACCTAGTCAAATAGATTTGAAATGACTTGATATTTGAAACATTGGCTCTCAAGTATGGACACTAAATATTACCATAGTGGCAAGTCATGAAACATTTCTGGGTGCAAGATATTCAAATGTAAACATAGCCTCCTATCGCTGTTTGACACAGGGTAAAATGCAAATTTGGCAAATGCTCAAAATAGGACTTCATGGAATCGCTTAGAATGATAGTTTAACTTCATGAAACACATAAATTCACTAAATGAAAGGTATTAGAAACCTTAAACACCTCACATGGCTCAAAGTTACAGTCGGGTACAATCTCATTAAAAAGTATTTATAGGGCTCAAATTTCTCAATGGTGCTAAAAATTGACCATGCAATTTTTAGTGCCAACACCAACAATTGGTATCAAAGCCTTGGGTCACAAGTTTGAATCTTGGGAGGTCTCCTTTATTCTATCAGTGCGGAACCCCTAGTCAATGTTGAGGGGTAGATTTTTTACTTGGTGATCATCATCTCCTTTGAGGTTTGTGATATGCCTTAACCACCTCTCATGGATCTAGGTAAGTTTGGTGTTTGTAATGTTTGTTGATAGCTTGAGCTTTTGGTGCAGCAACAAACATACCAATATGATCTACATAGATATTGTAAGATATAAATTATAATAGAAAAAAATTAAGGTTTTGTAAGATCATCACCTTTCAATAACTTTTACAAATACGAGTGATAATCATTTGGAAGTTGTCACTTCCTCATGATGTACACAGGAGATAGGCCCATTAAAATCATAGTCACAAGGTATCCTCATAAATTCAATCCTCTTGACTGCTACAATTTATTGATCACTAGAGAATCCATCTCAATGTGGTTTCCTCCCCCTGAATCAATATGTTTGAGATCATTGAAGATTGATTGAGTTACATCCTCTATTTGCTCCCTCTCTTTCAATCTTCCTTTGCCTTAGATCATCTCAAAATGCCCGATGCTTTAACACTTGTTTTAAATGCTCATTTTTTAGTTCAAACCTTTACTTATTCACAATTATTGGTTATACTTTCTTTCACAAGTGCATTGATCAAGTCATGCTTTTGTCTTTCCCACAACATACCAATGGGACCCATGCTTAATGAATTTCCTTTTATTTTGATGCACAGTAATCACACCCCCATTAACATCAATGCTTGTGCTACTTGATCAATCATGATATATAGATTTGGTCTTTTCTGCCAATATAGCCCTCCTCTCTTTTAATACTATGCATGTATAAGACCTGCCTAATATATATGTTACTATAATTTCCATTTCGAAGGCCCATTATGTCTTCTTATTATTCCAATTCTTATTCCTTACATTATTCTCTAAGGTTAATCCACATGATGGTTTCTTCACCAACCATTATGTTCTTAGAAGCTAATTTCAAAAATAAACTTTGTGTAACATACTCTACTCTTTCATCTTCCTTATACGATGTTCCTCTTTACATTCAAGACTACATTCCTCTTTAAAAAATAATATCATTAATTCATTCAATATTTGCTAACATCATTTCTGCCATGATAATAACTTAGCATCCAAATCAAAATACATAGTTTCCTCATCAATAAACTTTTTTGTATTTGTACTTAGATAAACATGTTTGAATACTATTAATGCTGCCATTAAATTCTTTTCACTTGATGTTAACATAGACATCCATGTCAATGTTCTTCTCCTATACATCATTATAATAGTAATACCATTCTAGTTGCTAAATATATATAATTCAAAAACCATGTGATCGTCACTATTGCTTAGATATATCCATCGCAATATTTGTTCATTCACCATTGAAGTGAAAGCCACTTGCACTTAGATCGGTATTTTTTTGTTTGGGTAGGTTGCACTTACACATGACCTCCACTTATAGACATAATACACTATTATATCCACTTGGGAATGAAACAATGAATAAAATATTCACCAAGCTCTCTATCATAAAAAAAGAAACATCATATATATGCATTGTAGAACTTAGGCCTTTCACAATTATCATAAGTTCTAGAATTGAAACCCACTCTAATGTCATGTTGTTTTTTAGGATCAATTTCAGGTGTAGTTGCATTTCCATTTTGGTATATACTTTTCAAATGCATCAATCTCCTCTTGTATGTATTGAAAATGACACATGGAGAGACATGTCTATCCATTATAATTAATAAATATATATATATAATATCTCATATATTAAATATATATATATATATAAATATATATCACACTTATATATGTATATTTATAACAGCCTCATAGGTTTAGCTGACTGAAGCTACCAAACATTAATAGCTTGGTTGTGTTCTCGCTTTTGTTTTAGTTGTTTATTTGTTAGAGTAGTAGTCATTACCTTCACATATTATTTGTCCACAAATTTTATAGCATAATCTCCTATATTGGACATATGCAACCTCATCAAAGTTTTCCAAGCAAGAAAATTTTTTCTTGTTCAACTTTGGTACCCCTATTTTGTGAGTCATGATCTTTAGCTTCAAGAACATTTAAAATTTTCCCCATAAGCATTGCAACTCTGATACCAATTTTTATAAATCTTTACAATAATTGGGGGAGGTGAATCAGTTACTCAAGGTCCATAAGTACCACTTGAACATTAAAACACACAAGAATTCACTTGTTCTTCTTATCTTGTTGTTGCTTGGTCTTTACTGTACTTATAAAAAAAAATATTGTCTCAAATGTGTAAATACAAAACATCATAAAATATTAATCACAATTTTTGACTAGGATTTTTATATGGAAACCCAATTTGGAAAAAATCCACCAGCAACATGTCTCCACTTTTTCACTGTTTCAAAGTGATCTTTGTTAGGAGCCAACCCTATTAAACATTACAAAACATACTGTTAAATGTGACCTAGTTAGAAAATTTAATCACCCTATTAGGAGTGGCCTTGTTAAAGGAATTTGATCATTCCACTTAGAATGTCACCTTGATAAAGGATTTACGTAGATAGTTAAGTCTTTCAAATGACTGTTAGGTCAACCTTTTTAAAAAGGATTTCAATACAAATTGTTTACGATCATTAGAAATAATTTAGTATGGTTTGATCTGTATGATTACAATTCAATTTTGTAGGTTCAAATCACTATTATATTCATGTGTTGATTCACTGATAAGTTTCCCATTTTTTTTTTTTTGCTTAGCTTTCTTGGCAACCTTTCAAGTAGTCAATCTTCTCTCAAAGTTAAGCCTTTTGCTAAGATTCGCTTATCAACTTTAGTAGCATCTGCACAAGCAATTCCTTGTCTTACTTCACTCTCACTCATGTTTGGTCTCTTAGACACACACACTTTTTCCTTTAACTATAAACCTCCTTAAATAGGTAATTCTTGCTTTGTCATTTTCTATGATCACCATATGATCTAGTTCAGCATGATTCATTGTATCTATCCATCTTCTTTATCTTCCTCTAGAAACTTCTCTAGAATCCATCTATTAGGTATTTAACTAATCATCTCCTTGAATTTAGTGATCTAACTCATCAATCTTATCTTCAACATGACTTCCATATCTCAAGAAATCAACTATGTTGGATAGAAATCATGATTTCTTGAATATATTCAAAATACTGCTAGTTGCCAATCAATACGTTATGACACTAGGTCATCACTTAATCACTCAGTCATTGTAGAATTTCTAACTTGGCATCAACTAACTTACTCAATTGATACTTATGCTTGGCCAATGCTAGATTTGTTTGGCTTGCACTAAAACTCAATTAGGACTAGCATCACTTGGGATTCTTGAATCTTTAACTCTTTTGTTTAGTAAAACTTTACATCTATAATATAAAAAATGACTTTGTCTTATCAAAATCTAACTAATCAAATTTCCATTGTAGCTTCATTTTCATAACTCAACCTTTCCTCTTAGGTGTTATTGCTATGATAATTCTTTCAAATCCTCTTCATCAAACAAATAGATATGAAATTTACACAAGATAGCAACATGTCTCATCAATAGATTTGACATTGATATCAAAACAACAATTGCTGCAATTGTAAGTTTCCAATGATAATCTATATGAGAAAGAAAATTGATGTAGGAGCATCTTGGGTTGCCTTATTATCCTACTCATTTTTGCTCATTTTGCAGTTGATGTTGAGTTACTGTAGCACCCTTCAGGTGCCGAGTTACTATAGCACTCTTCATGTGCCGAGTTACTATAGCACTCTTCATGTGCCGAGTTACTATAGCACCCTTTGGGTGCCAAGTTACTATAGCACTATTTAGGTGCTATGTTACTATAAAACTCTTCAGGTGTTGAGTTACTATAGCACCCTTTAGGTGCTAAGTTATTGTAGCACTCTTCATGTGCCTGGTTACTATAGCACTCTTCATGCACTGAGTTACTGTAGCATTCCTTCATGTGCCGAATTACCTAGTGGATGCAGAGTGATTCTTCATGTGCCAAATTACCCAGTGGATGGTGAGTGATTCTTCATGTGTCGAGTTACCCAGTGGATGCTGAGTGATTCTTCATGTGCCAAGTTACCCAATGTATGCCGAGTGTCAGTATTTGGACATGATTTTGTGAGCTAACTCGTGGGATTTATTTCGTTCTCGACATTTATGTTAAGATCTTTTATTGGGATGAGTCCAAACCATTGTTGGGTTGGCCTTCCTCTTATTCAATGTTCTAGAATGTTCTGTAAGCCATTTTGGCAAGTATAAATAGAGAGTTTAGGCTTAGAGCTAAGTAAGTTTTTTTGGAAGGAAAAGTTTTTGGGGAGCAGAATTGAAAGTGCAAATTTGTTGTTGGATCTTTGAATGTGAATGTATTATAATTGGTCGTAACCTAGAAGGCCTCATAGCTAGGTATGCATGAAGATATTTTTGATGAATCAATAAAATTATTTATGTCTTCTCATCCTTTGGTTGTTGTTCTTTGTGTCCATTTCTATTGTGTTGACTCTTTCAAGGTGGTTTAGATAGCTGGGTGAGCCTTTGGCTCTAGTTATTCATCCCTTTGCCTACGTCATTTGGTATCAAAGCTTAAGGTTCATCCTTATGGAGATTGGATTGTGTAGAACTCTGACTTGAATTTGGTTGTAGGGTGGTAGATCTATGAATTTGACCTATAACTTGCAGAGGGTTACGATCTTGCAAGAACTTGATTTGTAAAGATGGTTCATGGTAGAGGAAATAATGTTGATAATGCTATATTGGATCAGCAGAGACAAATTGCAGCCAGATTAGATGCTATGGAGACATCCTAGAGGAGAGAAGAACATCTTGATGATGTAAGTGATGATGAAGCAACATCAAACCCTAATCAAGAACCTGAAGAAGACCAAGATGAAGCAAGATTGTTGAGATTATTGTCTAGAGTGAATTCAAAGCCTATTGTACAAGTTGTTCCTTATGATGGAAAATTGGATACCAATGTTGTGTTGGATTGGATCTTTGATATGGAAAAGTTCTTTGAGTATGAAAACACTCCTAATAATAGAAAGGTGAAGATTGTAGTCACTAGGTTGAAAGGTCATGCATCTCTATGGTGGGAGCACTTGAAAACTAATAGACAAAGGAGAGGAAAGGAGAAGATCAAAACTTGGCCAAAGATGGTGAACAAGGTAAAGAAAAAATTCCTTCCCGCTTATTACCAAGTTATCTTGTTGAGAAAGATACAAAATTTGAAACAAAAGGACATGACTATGAAAGACTATATAGAGGAATTCTATAGATTGGACATCAAATCTAGACATGTGGATGATGATGTTGAGAAAATTGCAAGGTACATTGATGGATTGAGATTTGGAATACAAGATGAAATAAGTTTTGTGAAGCTAAAAAGTGTAGAAGAAGCATATCAGTATGCCTTGAAGGCTGAGGAGATCATGACAAAGAAGCATGAACAAAGATAGAGAGGTAGAGGTGGTAGATTCCAGAGAGGCAGAGGTAGATCTTATGGAGAAAGTGATAGATCTGACAATTCTATGTAGGATAAAGGAAAATCTGAATGGAAGAATGATGACAAAGGCAAGACTAAATGGAAAAGTGGCAATTCTTACCGAGGAGGCACTAACTCTTACCTAGGAAGAGGTAATTCTTATTCTAGCGGTGGATTTCATGGTAATTGTTTTAGATGTGGTAAAGAGGGACATAGATCTTTTGAATGTAGATCCTTTGAAAGTAGACAAGGTAACAGAAATGTTGTGATTCAAGAAGATGATGAGGGTTCACCAAGTGGACCTAAGGCTGGAGAGAATTTGATGGTGAGAAGAACCTTATGCAATAAGGGAAGTGATGAGGAACCTATTTTAAGGAGAAGTATTTTCAAGACAAGATGTACGATGGCTAGAAAATGCTGTAAAGTGATCATTGACAGTGGAAGTTCTGCAAATCTAGCTTTAGAAGAGCTATTTAAAAAGTTTTAGTTGTAGAGGCTAAAACATCCCAAACCTTATCATGTTTCATGGATCAAAGATGAGCATAAGATATTGGTAAGTGAGCAATGCATTGTGAAGTTTAAAATTGGACATTACTTTGATGAAGTTTTGTGTGATATTATGCCCATTGTTGTCATATTTTTTTGGGTAGACCTTGGAAATATGATAGATATGATGTACATGATGCAAGATTGAATCAATATACTCTTTGGGTAAATGGGAAGAAACAAAAATTGTTTCCTTTGATTGAAGTTCCAGATGAGGTTAATTGTACTACTATAAAAATTTGCATGGTTAATGGGAAACAATTTGAAAAAGAAGTGAAAAAGAATCAAGTTTGTTTTTCTATAATTCCAAGAAAATTGAGTTTTGTCAATGGAGACCGAGTGCCAAAAAACAATGTTAACTGAGTGCCAGTCAATGATGATTGAGTGACAGATGGTAGTATCGACCAAGTGCCAGGAGAAATTGTAGAGTTGTTGAATGAGTATAAAGGCATTATTACTGAAGATATTCCTGATGGTTTACCTCCAGTAAGAAGTATAAGTTATTGTATGGACCTGATCCATGGAGCTAGTTTTCCAAACAAAGCATCATATAGATTGACACTTGCGGAGAATAAAGAACTTAATAGACAAGTCCATGAGTTGTTGCAGAAAGGTTTGATTAGAGAAAGCTTGAGTCCATGTGTTGTATCTATTGTATTAGCACCTAAAATGAATGGAGAATGGAGAATGTGTACTTATTCCAAAGTCATTAATAGGATAACAGTGAAGTATAGGTTTCCTATGCCAAGGATGGATAACATAATGGATTGTTTGAGTGGAGCAAAGTATTTTACCAAGATTGATTTGAAGAGTGGCCATCATCAAATCAGAATTAGAGAAGGTGATGAATGGAAGACTGCTTTCAAGAAAAAAGATGGTTTGTATGAATGGTTGGTTATACCTTTTGGTTTGACAAATGCACCTAGTACTTTCATGAGATTGTTGAATGAAGTTCTAAAAAGATTCTTGGGTAAGTTTGTGATTGTTTATTTGGATGATATTCTGATATTCAACAAGACTAAGGAAGAAAATCTTGAGCATATTAGGCAAGTATTACAGAGGTTGAAAGAGGAAAAGTTGTTGATTAATCTAAAAAAGTGTTCTTTTATGCAAGAAGAGATTGTGTATTTGGGATTTGTGATTTCAGCTAATGGTTTGAAGATGGATCTTGAGAAGGTTAAAGCAATTTTGGAATGGCCTACACCTAAGAATGTGAATGAGGTAAGATCATTTCATGGTTTGGTAAGTTTTTACAAAAATTTTATAAAGAATTTTAGTGTTGTTTGTAATGCTATGAGTAAATAAATGAGGGGAGATAAAAATGAATTCAAGTGGACACATGGAGCTGATAAGAGTTTTGACACTTTGAAACAAAAGGTTGCTGAATTACTAGTATTGGCTTTACTTGATTTCAACAAAGTATTTCAAGTTGAATGTGATGCAAGTGGTAATGCAATAGGAGCTATATTAAGTCAAGAAGGTAAGCTTGTTGCTTTCTTTAGTGAAAAGTTGAATGATGCTAAAAAGAAATATTTTGTGTATGATCAAGAATTTTATGCAATTATTCAAGCATTGAAGAAGTGGAGACATTATTTGATGCCTAAGGAGTTTGTGTTGTATATTGATCATAAAGATTTACAATACTTGGGAAGTCAACATAAATTGAATCAAAGACATATGAAGTGGGTTGAGTATTTGCAAAGCTTTACATTTGTAATCAAGCATAAGAGTGGAGTTAGTAACAAAGTTGCTGATGCATTGAGTAGAAGACATTCTTTGTTGACTGAAATGAAGGTTGAAGTTCTTGGTTTTGATGAGATGAAAGAGTTATATGATGTCGATCCTAATTTTTTTGAGGTGTAGAGAGAGTGCAGAGCACCAAATCTAAATGATCACATAAGTAAGTATGATGAGTATTTCATTCAAGAAGGTATGTTGTTAAAAGGTATTCAGTTGTGTATTCTTAGAAGTTCTATGAGGTTGAATTTGATTAAGGAAAAGCATAGTGGTGGATTAGTTGGACATTTTGGAATTGATAAGACATTGAGTTTGCTAAAAGAGAAGTATTATTGGCCACAAATGTATAAGGATGTTCAAAATTTTTTAAAGAGTTGTGGAGTTTGTCAAGTTGGAAAGGGAGTGAGTCAAAATACTAGTTTGTGTACACCTATTACTATTCTTGAGAAACCTTGGACTGCTATTAGTATGGATTTTGTTCTTGGATTGCCTAAAACAATGAAGGGGTATGATTCTATATTTGTTGTAGTGGACAGATTTTCTAAGATGGCTCATTTCATACCATGTAAGAAGACATCAGATGCTGAGCATGTTGTTGAACTTTCTTTAAAGAGATTGTGAGATTGCATGGATTACCAAGAAGCATTATTTTAGATAGAGATAGTAAGTTTGTTGTTTATTTTTGGAAGATTTTGTGGAAGAAGATGGGTACTGAATTGAATTTTAGTTCTACATTCCATCCACAAATAGATGGACAGACAGAGGTTGTGAATAGAAGCTTGGGAGATTTGCTGAGATGTTTAGTTGGGAATAAGTCAAGTAATTGGGATATGCTATTGGCACAAGATAAATTTGCATATAACAATTCTATGAATAGGAGTATAGGGAAGACACCTTTTGAGATTGTTACTGGAATGCATCCTAGAGGCATATCAAATTTGTGGATGTTGTTGGTGAAGAAAAGAAAAGTGCTACTGGAGAAGAATTTTTTGATTTTATGGAGTCCTTGCATAAAGAAGTGAAGTTGAGGTTGGAACAAAGCAATTAGAAGTATAAGGAAAATGCCGATCAATCTAGAAGACACCATGATTTTCAAGTTGGTGATGAGGTGATGATTCATCTAAAGAAAGGAAGATTCCTAGTTGGAACATATAGCAAGTTGAATATGAAGAAACTTGGACCTTGTAAGATACTGAAGAAGTTTGACAGTGGTAATGCTTATGAAGTTGAGTTACCAGATGACATGGATATATCTCATATATTTAACATTGTTGATTTGTATAAGTATCATGAGTCAGAGGATGAAGTTGTTATACCAGATGATTATCCTAAGAAATAGATTGAGGAAGTTGAACTGATATTGGATCAGAGAGTTGGCAAGAGTACAAGAGGAAAAGATTATTATGAATATTTGGTGAAGTGGAAGAATAGACCTATTGAAGATGCTTCATGCATTTCTCAATTTGAGTTTGATTCAGCTCAGGTTGGGACATCTCAATGATTCAGGAGAATCATTTCTTCTAATCTTGATTGTTTGATGCAGGAGCATCCTGGGTTGCCTTATTATCCTGCTCATTTTTGCTCATTTTTCAGTTGGTGCTGAGTTACTGTAGCACCCTTCATGTGCCAAGTTACTATAGCACTCTTCATGTGCCGAGTTACTGTAGCACTCTTTAGGTGCTGAGTTACTGTAGCACCCTTCAGGTGCCAAGTTACTGTAGCACCCTTTAGGTGCTGAGTTATTGTAGCACCCTTCATGTGCCAAGTTACTGTAGCACTTTTTAGGTGCCAAGTTACTGTAGCACCCTTTAGGTGCCGAGTTACTATAGCACTCTTTATGTGCTGAGTTACTGTAGCAATCTTCATGTGCTGAGTTACTATAGCACTCTTCATGTGCCGAGTTACTATAGCATTCCTTCATGTGCCGAGTTACCCAGTTGATGCTGAGTGATTCTTCATGTGTCGAGTTACCCAGTATATGTCGAGTGTTAGTATTTGGACATGATTTTGTGAGCTGACTCACAAGATTTATTTCATTCTCAACATTTATGTTAAGATCTTTTCTTGGGATGAGTCCAAACCGTTGTTGGGTTGGCCTTCCTCATATGTAATGTTCTAGAATTTCTATAAACTATTTTGGCAAGTATAAATAGAGAGTTTAGGCTTAGAGCTAAGTAAGTTTTTTTGGAAGGAAAAATTTTGGGGGAGCAGAACTGAAAGTGTGAATTTGTTGTTGGATCTTTGAATGTGAATCTATTGTAATTGGTCGTAACCTAGAAGGCATCACAATTGGGCATGCATGAAGATATTTTGATGAATCAATAAAAGTATTTATGTCTTCTCATCCTTTGGTTGCTATTCTTTGTGTTTGTTTCCATTGTGTTGACTCTTGTAAGGTGGTTTGGATAGCGGGGTGAGCCTTTAGCCCTAGTTATTCATCCCTTTGCATGCATCAAAAATGATAACAATGAAGTCTTGAATGCAAAATCCTTGAGTGCTCAATCCAATAGTGGTTTGATACTCATCAATTGCCTCCTCTTATAATGAGAGGTAGAGCCTGTCTCTTTTATAGAATCTCAAAACCAATCAAGGGTCAAGATCAAACTAGATGAATAGTTTAGATTAGAGGAGAGTTGAGTTAGAATAACAAGTTTCTATTATTGAAGGAGTTGAATGAGATGAATGAGGAAGGAATATTGGAGAGGATATTTTATTTATTCAATTAAATATGACCTCATTAATTGAATATTCTAATTAATTGAATAGTTTTCTTCAACAATTAAGATGAGGGTATTTAATCAAATAAAATATATATAATTCCATTTTTATGTTTATTAGCTAAAGGGGTGAACTTAATTTAATTAAAGTGCTAGGACTTGTAATTAATTTATTTTGATTAGAATGTTTAGTCAATTTCAGTCAATATTTAGAGATTAAATGAAGTATGTGATTAATGAAGATTAAGGGTTTTCTTCATCTGATACTTAGGTCAAATAAAGACAATCAGAATAAGCAATGTGTAGTACAATAGGGCTTAAATGATATAGAAATTGGTGTTGTATGATTGATGCATTGAGATTGGTTTCAAATGCCAATGTGCCAATTTTGGGATATTATATGTGCAAAATAGAAGTCACCAATCTTTACTCATGGCTATGATACCATTAAGAGACACTTAAAATACCATACAATAACATGTAGGTGAACACTTCAATTGGAATCCTTGACAGCTCAAACAAAAAATTGAATTCATACATTTTTTTAGGTACATTCTAGATAAACATTTGTGATGGATAGGTGAGAGAAATGTTGGTTGGTGCTGGAGAATTTACATGTGAGAAATATGTACATTGTACTTGGCCTGCAACATAATTAATTTAAGATGAGGCTATCATACTTACAAACTATATAGTTGACCAATTTTCAAAAAACCAAAAATATCATGGATTTTTCAAAAAAAATTAGCATTTGATCTTCATTATCTGTATAGTTTGTTGACAAAAACCAAAAAAAATCTTGAAAAAAATCACCCTGTTTTCATAAATCTTGAATAAAAAGAAAATTGACTTTATTTTGTCTTTAGTACATTTTATCCAGAGATTAGCCCATCAAAAGTAATTCATTAAGTTAGTGAGAGGTTGAGACACTACAATGTGACCACGTTGAATGATGATGTTGAAAATCTAATGTTTAATTAACTAATGTTTCCTCCTTACTAAATGATACATCATTGGAAGTGAGAGCCGGAAAGAGAAACAAGAAATGAACAAATTAGAGTAAAAAATCCAATCATCACTATCTGAAGTTGCTTGGTGATGTCATGATTTCTTGAATGAGCACACAAACATTCCATGGAATTCATTCTTGTAAGGTGACAAGCTCAAGTAGAGAATTTGTATTCACTTTTATTGTGTCAACAGTACGGAGGCTTTCCACTTACGGACAAAGAACAAGTCATTTCCTCTCTTGTGTCTTCCACTAGTCAAGTCAAGCTCACTAGTCTTCTAGGCCTCGTTTGGTTGGGGAAGATGAATTTCTCTCATAACCAAGTTATCTCATAACTAGGTTTTCAAAAACCTGGTTATGCATTTTAGGAAGATAGTTGGACCATTTGGTTGACACTGAAGATGAATATAAAAATTCATATTCTGCATTTGGTAGCCAATTTAGAAATTGGAATTGGAACAGAATATGACTGGGAATATCTTTTTCTTGCGTTTGGTTGTTCATTTTTGAATTGGAATTGAAATTTGATGTAAATTTTTTTAATCTTATTTATTACTGAAACACGAGGATCATAATGAGTAAAGTATTAATATTTATGATTTAATTTATTTATAATTAGACTACATTATTATTATTTTTTATTCTTGAATATTCATAGTTTTATTTTATTAGTCAAGAATAAATAAAATGATTATTATTATTTTATTTAAATTCTATTTATTAGCAAAGAAAAGTAAAAAATAATCATACTTGCAATCATTTGTACAAAGTTATTTTTTGTCCCATTGTTGGAAATTGTGATCATATATATTATATATTTTTGAAAAATTATATAAGACAAATTTATCGTCAAGTTGAATTTATTGTCAAGTTCATCCGAACTTCATAATTGTCAAACTCAAACTGAAACACAAACCTTGTGACTTAGCTGCTAAATATGTGTGTGTTTGTGTCCTCCCTCTGTCCCTCCCTATGTTTGTGTTCATCCACATTATTTGGCAGAAGGATTGGACACAATAAATTTTGTTTATGTAGATGAATTATTGCCTACACTATATGAGAATTCTCGCATCTCTCAGGAGCAGTTGCTGACATAGAGAGGGATTGTGAGGCATGTTGTGGTTCTTGGTCAGTATCTTTAGAATCCATTGGCCATGGTTGCAACATTATGTAGTCCTAGCAAAGAAATATTATCATTGAAGCTTCATTCACTAGAACATTTTCTTACTCCAGATGAAAATTATGAAGCTATTGTGTAGGTAATGGTTACAAAAACCAACTGTAGAGGCTATGAAGTGACTTGTCTTTATAAATGCTACTAGTTTTTTTAAGGGTTAGAGGGACTGGACAAGCAACTTCCAGAAACCATGTTATGGATCCATTGGATGATACTAGAATTCATCTGGAGTCATATGAACTTGCCAAGAAAATGGTTAAGGACATATATTGTGAAGAAGCTGGACATGATATAGATGATATGGATGAAGAAACACAAGAAATAGCTATTGAGCATGTCAAAAAAATCCTAATTTGTTAAATTCCCTTGATATTGATGATTATGCTAGAAGTGTGGAGCAACAAACATCCAATAAAAAGTGGGAATCCCTTGCTGACATAAAGAGTGAATTGTTACATGGATTTGAGGATTTGAGATCACCATATAAAGAGCCATCCCAGGATGAAGAATTTTATCTGCTGACTAGAGAAAATGAAGAGACCCTGTCAGTGGGAAAAATTGTCCAAGAAAAAACCCGCAAAGTCCAAAATCATTATATAATTTGTGATTTAGAATCAAGCTTGACAGGAATAATATTGAAAGAGGAGCTTTTTGATGATCTAGATATAGATCCTATAGAAAAAATTGCAGAAGGCAGCATCCTTACCTATTGGGTGAAAACTATGACAAAAGTGAAGTACCTAGTTGAGTTAACTTGCAAAGAGAGTTCACTGAAGAATGATAACTATCAGGGTGAACAGGATAAGGATATTGAGGTTAAGGATCCATATTTTGAGGATTCCATTTCATGAAGTGAACAAGAGAATGAAACCATTAAGTTCCTAGCAGATAAAGAGCTAGGGGAGAGTATTATCTATCCAAGCTTGAAAGGGCCTACTCACTTGATTCTAACACTAAAAAAATTCAATGGAGTTTATGCACACAAAGATATTGTGGAGGGAGGAAAAGACCAAAAGGATTTTGCTAGCTATCTTCAACTTGGAAAATGCTTTCAATTGGGGAGGAGACATTTGAAGATCTTGATGAGGTCATAGATAGATATATATTCTTGAGAGAGGATAAGATATTTCGGTATTTTTTTCTTCTATTTGGTGAGTCATAAAACACATCAACAGACACCTTTTTACAAATGCAGGAACACACAAGCTCCTCTCTCTCTCTCTCACTCTCTCCCTCCCTCCCTCCCTCCCCCCTTCCTATCTTGCACTCTCTACCCCTCTATGTATCTCTCCCTTTTAATAAATTTATTAAGTTAGTTAACTATTCAACAAAATATGCAACTAAAATTTTACGTGAAATATTATATAGGAAAAAATATACCATTTTACATTCACATGCATTAAACATTTGATGATAACTTTAACAAGAAAAATGATGCTTTTTCAATAATTGCTCTTATAAAATGTGGAATTTTGGCTACATATATTTCACATGCAATTTTAAAAAAAAGATCATGAAAATCATTAATCATATAAATCATATTTTAACATCATGAAATTCTGATATTGCATTTCGCATAATTACTACAATATGAAAACTTGCTAACTAGATCACATATCCATGAACAATATGAAAACTTGCTAACTTGATAGAACAATTTCCATGATCTGAATGGTGGTGTGAAAACACACTGTTAAATATGAAAACATTGAGAAATCCATGATGTACACCCTTATGGCCCACATTCAATGGTAACCCTCTCATGCTGCTCAATCTTCCCATTATTGTCTATATTGTTAGATGGTCAATCCTGCATATATGAACTAAACATGCTTGAAAAATTAAAACTTGATTTTTTTTTAATGGAATACACCAAGGAGTGGCATCAAAAATATTGACCATTTACAAACATAGTAAACAATCATCAGATAGCTCATTTTTTTATTAGCATGTATGGTCTTGTAATATTAGCAAATCAAGAGCAATAAAAAAATACAAAAGAAAGACACTTTATCAATATTGTTGACAATCTTGTCAAGAAGCACATACATAGGAAACCAAATTGTGGAAAAAAAAAAACAAGAAATTTAAACAATATGCAAGAAAATTAGGAATATACATATAACATGGGAAAAAATCATGACTATACAATCATCTACCAGTAATCCTCGATACTTTTGATAATCTTGTCAAGAAGAACATACATAGAAAATCAAATAGGGACAAAAAGACAAGAAATAAAAACATATACAAGAAAATTAGGACTATAGATATAACATAGCACAAAATCATGAACTATACAATCCTCTAGCAAATCACATTTCTATATGCTTTCAAGTTCTACAATTGAGCATTCATCATTTGCCACTCCTCGTGTATTCCACCTATGTATGGTTCAAATATAACTCTAATTAACAATGCAATGAACAATTATACCAAATGTTTATGAGATCATAGACTACGTGTTGTGAGAGATCAATGCAATACCATTAAACAAAGCCAACTAACCATCTGGAATTATTTCATATGCCAATCATGTGAATGCCAATGAAATGAACAACTAAACTATGTATTGACCAATGTCAATCATGTCAATGAAATGGATGACTAAACTATGCATAGATCAAGTATTTATACATATGTACATACATGTATGTACATACATATGCACATACATACATGTGTACATACATAAGCATGTACATACATACATACGCACGTACATACATACATGCGCACATACATAAATACATACACACATACATAGATACATGCTTAGGAAAATAGTAAAAATGTGCTCAGGAATGATTTCCAATATAGTGTTGTGAGAGATCAATGCAATACCATTACACAAAGCCAACTAACCATCTGGAATTACTTCACATGCCAATCATGTGAATGCCAATGAAATGAACAATTAAACTATGTATTCACCAATGCCAATCATGCCAATAAAATGGATGACTAAACTATGCATACATCAAGTATGTATACATATGTACATACATGTGTTTACATACATACACACATACATACATACGTACGTACATACATACACGTGTGTACATACATATGCACATACATACATACATACACACATACATACATACATGCTTAACAAAATAGTAAAAATGTGCTTAGTAATGAGTTCCAGTATAGTGTTGTGAGAGATCAATGTAATGCATAGATCAAGTATGTATACATACATACATACATTTTTGTACATACATATGCACATACATACATACATACATACATGGTTTTACATACATAGGCACATACATACATACATACATATGTATGTACATACATGTGTGTAAATACATACTATTTGTTTCAAATCTGTTTAGCAAAATAGTCAATATGTGCTCACTAATGAATTCCAATATAGTGATGTGATAGATCAATACCAGCAAAATGGACAACTAAACTTTGTAATAGTTTCTTGCCAGTAATGAGTTCTAGTATAGTGTTGTGAGAGATGAATGCAATACCATATAAATAGAGCCAAGTCATAAACTATCTATAGATCAATGGCAATCATGGATTTTATCTAGACATAATCAATATGTGCTCAATATGTGCTCAATAATGAAATTTACAAGTATATCAATAGCTTTTATCTATACATAGCTGACCTATACATAGTTTATCATGGTTCTATTTCTATCTACTATTTGCTTAGCAATTTAGTCAATAGATGTGGTAACTATTTGTTTCAAATCTATTTAGCAAAATAGTCAATATGTGCTCACTAATAAATTCCAATATAGTGTTTTGAGAGATCAATACTAGTGAAATGAACAACTAAACATTGTAATAGTGTCTGGCTATTTGTTTCAAATCTGTTTAACAAAAAGGTTAATATGTGCTCAATAATGAATTCCAGCATGTGCTCATGTGATTACTTGTATATATCATAGTGCCAATCATAATAGAAAACATGGCAATCATGCTTTTATCTATACATAGATGACCTGTGCATAGTTTATCATGGTTCAAATCTGTTTAGCAAAATAGTCCAATATATGCTGTAACAGTTTGTTTAGCATCTATTTAACAAAATATTAAATATATGCTCACTAATGAGTTCCAGTATAGTGCTATGAGAGATCAATGCAATACCATTAATCAAAGTCAATCATGCCAATGAAATAAACAACTAAACTATGGATATATCAAGTATGTATAGATCCATGCAAAATCATTCAACATACTTATGAGGTCATAAACTATGTATAGATCAATGCAATACCATTAAACATAGCTGACTCAATCATAAACTATGTATGGATACATGGAAGATCAATGACAATCATGGCTTTTATCTATACATAGTTGACCTATACATAGTTTATCATGGTTCAAATTTGCTTAGCAAAATAGTCCAATACATGTTGTAACAGTTTGCTTAGAATATGTTTAACAAAATAGTAAATATATGCTCACTAATGAGTTCCAGTATAGTGTTGTGAGAGATCAGTGTGATACCATTAATCAAAGTGAATCATGCCAATGAAATGAACAACTAAACTAAGGATATATCAAGTAAATAGTCAATTAAATAGTCAAAATGTGCTCAATAATGAGCTCCAATATAGTGATGTGAGATCAATATAGTTTTAGTTTAGTGCTATTAGAGATTAATGCAAAACCATTGAATAGAGTAATCATGCAACATAAGTCATTGCAATCTAGTCAATAGCTAAAATAGATAAATCGTACCAAATGTCATTGCAATCCACTCCACTCTCTCTGCCTCATCAATCATCAAGAACCCTTTGGCTCTTTCACATTGAAGCACAAAGGTATCATGTGCTTTCACAAAAATTGCTCGACTTAATTTAGGGATAGCTTTGAGAGCAGTATATGTAGCACTCAAAATATCAACATCTTTAGATTTATCCACTTTTACAATCTAAGGCTTACCGAGGCCATCTTTCAGTTCCTTCATAGTTTCACATATCACATCCAATGATGTAGCCAAAGATGTCTTCTTCCTCTCTTCCCTCCTTGATGATGATGGTGGAGGAGTCCCTCTAGCACTTGTACTCAACTGATTGGAATGATATAACTCTTCATCAATATCTAGTTGGTTGTCAAGAGGTGTACCACAATTAGTATCATCCTCATCAAGCACGTTAAATGCATTGTTCATAGGGTGCCCTTCTTCAGCATCAAGGGGTGTTTTAGATGCAAACCCTTCAGCAATGTCATTGATGAAAATTATAGCCAACTCATTGAAATATTGGAAAGGTGACCTCTTATACATTTTTCCATTTTTGAATTCTCTCCTCTACATGTAAGTATTAATAGATGGATTAGGTTGTAAGTTTTTCATTATTAAAATAAGAAGGGAAAATTTCTTCAATGAAAAGAGTACAAAGATCATCCTACCTTCAAAAGGTCATCCCACACTGAATCCTCAGCATCCGTAGTTTGAGTTTCTTCATTCCAAGCTAACCCACTTGTATTTTTCAAGTCCTTCATTACTTTATATCCTACTTTCCATATTTTCATCTTATTCTTAAAATGATCTCATGATAGATTCAAGTTCATCGCTGCATTGAATGTCCTATCTATCGTAGTCCATGCCTCTTTTTAAAACCCACCTTCACCTTTCCATCCAAGATGAACTTGTTCGAGGAGCAAGTCTAGAAAATTGTGTTCCATTGGTTTTGTCCACATTTTCTTCTTTGAAGAAGAAGATTTTTTTCTCATAGTGAGGGATCCATCTATATCACTCAAAGTAATGGGAGAACACATCTGGTTCACATGATCAGATCTGTCCATTCTCATCATGAGCTCGGTATATGCCATGGTGTACTCCTTCCTATATTTCATTTAAATCTGAAGGTGAAAAAATTTAACTATCAATTTGTAATACATCATAATGGAACAAGGCTAACATATTAAATAGGTAAACATATTATGATTTAAAGTAATCATATGACTGAAATTGAAAGTTATTGCTCTTTAAATTTAAATGGAATGTAGCAAGCGGTAACATTTAAAAAATAGGATTTTTAGTGAATTCACTATTCTCTTCTTACTAGTGGGCTTATGATCTTCATCATTTGGTACTCCTTGCTGTATTTCATTTAAAATTGAAGATGATAAACTTTAAATATGATTTTTTAATACATCCTAATGCAATGAGGCTAATATTTAATAAACTTGAAAGAATTTAAATTAAGATGATAAACATTATTCAACTACAGCATGTGACAATTTGAGTGGGTTTGAGGTAGCAGATAGGAGGAACAGTTAGGAGACATTTGAGCTACTCCTATTAGATGATACACGTTTTAAGCAATAATTGATGATAACACATCAGCATCAAAAAAACTACCAGCAAGACAAAATGGTGATATCAATGGAAAGTAAATAGTCATGAGCCCCATTATGAAGCATGTTATTGTACTTTCTCAATGCAAAGATGTATAATAATTGTGCTTTCTTGCATTTAAAACAATGTAATCTATATTTCAAGTTGGATTATGTATTGCAGATATGATCAATAGTTTTTGTACATAATGTAGGTGTGAAATTGAAAGTTAATGTTCTTTTTATTTAATTAGAATGTAGCAAGGACTAATATTAGAATAAAAAAATCACACACCACCATTGTCTATGCATACATCAATTTAATCATATAAAGCACATTGCCTTCTACTAAATCATTTATTCTCAGGATCTATAATCTTCCCACATCCTACTTGCTATATCTTCTCAAAATTGGGCCCACTCATTTCTATCCTCTTGAGACAACCCATATGTCTCAAGAAGTGGTACCTCTATCCCATCATGATCATCTTCCTCTTCAATAGCTTCTTCCAATGGAAGGCCATCCTCTATCGTAATGAAATTGTGATGTATGCAACATGCTAGAACAATATAGGATTGTGTCATGATATCATAAGATGTTGCATGTCTTAAGATTGGAAAACATTGCTTTAGAATACCAAATATATGTTCTATTGCATTTCTCAGAGAGGAGTGTCAATGGTTGAACAACTCATGTGCAGAGTTTATTGGGTTCTCTCTTGACCACTCTTTCAACTAGTAGTGTGTACACCAAGAAGGAGTGAGAAATCCAAGTGCATTTGGATATCCAACATCCATGAGATAATATTTTCCTACATAAAGAAAGTATTTTGTCAGTACTTGAACCATTTAGCATAACCATGAGTATATTAAAATGTGATTTAGCTTACCAGGGGGAACTACAAGTGGATCTAATCTGGATAAAGCTGAGGCTAGAACACGGCTATCTGCAACAGAGCCTTCCCAACCAGCAAGGTAGTACTAAAAATTACAATCAAAGGAGTAGACACCCATAATATTTTTTGATAAGTTACCTTTTCTATCATGATATTTACCTTGTATGTCAACATTGAATCACACTGGAATATGGGTTCCATCGATGGCTCCAATGCAATCCTATGGAAAATGATACACTAATAAAATGTATGCTCAAGTAATAATAAGATAAGGACAAAATTCTAGACAATAAACTTGTAACAATGTGTGATTTACCTTGAAGAACGGTTCAAAATGATTTTTCCCACTAATTTCGAGAGGAGTGCCTAGACCAAGTGGTATGAAGTAATCTCTGTGAAGGGTTAAGATAGCCATCAAAACCTTGTGGAAGTACTGACTAATTATCTTTCCTGAGTGCCCAAAGTTATGAGTAATCTTGCAGTTCCTTAGATTGTGCCCAAGGGTGTGGAGGAACATCACTAGTTGTTCCTCTAACTTCAAGTGGATCATATCTCTCAAGCTTCCTTTTAGCCTCAAAATACCAGCTAGAGAAAAGAAGGCTGCCCTACTCATCCGAATCTGATCATGAAAACCTGCCTCATTTGAATGAATAATGTCTCTACAAAAGGAATTTCCTTTTCTTATTTGCTTACCCATTTGACTACCTTCTCAGGATACCAGTACTTTGGCTATGCCAACAAAAGCAAAAAGAATTGTGAGAATGTGAGTATATGTGGTCTTCCTAACTATGCTTCCTTGGACCTCTATACTCTCCATAGGATCCATCAGTGACCTAAAACGCGGACAATTTAAACACTATCAATTATGAGATATCAACTAGAACCTATCAAGATACAACATGATTATTTTCTAGCCTCATTGCATTAAAAATTCAATTATTTATTCAAATACAACAAGGAGTACCAACTACTAAGGATCATAAGCCCATAATGAACAAATTACAATAATGTGTCATTCTAATCCATGTAATCTATCTATACCAATGAAAGCATAATACTGATTCCATTTGTCTATATGTATACACACATATATGTGTCTATGTATGTGCACACACATGTATGTATGCATGTATGTACACACACACATGTATGCATGTATGTATGTATACACACACATGTATGTATGTATGTACATGTACACACACATGTATGTATGTATGTATGTATGTACACACACATGTATTTATGTGTGTATGTATGTACACACACATGAATGTATATATGTATGTATGCATGTGTACACATGTATAAATGTATAGACACATGTATGTATGTACACATACACATGTACAAACTATAACTTGAATTTGAGTTTTTATGAATGTGTTTTAATAAACCGTCGGGTTCACTGAAACCGAGGCTCATCTTTTGGAAGATGAAAAGTAGCAATGTAGCTAGTGGGAATAAAGTTTCTTTCTGCATTGATCTATACATAGTTTGAAATCATGGCTTTTATCTATACATAGTTTATGACCTCATAAGTATGTTGAATGATTTTGCATGGATCAATACATACTTGATATATCCATAGCTTAGTTGTTCATTTCATTGGCATGATTCACTTTGATTAATGGTATTGCATTGATCTCTCATAGTACTATAGTGGAACTCATTGGACTATTTTGCTAAATAGATTTGAACCATGATAAACTATGTATAGATAAAAGCATGATTGCCATGTTTTGCTATTATGATTGGCACTATAATATATACAGGTAATCACATGATCACATACTAGAATTCATTATTGAGCACATATTGAGCACATATTGATTATGTATAGATAAAAGCCATGATTGCCATTGATCTATACATAGTTTATCCATACATAGTTTATGACTTGGCTCTATTTAATTGTATTGCATTCATCTCTCAAAGTAGTATACTAGAACTCATTATTGGCAAGAAAATATTACAAAGTTTAGTTGTTCATTTCAGTGGTATTGATCTCTCACAACACTATACTGGAACTCATTAGTGAGCATATATTGACTATTTTGTTAAATAGATTGTAAAAAAATTGTTACAACATATATTGGACTATTTTGCTAAATAGATTTGAACCATGATAAACTATGTATAGGTCAACTATGTATAGATAAAAGCATGATTGCCATGTTTTTTTATTATGATTAGCACTATAATATATACAGGTAATCACATGATCACATACTAGAATTAATTATTGAGCACATATTGAGCACATATTGATTATGTATAGATAAAAGCCATGATTGCCATTGATCTATACATAGTTGATCCATACATAGTTTATGACTTGGCTCTATTTAATGGTATTGCATTCATCTCTCATAGTAGTATACTAGAACTCATTACTGGCAAGAAACTATTACAAAGTTTAGTTGTTCATTTCAGTGGTATTGATCTCTCACAACACTATATTGGAACTCATTAGTGAGCATATATTGACTATTTTGTTAAATAGATTCTAATCAAACTGTTACAACATATATTGGATTGTTTTGCTAAACAGATTTGAACCATGATAAACTATGTATAGGTCAACTATGTATAGATAAAAGACATGATTGCCATGTTTTGCTTGATTAGTACTATGATATATATAGGTAATCACATGAGCACATACTGGAATTCATTATTAAGCACATATTGAGCACATATTGATCATGTATAGATAAAAGCCATGATTGCCATGGATCTATACATCGTTGATCCATACATAGTTTATGACTTGGCTCTATTGAATGGTATTGTATTCATCTCTCACAGTAGTATACTAGAACTCATTACTGGCAAGCAATGATTAGAAAGTTTAGTTGTTCATTTCATTGATATTGATCTCTCACATCACTATATTGGAATTCATTAGTGAGCACAAGTTTATGACTTGGCTCTATTTAATGGTATTGCATTCATCTCTCACAGTAGTATACTAGAACTCATTTGCATTCATAACAGTATACTAGAACTCATTACTAGCAAGAAACTATTACAAAGTTTAGTTGTTCATTTCATTGGTATTGATCTCTCACAATACTATACTAGAATTTATTAGTGAGCACATATTGACTATTTTGCTAAATAGATTTGAAACAAATAGCCAGAAACTATTATAAAGTTTAATTGTTCATTTCACTGGTATTGATCTCTCATAGCACTATACTCAAATTTATTAGTGAGCACATATTGACTATTTTAAAAATAGATTTGAAACAAACAGTTACCACGTATATTGACTAAATTGCTAAGCAGATAGCAGATAGAAATAGAACCATGATAAACTATGTATAGGTCAGCTATGTATAGATAAAAGCTATTGATATACTTGTAAATTTCATTGCTATGAGTACAAAAAATTAAAACTTTAACTATAATATATACAAGTAATCAGAGCTAAACAACATGAGCACATATTGGAACTCATTCCTAAGCATATATTTTAACTATTTTTCTAAGTAGACCTATTTGAATGAACAAAAAAAACCCAAAAAAAATCTAGTATGCAAAGGTGGGAGGGAGAAGAGAACCATTCAAAGCAACCACTGCTATTCAAAGTGAAGAAACCCTAGCCACAGCCATAGAGAAATCACAAAAAATGCCATGGCCACAACCCAACAAATGTCATGGCCACAAGAAACCCAAAAAACCCAGTAAATGCCATGGCCACAGCCCAAGAAACCCAACAAACCAGAAACCCTCACCTTCGTATAGCAGAGCATGAAAATAGCACAATCCGTCATCTTCCAAAAAACCCAATTTGTTCTTCCAAAAACCTAAGGCAGATTCTGTAGACTCGACAATTTATTCAAACACATTCATAAAAACCCAACTTTGGGTTTTGATTTCAACTTCCACCTATTTCCTCGAAGATGTTTCTTCCAATTTTTGGGCAAAATTGGTAGACGAAAATTGAAACCAAGTTTTGCATTTACTGAACCAAACACCCCTCTTTTCCTCCATAACCTGGTTTTGGCTCTGAAAACCTTATTTCATGCCCATTCTTCTTGTAACCAAACAAGGCCCTATAGAAAGAAAAAAGAGATCAATAGAATGACTTGAACATTTTAGTAGTGATGTACAACTATGAACTATGCTGACACACACTTCATCATTCTTTCCTATTCTTACATCTGTTTATTTATATGACCCCTTGTAAAACAAAGCTACATTGCTAAATTGGTAATACCATATGGGAAATATTATTACTTCCCCTTCTCCTCCCCCATTATCTCATCTCAATCAATCCTTTCATTACCTTCTTCCCACTACTGCTTATGATGTTTTCATTAACCACCTTGAAAAATATACAAAAGACTCTTTAGCAAGTTTAGTGTATCATAACCTTCATCACAGTGGCTATAAAGAATTTTTGGACAAACTTAGTCTAAGAGTTGGATAGTACATACCCCAAGCTATAAGTTGGGAAATAAGAAGTGCTTCACTTCATGTTGTAATTCTTTCTCCCAACTATGCAGATTCAGAGTGGTGTTTGGATGAGTTATTTTTTATCATTCAAATAGGGGCTCCAATTATCCCTGTGTTTTGTAAAATCAGACCTTCAGAGGCTCAAATGGAGGACAAGAATGGAATGTATGCCAAGGAATTCTGAAAGCATAAGCAAGCTAGGAATTCAATGGTCCAACACTTGACAAATGGAAAGCTACACTATGCAGGGTTTCCCTAGTCGAAGGCTTTATAGTTGATGGGTAAAAATTGTTTTCTAGTCTTTTTTAATATGTTTATTTTATTGTTGTTGATGCTTCTTTCTCCAACATATTATTTTTGTTGGAATATTCAAATAGGAAGAATGCTTCTAAGAGGCGGGGGCTGAATCAGAAGTACTGTATTTTGACAATTAAAACTTTTTAACTGAAAGTAGATTGCATGCATATGAACATATCAAACAATTATGAGAAACACATAAGCATCACCACATAACACTTGAGATTTTGGTAACCCAGAAACCTTCCAGAAATAAGAAGGTAAAACTAGGGTGGGGATGATACCCACAAAATCACTGCAGTAATAATATTTAACCACTTCTAATGGTCTGCCTTGTTAAAGGCCTGCCCTGTTAAAGGGTTTACACTGTATCAATAGTGACCTGGTTAAAGGATTTACAAACACTTTACATGAAGTGTCACCCTGTTAAAGGATTTAATCAGTTGTTTAAAGGATCTACAAAATAGCTGTTAAGCTAACCTATCACCATAGGGTTTTTCATTCTAATATAATTGCTAGAGAGTATTAGGTACAATAAACTTGATAGTTTATAATCCTTCATTTTCTGAATATAGGCACTTGATCTTCTTTCTCTAATCTTGATCCTTTGAGATATAATACTCTTTACTCTAAAATAGTGTTCCTGCCACACCCTTGTACATCCACTTCTCTTTCTAATGAGATTTTGTCTTCCTTATAAAGACATTTGAAGACTTAGGGTTAGGTATGGATCTATGATCCATATTGAATCTTTGCTTCTCACTCATTCCTTGCACTTTTCTTTTTGGTTGCATGCCTTCTCCATTTTTCTTATTGGATACATGTAGATTGCATAGAAAATACAAAATATTCGATCTTATCATTTAATCCTTCAAGATTCATCATATGTCGGCCATGAAAATGGTTTACATATGAATCAATGAAGTTGCAAACTCATATGTACATTCTATGTTACTCAACACTTTCTGATTCTAGATGGTCGACACTAATCTCAAACTGGCTTACTCGACTCCTATTGCATTTTTGTATTGCTCGGCATCATCTGTGACTCGACACTTGTATCATGCTCGGCACTTAGAGTCATTCGACACTTGAACTTCACTCGGCACCTGATCTTCACTCGACACCTGAAGGCTACTTGGCACCTAAAGATCACTCGACACCTGAAGTCTTTCCTAACTCAGCTCATGTTGTGGCTCAGCATACATGGTGTACTCAGCTCCAATATAGAAAGTGGTTAAGTGTATTGGCACTCAAGTGTCAAAAACCATTATGAGGTTAACAATCTCCCCCTTTGACATGAGTGACAAAAACACTTAACTGACCTTATGAGTACATTAACTAATCTGTTTGGTATATATAGAGGTTTTAAAAAAAAAAATTTAATCAAAATTTGTGTAACTTACAATATATACACCTCAAAATTATTGTAACTCCCGCTGAGTTGGTTGTTTGTACCATTATCTTTATATCATGCTCCCCTTGGTTTCCTTGGTTTTGTTTCCCTGGATTTATTTTTCTGGATTTTTTTTCCCCATTCTCTCATTCCCCCATGCATCTTATAATATCTCCCCCTTAGTTAATAAGATATATATCTCCCCCTTTTTGACACTTATGTCAAAGGATTTTAAGGGTTAAGACCATATTTCACCAAAAATGTGTTGTTTACCTCCATAATCATCCTAAGAGTTGCATCCCAATTGTTCAAAGCAATTTCCAATGACTTGTGTTGGATGGTAGTCTCTACAGCAAGATGAATAAGTCCATCTAAAGTAGAAAGATTGGGATCTTTCTTGAGAACTATTTTTGCATAGACTTGTTCCTTATGGAGTATTTCAAAATGTGGGTAATGGAGGATTGGAGCTATATTAGTTTTTCCTTGATATTGGCCTCATCTACTATTAATACAGCTATTTCTTTCTAAGTGTGAAGGGATTGAGAAAAATGCTTCTCACTTTGAGCTGGATCATTTGGTAGCTGCATGCTTGAAATATTTAAATTTCTCTCCAAGCTCAATATCTTTTGGCTTGTCTCCTGTGTGAAGTATGAAAAGTCACACAACTTTTTGTACAATGAGAATATATTCTCAAGTACCTTTTTCACTTTGTCTATTAGCTTTGCAAATTCAACTTGGGAGAGTGCAATTTGACTTGATACTTGCTCATTTACTTTTCCCTGGAATTTCCTTTCAAACCATTCTATAAGTTTTGCATTTGTCTCTTGGTCTTCATTTGTCACCTAGTCAACAATATCTGATAATTGTTGTATGATATGCTTTGACTCATCTAGTGACTGCAAACTGAAGGCATCCATAAAGATGTCCTTAATCTCATGTAGTGTTTGCTTTTGTTTATACTCCTTCCTAAGTATCTCTTGTCTCTTTCTCCTATTCAATGCTTCCTGCACCTCAT